>CM032452.1:1362491-1402483 GCA_019049505.1 Pachyrhynchus sulphureomaculatus | reverse complement strand
TCCTAATCTAGCTTTAATCTCTTCTTCTGATGTTGCGTTTTTTGAAGTGATGGTTCCTAAATATTTAAATCTATCGGTTCCTTTGATTATTGTTTCGTTATCGACTTCTAGATTCTCCACGTTTCCCTCCTTTGTTGTTAGATATTCCGTTTTATCAAAGTTTATTGCTAATCCTACTTTAGCGTATTCTTCTTTCAGTTTTCTTACTATATAACTGAGGTCTTCCTCATCTTGCGCTATGATTACTTGGTCGTCTGCGAAACTTGAGTATATAAGTAATCTTCTCGTATTGGGACTCCCATTCCACTACATTTTTGCTTCCATTTTTTTAATGTTTGTTCGAGATATATTTTGAATAGTGTTGGGAATGTAGAGCATCCTTGTAATAGGCCTTTTGATGTTTGGATTCTCTTCCCTATTTTATGTCCTATTTTTATGTTCACTGTGTTGTTTTCCTAGAGAGCTTTTACTGCATGTATTAGTTCTTTGTTAATGCCTATTTCTTTCATTGCGTTCCATAATCTTTGTCTTGGTACTGAGTCATAGGCCTTTCTTATGTCTATGAAGGCTAGGTGAACTTCTCTATTCTTTGCCAGTTTTTTTTTTCCATTGTTTGCTTTATAGTGTATATCTGGTCTATACATGATTTTCCGGCCGTAAAGCCTGCTTGGTCTTCTCCAGTTTTTCCTTTTATATTTTCCTCTATGACATTTTTAATAATTTTTCCATACAAACGTCCCATACTCGATATTATGCTTAGGCCTCTATAGTTTGTGCATTTTCTGCGGTCTCCCTTTTTAAATATAGATACTATATAGGCTTTTGACCATTCCTCTGGTATTTTTTCTCCATTTATTGCTCTGTGGAACATGTTTCTCAGCATTCGATGTAATTTATTAGACCCGTACTTAATTATTTCATTTACCTCACCTCCAGGCCCTGCAGATTTATTATTTTTGAGTCTTTTTATTGTCTTCTTTACTTCTCCATAGCTTAGTTCTATCTCTTTTTTTCCTTATTCTGTTCTTCTTCAGGGTTCTCTTCTTGGAATTCTTGTCTGTCTTCTGTTAGCAGCTTCTTATAATATTCCTCCCACTCGCTTTCTGGGATATACTCTATATACGTCTTCTCTCTATTGTTGGTCCTTAATGCTTTAATTATTCTCCATGACTCTGTTCTCCTGACTTCTAGTTCCTCCTATATACTGTTCTACATGTTCGCATGATTTTTCCCATCTCTCGTTCTTTTCTTTGTTTATCATCCTCCTCGTTTCTGCATTTTTCTCTTTATATTTCTGTAGATCTTCTTCTGATTTTGTATTCAGCCTTTTTTTCTCCTTTATATATTCTTTGGTTTTTTCACAGATTCTAATTTTATGTTTCTTATTCTCGTTGTCTTCTTTACCTAATGCTTCTAGGGCCGCCTGTTTGATGCATTCTTTTATATGGTCACACATCTGTTGGAGGTTGTAGTTAAATTCATTTAATTTTTGATCTAATCGTCGTCTATATAGGTCTCTTATCGTTTCGTCTTGCAGTAAATGTATTTTGTATTTTATTCTTTGTCTGCTATTTCTGTTATCTCATTAGTATTTCTGTTTTCTTTATCTATTGTTCCTGTTTGTTTTATTGTCTTGTACCACGGTACTTTTATATTTGCTACTAATAGTCTATGGTCTGTTCCACATTCTGCCCCTCCCTTTACCCTTACGTCTTTTATTTTGATAGTGGTATCATTTTTAATTATAATGTAGCCTATTATTGATTTTAAGTTTCGTGTTTTTTTGCATCCAAGTATATTTGTGGATGTCTTTGTGTTTGTAGAATCCGTCTGTTATTTTGAGGCCGTTTAGTTCACACAGCTCTATTAGTCTCTCTCCGTTGTCGTTAGTGATGTCTTCTCCGAATGATCCTACGGTATTGTCCATTGTTTTCCTTCCTATTCTCCCATTCAGATCTCCCATTATTATTAATTCTTGGTTTTTCTTTACTTTTTGTGTTTCTATTTCTAGTGTTTCCATGAAATTATCTTTTTCTCTTCTGTTGGGCCGTATACTCCTAATATTACCATGTCTTTTCCTAGCATTGTTATATTTAGTTTTATGATTCTTTCATTGATGGGTTCCCAAGATGTTATTTTCCTTTTCCACTTCTTTTTTACTAATATTCCAACTCCGGCCTTTGCTCTTTTTTCCTTCTTTACTCCACTCGAACAATGCATCACTTCATCTATTTCTTCTATTCCACTTCCCTTTTTCTTCGTCTCGCTTATTACTAAAATGTCTATGTTCATCTTCTTAAACACTTGTATGACTTCGATGTTCTTTGTCCTCCATCTCTGTATATTCCAGATGCCGAGAGCAGCTATTCTGTTTCGGGATTTCTTCATTTGACTGAGTTTTAAGCTTGGGTTAACTATTCGCTTTGAAGTAGAATTGCCCCCCCCCGTATCCGATGGGGCTTCCTTCTTCGAAGGTGTGGATTGCCACCCGGGGATTTTTGCTTATCTTGTGATATCTTTAGATAAAAAAGGTTAGGAGATTATCAAGGCCAACGGCAGTCCCACTAAATATTAGTTTAAACAAAGTTGTTATTTTCCATTAAACTCCGTCAAACTATTACCGGTAATTGTTAAGTGTTTGGAGACTTTTTTGACATTAATTTTGTTTACACTTTTATAACAAAGATGTAACTTCTAAATAAAATGTTCCGTAGTTGTTTTTAATACTAATCCTCGTTGGTTGAGTTTCAAATATTAATTTAAACATGTTTTCTCATAGTTCCAATTAATTAGTTAAACATAACAGAAAAATAGTATAGAGATTTCTTGGACTGACTGTATATTGATAAAGCCGGGTAGATTTCTACGAAATGGCGGGAAATTTTGTTAAGCGGCATGAGTGTTAGTAAGCGTGATTTGTTGGCAAATGGCAAGCTGGACGGAGACTCACTTCGAAGGATGAAAGTAAGGCTGAAATGAACGCTTATTTTGCAGAGTTGAGTAAATCTTATTATAATGAGAACATTCAAAAGTTTTTGGATTAAATGTATTTATTTGCAAGGTGGCCATGTAGAAAATTAAAAAAAAAAATTCTTTATTCTTGCGTTTTCTTTGTTAAGCCGAGACCTTTTGGAACCACTGTTGTAAATGCCTCGAAACCGAAACCACATGTCCGAATGCGACTTGCCAGCTTGTACTTTCTTCGCTACAAGAAAGTTATATTGTATTCGTGAATAAATCACACAAAGATTCTTGCATTTCTTCACGGGTTAGGGCCCTAAATTACGAAAAAAAAACTTTTCCCATTTCCGCCGGTTCGCCCATCGGTTTGTTGATACGATAACTGTAGAACGAATTGAGATATCGATTTTAAATTTGGTACCGTTAAAACAAAATATACAGCGTTTATGCGATTTTACTTCATGGAAAGAAAGTAAAGGAGGTCGGTGAGGTTAAATTTTGTATTGTTAAAATTGTATTTTGCAAATTCTTTCTAATTTTTGATTAGAATGATGAACAAATTTTAGATACAACTCTATATAGTTAAATATGTAAGCCGATAAAAGAGTGGATGGTGATTAGAGGGGTTAATTCAAAGATATCTAGTTATACGTCCTCTTTAGAGACTTCTTGAAGTCGGAAAATTTGAAAATTATATTATCTCCTTTGAATAATTCTAGTTTTAATAGAAATACTATGTAGAGAGAAATAATATGTTTTAGTTGAAAATATTACTGAAGCTTTTCTGCTCATTTTTTCTGTAATTTTATTATCTCACTGTTAAGTAATTGTTATTTAAAATGAGTTGTAATGATGAGATTAAATCATTCTTTAGTGCGAGTAAGTCAAATTCGTACGTCTGTTGAAACAACAGATAGTTTGGACTTAAATTACTTTCATCTCGTACAACAAACTCTAGAAAATCTAAGTCTACCTCAACGATATTTCAGTCAGCTTCGATGTCGAATCCCTCTTGACCCAAGTTCTAATTTTCTATACTTTAATTATTATAAAAAACATCTCCCATGCTCAAAATCTACTCCCAGATCTTTAAATTCTCATTCAGAAATGCCTATAATGGACATATTTCCTATACAATGGTCAAATATAAGAACGAATATCTGGCATGGCAATGGGTTGTCCTCTTTCCCTAGTTTTTCCAAACTCTGGATGGACATTGCTTTGATGATATTTTCATAATTTATCCACACGGTTCAGAATCCATTCAAAGCTTTCTCACTTACTACTACTTACATTGACTATCTCTCTACTCTAGACACCGCATTTGGCACGATGGGCTGTTGGCTAAGCTCCGTTCTTATGGTATGTCGGAAAAGTTCTGTTTGTGGCTCTCATGTTTCCTCAGAGAGCGTTCTTTACGAGTGGCAGTCGACGGTTTTCTTTCTAACACCTTCACTATCAACGCCGGTGTACCCCAAGGCTCCATACTGTCTCCTACTCTCTTTCTCATTTACATTAACGATCTGCTGGAAAAGACCGAGAATCCAATCTACAGCTTTGCAGATGACAGTACACTTATCTCTTCATTCACTTTGAACGCTCGGACATCGGCTACTCAGACGAATATCCGCAGACAGCAGGAAGTTATTCAACTTAACAAAGACCTGGAAGAAATCCTATCTTGGGGTGACAGTAACCAAGTGGAATTTAACGCTACAAAAACTCAGGCGGTAGTTTTTTCTAAAAAAGTTAACGTTGCTGAACCCGACATAGTTATGTCGGGGCACTTCATTCCTCTAACATCGTCACTCAATTTATTGGGCGTTAATTTGGGAGCAAACATGTCCTGACATGAATATGTTGCAGGCATAGCAAGGAGAGCTTCTCAAAAGTTGGGAATATTATTTCGAACCAGAAAGCTTTACACTCCACAACAACTGTTAATTCTTTACAAAGCTCAAATTCGACCAACTATGGAATACTGCTCCCATGTTTGGAGCTCCGCTCCAAAACATACACTGCATTTGTTGGATTCTATTCAGAGAAGAGCTGTTCGTCTGATTGGAGACCCGGAACTGACCAGCGGCCTTGATTCGCTGCAACATCGAAGAACGGTTGGCGACTTGAGCCTATTCTACAAGTACTTTCATGGAAAGTGTTCGAAGGATGTGGCCCGCTTAATTCCTCCCAGAGCGGTGCATATTAGAAGTACACGTCGCGCTAATTCTTCACATCCGTATGAGGTTCAGCTTGTTACTCCTCGTACAACGCTTTTCAAGCAGTCTTTTATATGGAGAACATCATTCCTTTGGAATAATTTGCCCAGGACTGTGTTTCCCACCGAGTACAATCTACAGCGATTCAAGAACAACGTGAATCGCTTTCCTCCGCACATGTATCGCTCCTGTAGCGCTTTAGGGACTTCCCTGTAGCACGTGTGCTAAACCCATAAAAAAAAAAAAAAAATTGGGTATACGTCCTCTTTAGAGACTTCTTGGAGTAGGAAAACTGAAAATTATAATGTCTCTTTTTAATAATTCTAGTTTTAATAGAAATACTACGTAGAGAGAAATAATATGTTTTAGTTAAAAATATTATTGAACCTTTTCTGCTCATTTTTTTTTATAATTTTATTATCTTACGGTTAAGTAATTGTTATTTAAAATGAGTTGTAATGATGAGATTAATTCATTCTTTAGTGCCAGTAAGTCAAATTCATACTTTATTTTAGAACTACGTGTCTGCAGGGGAAGTAGTCGTTAAATCACTTTGCCAGTTTTTAATATATATAATTTTGCCAACATTTATTCATTCAAGAACGTAGTTCTGCCTGATATAAGTTAAGGTTTTTATAGACAAACAATAAAATTCCGGCATGTTATGGTTTTTTGATTGATTATCGTTAAATGTTACATTTTTAAAAGAAATGGCACCTGAAACACAGTTTAGTTATCATATTTTTAAGGGTTATGTTATATATGTAATTTGCCAACATTTATTTATTCAAGAACGTAGTTCTGCCTGATATAAGTTAAGGTTTTTATAGACAAACACTAAAACTCCGGCATGTTATGGTTTTTGATTGATTTATCGTTAAATGTTACATTTTTTTTAAGGAAAATGGAACTGAAACACAGTTTAGTGATTACATTCTTAAGGGTTATGTTATAACTGTAGCCAGCGTAGATGCTTACTTCAGAAGAAGAATGACCATAATTAATAAAGTAATTGCAACGAATAAAGAATGTGCACTGTCTGTTCCCTAGACACTTCCATAATACCGTTTCGCATCAAAGCAATGATCTATTAGCAAGGACAAGCAGAAAACACTGGACGGAGTTCTAACCAACTCTTTTGGAAAAACTTACCTCGTATGGTACGATAAATGGATAGCCTTAAATTCTTTCCAAAGTAAGATAAAACGAACAAAAACAATTACTAGTATATTTGCCATGGCTGACTAAGTCTAAGAGTTCAAATCAGTTTTTGCCGGCCACCTGTCAAACAAATGTCAACTTGTGATACATCGTTGGAAAGAGAATTTCAAAGCGAATTGAAATTGATAAAAAAATATACAGGGTTCCATTAAAATTAAGAAAGTTGCAGCCACTTCCGGTCAAATCGGAAGTAGTTAAAAATACTTCTTAAGTGACAAAAAAGCCTAATAATGTCCCATTCTGGTATCTAAAAATGCAAATATGTAACTTTTAAAATAAAAAAATTAAAGGGTGTTACATGTTGGCTGTGTCACCATACATATATATATATATATATATATATATATATATATATATATATATATATATATATATATATATATATATATATATATATATATATAGGAGAAGGGTAGTCTTGACCGACCAGTTAAACAGCAGTATTATGTTCTTCGGGTAAGCGGTCTTTGGAAAAGAACTAAAAAGTTTTAGACACCTTTTTAGCTACACCAAGCTCGCGAAAGTATTTCATTTTCTTCATCAGGGCTACAATTACAGTAGATTATCAGTATTTTTTGAGATTAAAGTAAGTAAAGAACAACCCTATTTTATATGTAACATTAAAGTACTTACTGCTAAGTGGTGTGTTCAAAAATTATTTTTTGTGCGGGCACTTTATTACACTTATTCATCAGAAAAAAACAGGAAAAAACACAAGAAAAACTCGACATACTCATCTCTGGGAAATATAATAAATTTTTACTTCATTTTGTTAGAATAGTACGAAGAATTGTGTGATTGTAAAGTGATTTTAATTTATAAAGGATTTTTTTGTTATGTTTTCTTGTCATTTTGCTAAGGGCAGTGTGTTTCTATCTCTTAGTTAAGTTGTGGGTAATTTATATTTGAAAGTAGAATGACGTTGACATTTTGTTTGATCGTTTTAAAGTTGAAAAGTTAGTGAAAATCAGTGGGATTATGTCAGATATATTGTAAGAGTTTTCATTTTAACTGCCTATTTGTAATAAATTGAAGAAAATTTTCTCCAATTTATTACAAATAGGCAGTGAAAATGAAAACTCAAAAATACTGATAATCTACTGTAATTGTAGCCCTGATGAAGAAAATCAAATATTTTCGAAAGCTTGGCGTACCTAAAAAGGTGTCCAAAACTTTTTAGTTCTTTTCCAAAGACCGCTTACCTCAAGAACATAATACAGTTATATATATATATATATATATATATATATATATATATGTATATATATATATATATATATATATATATATATATATATATATATTTATATATATATATTTATATATATATATATATATATATATATATATATATATATATATATATATTTATATTATATATATATTTATATATATATATATATATATATATTTATATATATATATATATATATATATATATATATATATATATATATATATATATATATATATATTTATATATATATTTATATATATATATATATATATATATATATATATATATATATATATATATATATTTATATATATATTTATATATATTATATATATATATATATATATATATATATATATATATATATATATATATATATATATATATATATATATATATATATATATATATATATATATATATATATATATATATATATATATATATATATATATATATATATATATATATGATGGTTGTAGCTTCTACTTGATGGAAATTCATTATAAATATATAATAAAAGACTGTTTTTAGTCAATTTCCACTAGTTTATTTATAATTGTGATGACGCGTTTCGGTGTCGATGCAGCTTCTTCAGATCTACATTTTACACTGTCAAGTTAGGTTAATGTTTACAATTTTATATAATTTCTTAATTATAATGTTACATATAATTAAAATATACTGATAGTATTAGAAACCTAGTTTTGTAAAATGTAGCTCTGAAGAAGCTGCATCGGCAGGGCAACGCGTTATCAGAATTATAAAAAAACTATAAATAAAAATATAAATATATATAAAAAATCATATGGATTTTTAGGAAGTATCAACCTTTTTTTAGCAACCTCTATGTGTTAGACCAAAAACGTTTTGGCCTGCGTGTTATAGTAAATCTCGTAATCGTAATATTAAGAATGGCATACAGAAACACTTTGGTTATATCGCTTTGGTTATATCAAGCAGAACAGCTCGAGACTGTCCATATAGTTTAATTGCGTTTTTACAAAGTATGAAATACGGTAAGAGATTTTTCATTGATCTGTTCTTGCAAAAGTCATATTAGTGGTCACCAGTAATATTACTTCCTTCAAAATTAGGTAAAATATATTCATTAATAATTTTTTCAATAAAACATAATAGGGCATCTAATATTTATAAATTTCAACAGGGTGGTAACATCAGTTTTACTTTTGTATTCCTGAAAATTATCCTAAATCCGTTGACATTGGCTTCCTTGTATGGTTACTCCTAAACTGTAAAGATTTCCGTTATTAGTGTTCGGTACGGAACACTTATAAGATCACTTCGGTGTCTATCACACCCGATTGTCTCCGAATCTATTTGACGTAGAAAGTTGAAATTTGGTACTAATATAGAAATTGACGGCCTCATCAGAGCCGTGTAGTTTTGAAAGTTAAATTTTGACTTAAGGGGTTAGTTTTGGGGGGTGAAATCGGAAGCGAAAAAAATTTTTTTAATAGGTTATCGAGTGGGGTGTCAAATGAAAGCTTGTAAAAACACGAGTTCAAAAATATATATAATGTCTTACATGCGCACACTTTTCTTTCTATTATTCTGAAAAAAATCACGAAAAATCGCTATATGCCCCTTCTATCTCGAAAAGTACTGATCCAAAAATTTTGAAAAAATTCCGGAATATTCTCCACGAGGTGTAGATTGAACGAAAATTATCACAAGTGCATTACCTTTAATAATTTATCTGGCATATAAAAAAAAAAAATTTCAAAGTCATCAGTTCTCAGTAAAGATCGGAAATAAACTTTGTTGAAAACTCATTTTATACCTCCGTAACAAATTTTTTTATTTCAGAAGCAATCAACGTACGGAACACCAATTCCGCAAGTTTAACTTGCACTTGACCGGTTATTTTTAAAAATAATTTCAAAACCTTACGCTGCAATAAACTCGTAGTAGTTTAATACAAGCCCTATTTTTAGCATCTTTTGACCTGAATTTGCATCGATTTTAAATGATGGTGTATATCCATTTACTTAACGAGTTTTTAAAAACCAATTTTTAACGCGATACAATTAGGCTTGTCTTAATCAATTTTCCATTTAAGGAAAGTGAATGGCTTATTTTACAACTCCGCTTTACGTTTAATCCTCGATTTTCTCCGTAAAAATATTAGTAGTTATTGGTATCATGAAAAAAAATAATGGTTTGAGATTTTTGTACTTCGTCACGTATCGTTGTAAAAAAATGGTAAAGTAATTTATACACGGTATGTGCACCAATGGTTGACCACCACCCAGTGGTCGAGCACTCTTCTTCTTCTTCTTCTTTCTAGGACAAGATCCTGTTCTTTAGCACAGCATTACGTGTCGGTGGTTGTTGAGTCCCAGCTATCTTTTCACCTTTTCGGGGGTCTTCCTGGTGGTCGTTTCCTGTCTGGCTTTCCCATCATGACTTGTTTGGCTAGTCTGTCACAGTTCATGCGTTGGACGTGGTATCGCCAGTGTCTTCTCCTGTCTCTAGTAAATTTTATCACATCTCCCACTTCGCATTCTTTTCGTATTGTCGTGTTCCTGATTCTATCTCTTAGCGTTCTGTCCGTCATTGCTCTTAACGTTTTCATTTCGGTTGTTCTTATTATCTATTTGGACTTTTGTGTTTCGCTTCTTATTTCTGCACTATAAGTTAAAATAGGTCTTATACATGTTTTGTAGATTCGACTCTTGCTCTCCATCGTCATGTATTTATTCCGCCATATTACGTCTTTTAGTTGTCCCGATACCATGGCTGCTTTAAGTGCTTGATTTCGTACTTTTTCTGTCACGCCTCTGTTACTGGTTATGTTAAGCCCTAGGTACTTAAAATTTTTTACCTGGTCGACTATTTTTTTCATCCACCATCAGTTTACATCTAATTGGCTCTTTGGTGAAGACCCTTGCTTTAGTTTTTCCTACGGATATTTTCATATTGCACTTCTTAGCGGATGGATTCAATCTAAAAAGCATTTTTTGCAGATTATCCTCGCTGTCTGCTGTTAGGACCACATCATCAGCGAAACATATTGTTTGGCTTATTGTATTTCCTATTTTGTATACGATGTCTAAGGTCTTTATGTCTGTAATTACTTCGTCCATTATAATATTAAATAGTGTTGGACTCAGACTGTCCCCTTGTCGTATACCTTCTGTCAGTGGAATTTCTTCTGTTATTTGGTTGTTTACTTCCAGTGTTATGGTGTTTTTTAAGTTCAGTTCTTCTACTGTTTTAGTTATTGTTTCGTCCATTCCTCGTCTTCTTAAAATTCTTAGTACGTGACCTAGTTTCACCCTATCGAAAGCTTGGGTAAAATCGATAAAGCGTATAAACAGCGGTTTGTCGAATTCAATGGCTTTTTCTATTAATTGTCTGATGATAAATATGCTGTCTGTGGTGGAGCGGTTATTGCGAAACCCTTGTTGTTCCTCAGAAAGACCTAAGGTGTCTACTATTCGTTGAGACAGTATTTTTGTTAGTAGCTTGGCAGTACTACAGGCTGATCCCTTTGTAGCTGGTTGGATCTTTTTTTGTTCCCCTTTTGTATATGGCAATCGTTATACTTTTCCTTCATTCCTTTGGTACTGCTGCTGTATGCAGGATCTTTTGAAATAGGATTGTTATTTCTTTGATTAGGTACATGCCTCCGTATTTGATCATTTCATTGGAGATGTTATCGATACCTGGGGCTTTCCTGTTTTTTAATTTCTTAATTGTTTTCTCCACTTTCGTAGCTGATGTTTTTGGTTATGTTTTAAATCTGTTGGAAAAACTATTTATTGCATAATCCGTGACGACGTCGTATTCAAGTGATAGTTGAACTTCCCAACTTTAATCCAGAATCAGTTTCAGGATCCTTATCGGCGGATCGAGAAAGAAAATTTAAAGAGAGATTGGGCCGGTCAAGAAAAAGTGGTAAAGCTACTGTTGTGGTACTCGTGGCGTACACTCGACGCGCTTGGGATGTTCAATGAAACTGCCTGTGAAACTTTGGAAAATTATTGTTTTACCCGGAATAAAAGTGTTCAAGGCAAGACGCAAGCACAGAAAATGTTAATAGAACTTGGAATTTCGTCAGTTCTTCGAGAGCAGCGTGTTTTATGAGCGGTCAACTATTGGAGTCGATTTTGTGAGTAATTCTAGTAGTCGTCATAGGCCGGTCGACTACTGGACGTCTGGTGTTTTATTTTTTTTTTCCAATAGTCGATCATCATAAAATTATGGATTTCCAGGTGTTCCATGTTGATTCCAGATATTCGATCGGTGAGGAAAACCCACCATAAACTAATTGAGATTTTATGTCTGGGAAATTTATTGCTTTATGGTCGCTGATCATAACATTAAACATTGCTTTTTGATGGGAAAGAAATACAGCCAGAATCCAAGAATATCTTAAGAAGCGTTATGGCACATCTGTTCCGGCGAAGGCAACTATATATCGATGGTTTAGTGACCTTAAAGGCGGTCGTACAAGCACCATAATAAACCACGCTCCGGACGTCCAAATGGGGCGGTCCCTCCAGAAAACACCAAAAAATCCCCCACTGAATGACGGCAAAGTGAAAGTGAGAGAGATAGCTGCCATCGTGAAGATATCAACAGAACTCGTGAGATATATTTTGTGTGAATATTTGCGTATCGAAAAGCGATGTGCCCGATGGGTGCCACAACCTCACAATTGATTAAAAAACAGCAAGACTATACGCCTAAGTCCAACAGGCAGTCTGTAGAATGACTGGAACCGCATGAAAACCGACCGAAGCGTCTAAAAACAACACAAACATCAGCTGAAAAGGTTGTAGCAAGTATTTTTTTGGATGGACATAGAATAATATTGATCGACTATCTTAAGGGACAAGTGATCACCGGGGACTATTACGTTAGTTTATTGAACTGTTTGAATGATGAAATCAAGAAAAAAAAGCCGCATTTAGTGAAGAAAAAAGTGTTGTTTCACTAAGCTAATGCATTAGTTCACAACTCCATACAATCGATGGTGAAATGGGACCGATTGGACTATGAATTGCTTCCTTTTCCGCCGCATTCAGCAGATCTAGCCCCCGGGGATCTCTTTCCAGATTTGAAAAGATAGCTCCAGAGAGATGAAGAATGAGAATGAAGAAATCGAATGGGAAAGCGACGCTTACTTTAGAAAGCTCAACATATCGTACTATTTGAAAGGTACTCAAATGTTGGGAGCTCGCTGGAATAAGGGTATCGCTCTTGAAGGAAACTATGTCGAAGATTAAAATGCTTTTGGTCAAAATCTTGTTTTTTCTTCAAAAGTCTCGGGATTTTTCCTCGATGTAGTACAAAACATCAACATTAATTAGGACACCAGAGTCTCTTTGACAAATCAAAAATCCTTGCAACAAATTACTTTTTCTACTCTAAAAAAAAAATGCAAATGTCCATCGAAATATCTACAAACTTGGACAGTCTTAATCGTCACACTTCAGCCTTTACCTTTCACTAAGGGAGGTCCCAGTCCGCTAATATAAAAGGCGTGTGCAAGCGAAACTAAATCATCTTCGTGCTAGATTCTGAAGAAGTCACTCCTCGAACCAAGTATATTAAATTTAAAATCGATATCTCATCCTGTTCGAAAGTTATCCCAACCGGCACAGTGACCGACGAAAATTGGAGACTATGTTTTTGTTAGGCAAGGACTGTGAAATGTAAAGAAATGCAAAAATTTCTGGGGATGATTCTTTTACGCAAAGAAAATAAAATGTAATTTTAAATTTCTCTCTATAAGCCTGTGTGTTGGGCTGTTGACGCGATAACTGCCAAACAGAACGAGATATCGAAGTCAAGAAACCTTTCATTTTAGAGCGAAGTAGGGAAATAACAGCGATAAGCGTCGAGAAATGTTGTAGTGTCAAAGCCATTAGAGAATTTTTTGTTCCCTTTGGAAAAGAGAACGAACAAGTTTTAAGTAGAATTATTTATTGTTACACCAATAATGGTTCTCACGTTCACAGTTTAATTGGACACCCTGTAAATTTTTATTTTTCGGTATATGCGTCTTTACTATGTTGTTTAGTATTAAAACAGAGTAACATAAAACTTATATAACGTCATAAAACCAAGACAGAATGCTGTAAAGTATATGAGAGGGAAATGTCTATCATATGGGACTCGACGATGTTTAAACATTTACTTTGTAGTTTCGTAAGTGTTTTTTAGATAATAAAATACAATATATAATATTCATACATGAATAAACTACCATGTGTCTTCAGCTCCGCTAGGATGGACTTCCCAACTTACATCATTTTAGTCATAAAGCCAGTTGCATATATTACAATCCTCCACAAAAATTACCATTTCTCTGGAAACGCTTAATCCATCTTAATCTAACTTGTAGGATCACTTTCGTATGTATGACAAAAAATTGTGTAACTCAAACTGTAGTAAGCGCGGGCCTTTGTTAAAACTATTTCATTTGTCTTGAATATGTATGCATTATTAGTGGGAAGAGCATCTTCCGCACTTGTCATCGAGTTTCAACTTCAATACTCCTATCTCATTTTTTATACTCCGTATGTGAACAAGTTTGTATTAATTATCATTTACATTAATGATCTGCTGGAAAAGACTGGGAATCCAATCTACAGCTTTGCAGATGACAGTACGCTTATCTCTTCATTCACCTTGAACGCTCGGACATCGGCTGCTCAGGCGAATATCCGCAGACAGCAGGAGGTCGTTCAACTTAACAAAGACCTGGAAGAAATTCTATCTTGGGGTGACAGTAACCAAGTAGAATTTAACGCTACAAAAACCCAGGCGGCAGTTTTTTCTAAAAAAGTTAACGTTGCTGAACTCTACATGATTATGTCGGGGCATTCCATTCCCCTAGCATCGTCACTTGGGCGTTAGTTTGGCAGCAAATATGTCCTGGCATGAACATTGTAGCGTTTTTACTCGCCCGCACTTTGAGGCGTCATTTTTTTGTGGCTCCTTTTTAATTTCTGAGAATGAATTGAGTGAATAATGATTTTAAAAGAACTAAAGAAATTAAACAAACACTAGCTCAGTTTTCCTTGGTAGAGAGATATGGGTAAGAGATAATTGTTGTACGTCTTTTTGGAATTATTTTCTATTGTTAAAAACTTTAGTTGTACCCTTTTTTGGGCACCATTCATTTTAAAGTAGAAAGGATCTAATTTCAGCTAAAAAAATGAAAAAAATACTGAGGTGTTATACAGTTGTTAAATAAAAGAATCAGTCTGGTACAACCCTTCTTATCCTGAAAAGAAAGATAGGTGTACAGTGAAACACTAGCTTTAATCAACAAAAAGAAAATTTATTAATGATTTAAAATAAAAGTTCTAACCCTTGCCGTTTTAAGAATTACAAAAATTCTAGCCTAAAAAGTAGTTATTAAAAGTAGAGTTCCTAAATCAGACATTTTACTTCGAAATCGAAGAGTCGTGATATTCACTTCACGATTTATCAGTTCAAATTGATGTTAAAACACTTATTTGCGGGAAGTAGATCTACTGATGTATGTTCTGGTGACTTACGGTTTTCCTACGGGCTTCTAGGCCTTAAATTGAACACAAAACCGCTTTCACACATTCCATCACTTATGAGAAGAGCCTACTTCGGCTACTCCATGTAGAAAAAACACACAAAGCCCACTACGGCTTTACGTTAAAAAAACTCGTGCTTAACTTGGCTCTCGTAAATATCGTCAGAAGCCTCTACTGCGGCTTGATGGGCAAAGCCTGGCTGCGGCTTCGTCGTAAAAAGCCTCTCGGTGGCTCGGTGGAAAAAAGCCTGGTCTGCGGCTCGATGGAAAAAAGCCTTCTTGGCGGCTCGATGGAAAAAGCCTAGATCCGCGTTCTCCGGACCCTTAAATAAGCCGTGAGAACTCTGTCTCTAAAATGGCCGACTTCCGGGAAACAAACATTTCACCAATCGCGGCGTACTACGAATCGATAGATTCGGTCGGAAACCCGCACTGCACACTGTACCACGAGCGGCTAGAAAATTCTGCGAAATACACTGCTCGATACAAAGATGAAAAGAAGTACAATATAAAGCGAAAAATCAGTAACATTACATGCTCTTAAAATCTAGAAAAAAAAATGAATGTTACAACATGTTGCAGGTGTAGCAAAGAGAGCTTCTCAGAAGTTGGGAATATTATTTCGAAGAACGGTTGGCGACTTGAGTCTGTTCTACAAGTATTTTCATGGAAAGTGTTCGAAGGATGTAGCCCGCTTAATTCCTCCCAAAGCGGTGCATGTTAGAAATATACGTCGCGCTGGTGCTTCACATCCGTATGAGGTTCAGCTTGTTACTCCGCGTACAACGCTTTTCAAGCAGTCTTTTATATGGAGAACATCATCCCTTTGGAATAATTTGCCCAGCGCTGTGTTTCCCACCGAGTACAATTTACAGCGATTCAAGAACAACGTGAATCGCTTTTTCCGCACACATGCCACTCCTGTAGCGCTTTAGGGATTTCTCTGCAGCACGTGTACTAGACCCATAAAAAAAAATTAAAGATTTTGTTGAGACGAGAAAAGAGGTTGGCATATAAAACCAGGCATTTTGTTGAGTCGGGGCTTTTTTGATCCTCCATAAAAATTCTGTCCATCTTGAGACATCTTGGGTCAAATTTTGATTGGTTACCCAGATAGAAGCCAAGGGGTAGTATATGGGGTAATATTGTATTAAGAAACCCACGGAAAAAGGCCAAGCTGAATGTCGGCAAGTATACCTAATTTGAGTCCTTTTTTTCACAATTTGGTATATCAGAAACTATTTCCAAACTTTCAAATTTTTAAGTTAGAGACAGTCAGTGCACCGGCACATCTTTTACCCCATCCTCTTTCTAACCTAGCCAAATCGGCAGACTGCCCAGTTACCTTGCAGTTCCAAGGAAGCTGCAGATCATCAGTTAGAGCTCCAGGGTTTCTATCTGATGATCCACGCTGGTTGACTACCCACCATCAGAAACCCAAACAAAGGAGGCTGTTGTCTAGGCTGCCTGCGTAACTTAGAGAATAGGTGGGACAGGTAATACCTAAGTATTTAGACCTATTTTACCGAAAATTTTCGGTTTAGTTCCGAAAGGGCCATAACTTACATTTTATCAAACTTCTACTTGAAAATGACTTTTAATTAGGTTAAGTAATTATAAGGGTTGATTTAGCGCAGGGGTGCTCAAACTTGAACTGCTGGCGATCTACCTCAATATTGTTAGACTACGATCGATCGACTCTGAGAGGCTGCAAGTAAGTGTGATGCAGTATTGTCGTCTAGGTAGGGTGTATCGTGGCATAGATATTAGTTTTCCGCACAATATGCATTTTTTTAGTCAAGGTAAGTGTAGGTCTGCTCTAAAATGTCAATGAAAAAACTCATAATTATTCAAAATTGCGAGTTTATTGGTTCTTACAAAACAAACGAGTTCTAGTGCCTAAACTTAACTAAAGAGTGACTTTGGATGTTGAAGCGTGGCACTGCATGTCCTCAGCATACTTTTCATAAGATGGTACTTAATTACCGAGTGCTAATCGCAAGCATGATGACATATGTTCGTCAGTTAGTCGATTGCGATATTTTGATTTAATTATCTTCATTTCAGAAAATGCAGACTCGCACAAGTAAGTTGACCCAAACATTCCCGTCAGTTGAAGGGCGATTTGCCTTAGATTCGGATATTTATCTTCAGATATAAAACACCAGAATTTTGTATCAGATGCTGTGGCTTTGAGATGTATATCTGATATAATCTGCACTAACTCATTTTCAACAGAACATGAGTCCATGTTAAACTGACTTGCTATTTCAGTAGCTAATTCCTCAATGTTTTTACACGAAAAAGGATAACTCATAAATGATGCGATATTTGCCAATTTACTGAAATCATAAAAACGTATTTCGAATTGGCCCAAAATATTTGATAATTCTGCTGCTCATAAATATCATAATTCAACTGAGGAATCCTTGCTTTCAAAGACGGAAAATTTTTCAGATCCTTTCTTTTCAGTTGATCTATCATAAGTTGCAATTGACTTTTGAATGAGTTTATTGCACTAATCATCTCAATAATAGTTTTTCCTTTACCTTGAAGCTCCAAATTAATGGTGTTTAAATGCATTGTGATGTCTGTCAAAAATGCCAAATCAGTCAGCCATTTTCCGTTTTTCAGCATCTGAGTGTCATCACCTCTTTCGTCCAGAAAAGCTGTTATTTCGGGCAATAATTCTTGAACCTTTCTACGAATTTTCCGCGACGCAACCATCTGACGTCCGTGTGAAAAACTAAAATCAGTGTGTTCAGCTGACTCACTATCTTCCAACTGCAATTTAAAGAGCCGT
The DNA here is from genome assembly GCA_019049505.1 of Pachyrhynchus sulphureomaculatus. Taxonomy (NCBI): domain Eukaryota; kingdom Metazoa; phylum Arthropoda; class Insecta; order Coleoptera; family Curculionidae; genus Pachyrhynchus; species Pachyrhynchus sulphureomaculatus. The sequence goes on along the minus strand of CM032452.1, from coordinate 1,384,496 downwards.
CGTTGCAAGCTACGTGCACGGATAGAATTCACAATTTTTATTGCAATGCCCATAATCTCCTCCATGTTTAGAACTTTTGAACACAAAACTTGTTGATGTATAATGCAATGGAAGGAGAAAAATGAAGGGAAATCATCATTAGCTCGACACAAAACCGTTTTTGTTTCCAGTCATTGCTGGTGCTCCATCGGTTGTAATGCACACTAGTTTATATATTGGTAGCTTGTAGTTTGTTACAAAATTGAAGAAAACGTCATATATATCTTCGCCACGGGTCTTTCCTTTCAGAGGAATCATTGTCAAAAACTCTTCCTTAGCTGACATGTCATTGAATACCATTCGAACAAAAATACACAGCTGGGCAGTGTCTGTCATATCGGTGGATTCGTCGAACTGTAAAGAAAAGTATGTACATTCCATGATATCATGTTTTAGTTTATCTGCCATATCCTGACTCATGACTTCAACACGCCTTGTGACAGTCGGACGAGATAACTGAAGTTCTCTAATAGCAGACATAATCTCTGTTTTATTTTTAAAATCTCCAAATAAAGTCTCACCCGCTTCAATAAATGCTTCCTTCACAACCAATCCATCATCAAATGGTTTCTTGTGTTTTGCCAATATATGAGATATTTTAAATGACGCGATCGTTGCAGCTTTTGATTGTTTGGCTGGTCTTGTGAACATGGTTTGTTCTTTTTTCAAACAAGTTATCAAATCACGTACTTTTCGTTTTCTTAATTCACTCTGTGACGGAAAATCCTTTTCATAGTTTTTATGAACCGTTTTATGATGCCTCTCTAAGTTCCCCACGCTTAGGTATTGCAACTGACGCACGGCAAATGAGACAAATGCACTTATCCTTTACCATACAAAAGAAAAATTCTTCCTCCCAATTGTTATTAAAATGATAAGTTTTACTTTTCTTCTTCGCCGCACTCATTTTGGACTATTTATTAATAAACTTTGTATCGATGTATCGCCTTCAAGTTACAACTCAGACTGACTCCTATTCCTGCAGGCGCAACATTTATATCGGCGCGAACGAAGTCTCGAATGTTCCCGTCAAACAGGCCGCCCGAAGTTTCTAGAAAAATCGGCGGGAATCAAAAACGCGGCTTTTCTTTGACAAGTACCGGGCGTTCCTTTGATAAAGCCGCCTTTTGCCGCTAGCAGGGGGTTATTAGGATAAAAGAAAGTGATGAGGGGGTTATTCTGGCCTAATTGTGGATCGAATAAATTTTAGTAGTTTATTCATTACATTTTGTTTTAGTTACCTAAAACAAAATCTGTGAATAGTTCTATATCGGAATTTTTTTTCTCGAGATCGACTCAAAAAGCACTCGCGATCGACTTGTCGATCGCGATCGACCGTTTGAGCACCCCTGATTTAGTGTAAATTTATCTCTTTATGCTTGTAAATACATTTTGCTTTGTTTTAATCTAGTGTTTCACTGAGCTCCCGTTCTACTTTTCAAGACATTTAAGTTGTAACTCATTTAATAACCTATCTGCAACTAAATATCTCTCCAGTATTTTTTAATTTTTTTTGATGGAGTCAAATTCTCTTTTACTATAAAATGAACTGTGCCCATCACGGTACAACTAAGATCTGAATAGCTGTAGAAATCATCTTCAGAAGGCGTACCAAAATTACCTCTTTCTCTCCATCCATCCATCTCCATTTCAAACCTGCTACCTGTTCTACGTTTATCACTTTGGTCTTTTGTCTTATACTTTCGTTTCTGATCAGCATTTGGCTATCAAGACTATCAACACTTATATGAGGGCAACTGCCTACAAAGTTTGAACCTTACAAGCTGGTATCTTGAAAAGGAGCGTCAACACCCGAATTTAAAATTTTTTATTTTATTTTTGGTCAAATCTGGTTTCACTAACATGAGAATGTTTCACAAAAATTAAACTAAGTATTGGTCAACGGACAATCTTCAATTAGTGAGGCATTTTTTGACGCATTAAGTCGTTACCTGACAGTAAATGTTTGACACAAGCCAGCTTAAATTTTTTTTTCAATTTGATTTTAATTTCAAATGACAATAATTCCAAAACAGTTCAATTTAGACATATGGTACGTTAGACAAATAATATCTAGAATTTTTAGTTAGACTCAAAAATAAAATAATATACAGGGCTTTCCATTTAAATAAAATCAAGATGGCGTAATTTCTTCGAAATGACAGTTCAAAACATTTTATTGTCAACGTCAGCATGTGCGCCGTACAATACCCTATAACTTTTATTTAAACATTTTTTAATACATTGATTAATAAATGCTGTAGTATCATTATTCCATACATATGGGGCACTCAGTATATATATATATATATATATATATATATATATATATATATATATATATATATATATATATATATATATATATATATATATATGGAGCCCCCCAACTTTGATGTTATGTGGTTAAAAATAACGACTCAACCAACCACAAGGTTCATCTGTATCCTCTATCGACCACCAAGTGATAGTAACTTTAGAACACTTTTCGCTCCTCTTGCAGACACCATCGACCATTTACAAATTAACTATCCAAATGCCGAAATTGCCATCCTGGGCGACTTTAATGTCCACAACATCAACTGGCTTAAATATTCAAATACTACCGATGAACAAGGTCGTGAAGCCGAATCATTTTCAATCAGTTGTGGCTTGACTCAGCTTATTGATGAACCAACACGGATCCCTGATCGAGACGGAGAGTTCGCCAGTCTTCTTGATCTGTTTTTAAAACCCACCAATCCGGAGATTTACACGATCAGCGTAAATCCGCCGTTAGGTTCTTCCGACCATAGACTACTTTCGATATCGAGTATTCTACCAATCAGTGATAGAGAGGCGCCCAAACCGCGCAAGATTTGGCACTACAAATCTGCTAAATGGAAGATCTCATGGAATATTTTCGAACTTTCCCTTGGTTGGACGTTTGTTTTCGATCCGACGACCCATCTGACTGCGCCAGGGAGGTTTCCGATGTTATTTTGGCTGGTATGGAGGCTTACATCCCTTTTTCGAAGAAATGCCCTTCCAACGGCAAGCCTTGGTTTGACTTAAAATGCAAAGAAGCTGTTGCTTCTAAACATCTTGCATACCGACAGTGGCGTGAAGATCCTAACACCATAAATCGTAACATCTTTGTTTGTGCCAGGAACAGATGCAAAGAAATTATCGACGAAACCAAGGAGGAACACAATCAACGGATTAGAAACAAACTTCTCGCTTGTCCCGGCAATTCCAGGTCCTTTTGGTCAGTCGCTAAGGCAGTTAGTCAAAATTTCACCAAATCCACCATACCACCACTCACACGGCCAGATAATTCTATTGCAACGACACCTGTTGAGAAAGCGAACTTGTTGGCTGAACTCTTTGCTTCACATTCTACTGTCGATTTCCAAGGAAAAACACCACCTACTATTCCCATAGTGCAGTCAAGGATGCCCGATATTGTCTTCAGACAGCGTATCATAAAACGTATTTTGATGAAGCTAGACACCAAAAAGGCTTCTGGCGCTGACGGAATACCTGCCATAGTTCTTAAGAACTGTGCAAGGGAACTAACACCAGTTTTCTGTAGACTTTTCAACCTATCCTACAGAAAGGGAATATTTCCTTCCTGCTGGAAATGTGCCACAGTTCAGCCGATACCTAAAAAAGGCAAGAAGATCTTGCCAAATAACTACCGACCAATCGCACTACTCTCAATAATATCGTGATGGAACAGGCTATCAATCAGCATCTTCTAAAATATCTTGAAGGATTCAACATTATTAGTGATCACCAATATGGCTTTCGTAAAAATAGATCAACAGGAGATCTTCTGACTGATGTAACACATGTTTGGAACAACGCAATTGAACACTTTGAAGAATCTCGAGCGGTTGCTCTTGACATATCCAAGGCATTTGACCGTGTTTGGCACGATGGGCTGTTGGCTAAGTTACGTTCTTATGGTATGTCTGAAAAGTTCTGTTTGTGGCTCTCATGTTTCCTCAGAGAGCGTTCTTTACGAGTGGCAGTCGACGGATTTCTTTCTAACACCTTCACTATCAACGCCGGTGTGCCCCAAGGTTCCATACTATCTCCTACTCTCTTCCTTATTTATATTAACGATCTGCTGGAAAAGACCGAGAATCCAATCTACAGCTTTGCAGATGACAGTACACTTATCTCTTCATTCACTTTGAATGCTCGGACATCGACTACTCAGACGAATATCCGCAGACAGCAGGAAGTCATTCAACTTAACCAAGACCTGGAAGAAATTCTATCTTGGGGTGACAGTAACCAAGTGGAATTTAACGCTACAAAAACCCAGGCGGCAGTTTTTTCTAAAAAAGTTAACGTTGCAGAACCCGACATAGTTATGTCGGGGCACTCCATCCCTCTAACATCGTCACTCAATCTGCTAGGCGTTAATTTGGGAGCAAATATGTCCTGGCATGAACATGTTGCAGGCAGGCATAGCAAGGAGAGCTTCTCAAAAGTTGGGAATATTGTTTCGAACCAGAAAGCTTTACACTCCACAACAACTGTTAATTCTTTACAAAGCTCAAATTCGACCAACTATGGAATACTGCTCCCATGTTTGGAGCTCCGCTCCCAAACATACACTGTATTTGTTGGATTCTATCCAGAGAAGAGCTGTTCGACTGATTGGACACCCGGAAATGACCGACGGCCTTGATTCGCTGGAACATCGAAGAACGGTTGGCGACTTGAGCCTATTCTACAAGTACTTTCATGGAAAGTGTTCGAAGGATGTGGCCCGCTTAATTCCTCCCAGAGCGGTGCATGTTAGGAGTACATGTCGCGCTAATACTTCACATTCGTATGAGGTTCAGCTTGTTACTCCTCGTACAAACGCTTTTCAAGCAGTTTATATGGAGAACATCATACCTTTGGAATAGTTTGCCCAGGACTGTTTCCCATCGAGTACAATCTACAGCGATTCAAGAACAACGTGAATCGCTTTCTCTCGCACACGTATCGCTCCTGTAGCGCTTTAGGGATTTCCCTGTGCTAGACCCATAAATATATATATATATATATATATATATATATATATATATATTTTATATATATATATATTTATATATATATATATATATATATATATATATATATATATATATATATATATATATATATATATATATATATACACACACACACTACCGTCAGAAAGTATTTGCCCACCTAGAAATTTCAATGTAACTGCCAAAATTTAATACCTAATTAAACCCTTTTATTATATTAGGTAAATTTAATTATTTTAACAGGTCTCCATCATAAAATTGTTTAGATAAGCCTTTTTGCTGAAATCACAAATTCAAAACCAATTAGAACAAATTTCCAAGTTTTGCATGATAATTGTTTTGACGCGATTTCTGAGAATTCCAGTTGAAGTAAGAACTCATTTCAAGTTTCTAGGGATTATGGAAATTCCTAGTGACATTTTATGATAAAAACTATGCTAAAAAATACCATTGCCCTTTTGGAAATTAACCATTCGCAAACAGTACTTTGTCACTGATACAGGTTTAATTATTTTGTGGAAATGCCGAAAACGAAAGAAGTTTCCATTGAAAATCGGGCTCTGATAATTGCGAGACATCAAAATGGTCACTCGAGTCGACACATCAAGAGTGATATGCGGATGCCAAGGAGAACGGTGAACTACATCGTAAAAAAAATTTTCTGCTGGACATGGAATTCCCAACCAAAAACGTTCAGGAAGGCCTCGAAAAAAAACGACTCCCGCTGAAACCAGAGCTATAACAATGTCCAGCAGACGTAATCGCCGCCTAACCGCACCAGAAATCTCGGCTCAAGTAAACCTGAAGCGGCCCATCCTCCTCAGCGTGACAATCGTGAAGAACAGGTTAGCAGAAGGTGGACTACGCGGGAGAAGTGCAGTGAGGAAACCACTTCTTAGGCAAGTGAATAAACGTAAACGATTACCCCCCCCCCACCCCCCCCCCCCCCCCCTTTTTTTTTTTTGGATGGGCCCGAGAACATGAAAATTGATCATCAGAACAATGGAATTCCGTCCTTTGGAGCGACGAATCTAAATTCGAAATTTTTGGTTCAAATCGACGAGTTTACGTGCGGCGGCCAACTGGAGAGAGGATGTTGGAAGCCTGTCAGTTGCCTACAGTAAAACAGGGTGGAGGTATAGTAATGGTTTGGGGTTGTTTTGGCAACGGTAAAGTTGGAAAATTCTTTAAGATAGAAGGAATCATGCAAAAAGAACAGTATCAAGAAATTTTGCTAACTCAAATGCTTCCTTCTGGAAGAGATATTTTTCAGAGGAAATTTATTTTTCAGCATGACAACAACCCTAAACATTTTGCTAAACAAATAAGAGAACCACCCGACTTGAACCCCATCGAATTGCTGTGGGGGGCCATTTGGACGGTGTGTTCGAAAACTCAATCCAACATCAGAAAATCACTTGTGGCAATTTTTACAAGCAGAATGGGTTAAAATAACCGAAGAAAGTGTGCAGAAATTACTGGATAGAATGCCGAAACTCTGTAAAGCGGTAATTAAAAACGAAGGAGATCACATAGATGAGAAAAATCCTGGAAAATCATGAATATTTGTCTGAGTTTCTAGACTGTAAGTAATGTGAAAATAAATAATGATTCATTAAAATTAAAAAAAAATATAATATCTAGGTTTTTGTTGTCTTGGGACTGAAATAACTAGGTAGGCAAATACTTTCTGACGGCAGTATATATATATATATATATATATATATATATATATATATATATATATATATATATACTAAGTTTATGAAACTAGTTGGGGAACTCGGCAAAAAGGGCATCAACAGATGTTCATACTATATTCATTTAGCCAATATTTCGGTCCTAGGTTGGGACCTTCATCAGGGCACAAACTGAAAAAGAGATAACGAAGCAACCAATAAAGAAAATTAGGCATGAGGAATTGATGTTGTTAAGTCAAGTTTTTAATTATTAATTTTAATTATTAATTTTTAATTTGCAATTTTTAGTTTCAATCTTACAATTATTAATATGGAACTATTGTAATTTAAAAGTATTATTATTATAAACAATCATAAATTATTATTATTATTATTATGAAAAAATGTCAAAAACAAAATTCGAGTGACTTACATGTAGCATACAATTTAATCTAACAAGAATGACCATCAATAACAATCGCCATAGTAAAGACCAACACTGAATTAAAACAACCACTATTCACTAACATATTAATATACAAACATGGCATTTACAGCAGGGATGCCATTGATAACGTTGGATGCTGAAATTTCAAAACTAATTAACCACCTGCCATCTCAAAGAAAAGTGACAATTTTGACAGGGCGCTGACAAAGGACGACCACCTGACAGATGTAAGGGATCACTCAAAATGAATAAAAGGAAAGGTTGAACAACCAGGAAAGGACCGGTTTAGTACGAATGAAGTACTACGTCATATGGTAAAATTTTTGGTATGAAGGGAAAAGGTATCTAATGGGAACGCAAATTTTCGCTGTTGTGATAATTAAGTGACATATAGAGGAAACGATTTTACTTCATCTGGGGGGAATAGAACAAGGAAAAAGGAGGCGGCAAGTGGAAAGGGTTTTCCATTAATTGGGAAACATACTAATCAATTTATCATTATAATTGTTATTATTATTAATGTTTATTACAAATGGGAGTGTAATTATAAAGAATTTCAGGGGAAAAACCAAGAAAAACATGTACTTAAACAAGATGGTACCCAGAGGGCAACATGCAGAAGGACAGAGCTGTAAGTTACCAAAACGAAAAACTATTATGAGGAGTAAGACAACCCAGAGATATTATGCGAGGGATGAAGATCACAAGAGAGAAGAAAGCTATATATGCTGCTCAGGCCGTCAAGATCAGTTCTTTTGTTGATAATTTTGGGGATTCTCGTTAATATAGCACATCTCAAGAAATTCTCTTTTAAGAAGGTTTTTTTGGATATGAAGGATTTTCGGGTTCTCTGAAGTTGAAGGAATGTCCATTATCAACAGAGTGAATTGCCAGTGCACATCTTTGTGGATGACATCTGGTGTCGCTTTTATGTAATGCGATGCGACGGTTTGAGACATTGTGATGTCTGGCCAATATATACAGCAGGACAATCAAGACAGGAAATGGAATAGACAATATCTGACATAGAAAGAATGGGTAGAGAAGATTTCAATTTACTAAAAAATACGCTTGTTTTTATGGAAGTACTTGGCAATCTTAACATTGGGAATGACGCGCAAGATATGAACCAATTTAGAGGTAAGACCGGGTATAAATGGCAGAGAGAGCAGCGAAGGACTTATTTCCATATGGCTAGCAAGAGGTAGATGGGGTGGAAGGGAAGGAAGGGATAAGCGTACAGGAGGAGGCTCTGGTACGATGTCATTAGAGAGGAAGAGCTTATCGACTTCGTCCTTGGTCTTGAGCAGGAACTTCTTATTGTACCCATTTTCCATCAGATTGGTGAGCAGTGTTTGTGCTTGAGATAGATAATCTGGGTGAGCTATATTTCTGATTCTTCGATATAAGCCCTTTATGACATTTATTTTAACCTTCCAATCATGGCCAGAATTGGCATGTATATATCTGCCTGATGAAGTTGGTTTTCTATACCAGTCTAGTCTGATAACACCATCAGGACCTCTGATGACTCTTGTGTCCAGGAAGGGGACAGCATTGTTCGACTCTTCTTCCATGGTAAACTGTAGGTGTTGATCAAAAGAATTGAAGACATGAAGGATTTCTTCTTTACCATTTTCCGGTACAAACAGAATAAGATCATCAACATATTGAAAGAGAAAAGGGGGTCTGAAAGATAGCTTTTCGATACAATTTTTCAAAAGATAGGACATGACTATTGCTGCGAGAATAGGGCTTAAATTGCTGCCCATAGGGCAACCAAAGGTTTGGCGTAGAAACTTTCTTTATACTTGAAAAAGGTAGATTGAAAGAAAAACTCAATAACAGAAAGGAAGAAGGATTTATCTAATTTTGTGTTGGGCGAGATTAGTGCCCATTCAGAATCAATAATATGTTTGGCTAACTGCCATGAAATGTTGGTAAAGAGACTGACTACATCCAGAGAAATGATGACATGATTCTCAGGTAATAAGAAATTATTAATTTCTGCACTGAAGGCAAAGGAGTCCTTGACTGCATATAGATGGTAATTTTGGAAGGATTTTTCTAATATATCTGCACAGAATTTGCTTAAGCTTGATGTAGGAGAGTTAATTGTGGAGACAATAGGTCTTAGTGTTTGTATGTTAATATGTTAGTGAATAGTGGTTGTTTTAATTCAGTGTTGGTCTTTACTATGGCGATTGTTATTCATGGTCATTCTTGTTAGATTAAATTGCATGCTACATGTGAGTCACTCGAATTTTGTTTTTGACATTTTTTCATAATAATAATACTAATAATTTATGATTGTTTATAATAATAATACTTTTAAATTACAATAGTTCCATATTAATAATTGTAAGATTGAAACTAAAAATTGCAATTTAAAAATTAATAATTAAAATTAATAATTAAAAACTTGACTTAACAACATCAATTCCTCATGCCTAATTTTCTTTATTGGTTGCTTCGTTATCTCTTTTTCAGTTTGTGCCCTGATGAAGGTCCCAACCCTAGGACCGAAATATAGGCTAAATGAATATAGTATGAACATCTGTTGATGCCCTTTTTGCCGAGTTCCCCAACTAGTTTCATAACTTAGGATTTTGTTAGATACGGCAACTTTTGCTTTCTCTCTCTTTATTATATATATATATATATATTATATATATATATATATATATATATATATATATATATATATATATACACCAAATTGTTGAAAAGTTGAAAACTATATTTATTGGAATCTATGGACTCTAAATGGTAAAGAAACGCTAAAATTTGAAACTGTACCTATTTCACGAATATAATACTTCTTTTAGCGAAGAAAATAAAAAACGCAGATTCGTGTGAAATGGCAATTTATATGTAATCACGTACAAAAAAAAAAATAAAAAAAAATTATACCTGCAGGCGTGGGTAATAAACGTATATCGCGCTAAAACGAGCCTTTCAAATCTTGTTAGCTAAGTGGATAAAAAGCATCATTCAAATCGATGAAAAACGGTAAAAGGGAAATCTAAAAAATAAACTGCGGAAAAATTGCTCTATTACATAAGATTTTAAATTGAATTTGCGCCGCAGAAGGTTGAACACCATTTTCAAATTACGACCACAATGTATGATTCCTGTTCTATTGGAAAACCCAAAATTAACAAACAAGGAGTTCTTACTTATCTTGCTAGAGTAATTATTGTATTCGTCATGAAATATCACCATCCGATTCCTAGATCACAAAAAATATAGTTTCCTCTTTCCTTTGGTCTGTCGGTCGGTTTTTTCTCAACTCTCGATCGAAAGAGGGAATAGATTTCAAGTTTGGTACGCACATAATATTCAAACTAGGAAAGGAAACTATAGTTTTAAGCTCCCTGTTTTGAAGATGGTGAAATGGACGGAGTTTATTTAAGATGTTACATTTACCTAACAGGCAGGAAAAATAGGCTCTTTTTGGGAAATTTTTTTACACTCTATTATACAAGCAACAAAAAGTCTGTTTGGAGGTTTCATATAAGTAGCGATATTTTCGTGTGTCATATAGTGTTTGATAATATTTCTCTGTAGCTCCTTTATCTCTATGATTTGTGCGATCTCCTGGTTATCGTTACTTATAAGTTTTATTATTTGATGTATTTCTTCATTCATTCGTTTGTTTAAGTGTTTCAGACTTTTTCTCTCTTTCAGAATTCTACTATTTTCAAGTTTCTGTATTGCCTGACGTCTTCTCTGATCTTTTTCTTTATTTTTTTTGTCTATTTCTGCCAATTCTAATCTGCCATCTGTAGGATCATTTCTTAATAGTCGTCTCTGTTTCACGAGGTTTTGTGTCTCTTTACTTAATTTTTGTGTTTTTTTCTTTTTTCGATGTTGCTATTTGTTCTGTAGTCATGAATAGGCTGTTAGTTCTTTATGCGTTTAGTTCATCAAGTTCTGTTTAGTAGTTTATGTGTTTTATATGATTTTCCAGTGCTTGTCGATATTCGTCTGTTCTGCTTTATTATTTCTGTGAGTATATTTATCTTTGCATGCGTTATCAATCTACGTCTCTCCTGCTTCAGATTTATTCTTATTTTTACTCTGAGCATCCGATGGTCACTGCGCTAATGCTTATCGTGTTCAGGGACTGTCGTGTCAATTACAATATTCTTGTCATTTGATAACACATAATCAATTTCGTTTTTGTTATGCCATAGAAAACATATTTCGTTTTTAATCCCTTATTTATTTTGTTTTTTTTCTTTCTATTTGTATGATATTATTATGTTGATATTTGGTGATGACAGTAGTAGTAATTTCTGAAAGTGTATTAATATAGCCTTTACTCTGACCTACTATTTCAAATAAAAGGCGGTACTGAAAAGTTTAGCCCTTTATGGAAATTTCATTTTGTATAAGCTATTATTGAGAGACAAAAATTCCTTTTTAAATTTAAAATCAATTACTAAAAATATTTTCCCCTGGAAATCGCTCGAACCAATAGCTTAAAATTTTCACCTCTCTTGCAAATGTGTGAGAAATATATTCATTTTCAAAACCAACTAGATATACACCGTCTGTCCAAAAAGTTCCCGAACTGATTTTTCCCCGGCCTTTAAGCAGCGCCATCTCGTACACAAGAGTTAAAGTTGGAACTCATATTCGTAAACAATACACTTGCATTCCACCAGCCAGTTGTAATCAGGCAGTGCTGGGTAGTAGTACGTGTGAACCGTACAGTTGTAGTCGTTCTGTCACAGAAGTGTGATGGAGCAACGAACGGTGCACAGTAGTTCGAAAAGCTGGCCATAATATAAGAAACAAAAAGTTTTATTTAGAGGTTTTTACCTGTTTGAATACTTCTGCCAATTCATCTACTATGATCAGATGCATCTTCCGCTTGCACCTGTCCTCATAACTTTAATTTCATTTCGAAAGGTCAAGTACCACGCAGTATCTCTCGTGAAGCACGTCAGACGTCATCAAGTTTAAACTATTATAAAAACTGCAAAAATGAACCAAGTTTAATTGTGTAAAATGAATTCTGAAGGTGAGTACAATTTCACTGTGTTTCTGGAATTTCATATTTACTTAATGTTAAGTGAGTAATTAATTGTTCAATTATCGAGTTTTTTAAGAAAATATTCTCAAAAATTTTTGAAGAACAAGCAATAAGTTAAAAACTCCATTGAACTCTAACGTGAAATGAGTTGGAGGTATTTATTAGACAGTTTTTAACCAAAATATCGAAAAACTGAATGCTAGATGTCGCAAGTTTGGTATCTGTGTTAGTTTTCTGTGCGAAGATGTGCGTGGATGCCAATCTTACTTTCATCTTAAAATTCGGAAAAGTGGTGCAAATTTAAAAAAATTGGGATAATATTACAAAATACAACCAATTATTTGAAAATTCGGGAAATTGTTGCAAAATGTGATAAGTAGTTAGCAAATTCGGGTAAATGTTGCAAAATGGGAAAAATATTTAAAAATTCTGTAAATTGTTGCAAAATGGTAAAGTTAATTAAACGATTCGGGAAAATTTGCAACATGTAGCAAATTGTTTGTAATTTCAGTAAATTGTTGCTAAAATTGAAAAAGACTTGAAAATTTCAATAAAACGTTACTAAATTGGAAAAATAACTTAATAACTTAAAATTTTGGAAATTGTTGCACAACGTAGCAAATTGTTTAAAAATTCTGGAAAATGTTGCAAAATGGTGAAAATTGTTTAAAAATGCAGGAGAAAGTTGCAAAATAGAATAAATACTTTAAAAATTTAGACCACTGTTGCAAATTTTTCCAATTTTCTTTAATTATTTACAACAATTACTCAAAATTAATGGAAAATATTCAGCAAAAATGTATGCATTTTTTATTTTTACAGAAAAATGCGTGTGACAAAATGGAATCTTTTTACAAGAAAAGGCCTTTTCCTACTTGTCAAAAACCAATTACATGACAACATAAATGTTATTATTGTCACTAATGAAGCAGAAGTGACAAAAACACTTCGCATACATATATTTTGCCAGAAAATTTGAAGAAACCGATTATCAAATTGATGACAGAATTCCAAAATAGATGGAAAAAAGTCCACAGAATCCAAGAGCAATTATTCGCAGAGTTTGATGATGACTATGAAACGGGACCAACAGGAATAAACACCTCAGGGTATCCTTTATTGGGTTGGGGAATTCGCCACTATGGAGCCCCCATTTTGTTTCTGAAATTTGAACTTCATATTCGTAATCAGCGATCCTAAAAACCCGTATATACGCAGTTTTATAAAACGAACTCATGTTTTTCCAAAAATAGTCCGCATTTTGTTTTTAGAAATATGAATTTCATGTTCGTGATCAGCAGTCCCGAAAACCCCGATATACAGAGTTTTGTCAAAATCGAATGATACTTCCATATTTTGGCCAGCTTTTCGGGACATTTTTCCTCCATGCGGTGGTCAAATTTCATATGAAACTAGGTTAAACAGCTACGGTGATATTTGAATCTTTGAAAACAGCTTACGGTGATGATTGGTTATCGCGTTTACAAGTGTTTGAGCGGTTTAAACGCTTTAAGGGGAAGATCACTGTAAAATTTTCAAAAAATCGATTTTTTTAGTTTAAATGTTTTTTTTATGTTGTCTAGAATGTGGTGCAGGCATCGCAGAGTAAAGGTATATACAAAATTTTTACGTTAATTTACAACTAAAACTTAAAACGCATTTTTCTCGAAACGTCGTTTTTTCACCTTATCGGAAACATAACTTAAAGAGTTTTCAATCAATCGACTAAAAATTTTGTACACAGCTTTAAGAGGTAATAACTCACGGAATGACGTACGGATTTTATGATTAATGCTTTTTTTATTAATGATTTAGTTCATAATTTTTCGTCATTTTTTTTTGTTTAGTTCATTTACCTGCCAAATTAACAAAAATCAATATTTCTTCATTTTCTTACGTTATTCCCTAGATTTTCACTTATAAAACAAGAATATTTTGGTTTTTTTTTCACTCTAGGTTCATCCCTTTTGTGAAAAATCATTTCCGTATTGCAAAAAAGGTTTTTTTTCACCGAGCGCTACGGCCGCCATTTTGTATTAAAAAAATTTGACAAAAATCATGTATATGTAAAGTTCACCTTTTTTTTGACCTTTTACAGTGGTGCTCACCATTAAGGAAAGACGGAAGTCGCTCGAGGATGGCGTCCCACCACCAAGTTCGGCCGATACAAACGTTGTAAAAATTTGTCATCTTCTACAAACCGACCGCCATCTTTCGTGCAGACTGATGACAGGAAAGCGTAACATCTCTAAATGTTGTGTGATCTCTAAATCAAGTGTTCAAGATAATGCCCGCAATGTTTTAAACAAGAGGAAAGTGTGGGCGAACTATGTTCCCCACACCTTGACACCTGAGCAAAAACAACAAGGGATGGACGCCAGCCGAAATTTCAACGAAATAAAAAATCCGGACGATTGTTCTCTGCGGAAAATAATCAATGGTAATGGCAATGATAAAATGTGCAATGACTAGATAGTGGCTCGCCGAGACCGAAGAGAGTGCGACTGACAAAGTCAAGAACAAAGGCAATGCTCGTCGTATTTCTTGTGCTTAAGGAATTATTCACAAAGAATCTGGGCCCCAGGGCACTACAGTAAACGCCAAGTACTACGTGGTGTCATGAAGTGACTTTGCAAGAAGATTCAGCGGTTTCCACCGGAACGATAGAACGCAAAGGATCTTTTCTTGCTTCATGATAAACGCACCCGCTTACAAGGCTGGGGCTGTCTATGGTCCACCACCCTATTTATTTGCGGGATTTAGCCTCTAGTAACTAATTTTAATTCCAAAAATCAAGCTCCACATGAAGGGTCAACGCTAACACGTAGGCTTTCTAAAAGGATGTGATTTTCCATATAACGCGCAGGCTGAAAAGTTTTTGGTCTAGGTATTTAAAACATACTATTTTTTTGCAAAATTCGACTTTACTCATCAACATAGTTTCCTTCAAGAGCAATACAATCAGTCCAACGCTTTTCTAATATTTCTATACTTTTCTTGTAGAAGGATTTGTCTTTGCCTTCAAAATAGGCCTCAGTTTCGGCGATAACCTCTTCATTGGAGCCAAATTTCTGTCCGGCGAGCATTTTTTGATAATAGTCGCTAGGAGCCAAATCTGGCCAAATATGGCCAATTCATGCAATTTTGTCATCGTAACCATTGACTTGTGACACGGTGCATTGTCTTGATGAAAGAGCATTTTTTTTCTTGTTCACTTGGGGCCGTTTCTTTGCGATTTCTACCTTCAAACGCACCAATAACTTTATATAAATATTCGCTATTGATGATTTTTTCCCTTCTCAGCCTAGTCGATGGAAATTATTCCATGCGCATCCCAAAATACAGAAGCCAAAACCTTCCCAGCCGACTGTTGTGTCTTTGGTCGCTTCGGGCGGCTTTCACACCGGCTGCTGTCCATTTAGCTGACTGCCGATTTGATTCCGGGGTGTAGTTGTAAATCCATGTTTCATCCATTATCTCATATCGCATGACAAACCTTTTTATTGAGTTTAAACAAGTCCAAACAGCGCTCAGAATCAATAACACGTTGTTGCTTTTGGTCCACTGTGAGCAAACGCGGTACCCATTTCGAACAGAGCTTTCTCATGGCCAAATGTTCATGCAAAACATGACCAACACATTCTTTTAATATCTTTAAGCTGTCAGCTATCTCACGCAATTTCACTTTACGGTCATCCAAAACAATTTTGTGACATTTTTTATGTTTTCGGGTGTAACCACCTCATTTGGGCATCCAGAGCGTTCAGCCTCATTTGTGTCTGTACGACCGCGTTTAAATTCAGCATACCAGTAAATGATGAGTGATTTTTCCATTGGCAGAGTCTCCGTAACATTTATCAAGCCATTGCTTTGCTTGAACGTATTTTTTTCCATCAAAAAACAGTGTTTAATCAACACACGAAATTCGATTTTTTCCATTGTTTTGAAAATATCAAAAGTAGCGTCACTAAATCTGTAACTTGTAAACTAATCGTCGAAATGTCATGAAATTTTGACATGTATCGTTCCTAAAAATCACATGGATTTTTTGAAAAGGGCGACATCTATGTGTCAGACTAGAAACTTTTCAGCCTACGTGTTATGATGAGTTGGAGCCACTGTGAGGGGCGAGTGAAACATGATCTCAAAAGAAGATTTTTCTAACAATTTCACACAAATAATACCGTTTGATTATTAATTTGGGCTTTACCTATCACCATTCTTCTTCTTCTTCTTCTTTATATTAGGCATTCCTACTTGTTTTTCTTTAATGTATCTACGTTACAGGTCATCGTTCCATCTTTTTCGTGGGCGTCCTATATTCCGTCGGCCCACCTGTGATTTATCAAGAGCTATTTTCACTAATCGTCGTTCGGACATTCTATTTACGTGTTGGTTCCATTCTTGTTTTCTGTTTCTTATCCACGTGTTAATGTCCTCTACTTCACATATGTGCGTTATGTTGTCATTTGTTTCTCTATCCCAAAATGCTCTTCCTGCAATTCTTCTTAAACGTTTTCATTTCACTTGTTTGTAAGTAACTATGAGTTTTGTGTGTTTTCTGGTCTTGTCTCTGCTGTGCAGGTCATACCTGGTCGAACTACAGATTTATATATACGAGATTTTACTTCTGTTCTCAAGTATTTATTTTTTCAAATTGTGTAATTCAAGCATCCTGCTATTCTACTGGCTTTTACTATTTGTTCTTTAATTTCTTCTTCTATGTTGTTGTTATATGATAATTTAATTCCTAAATATTTAATTGTTATCACCTGCTCTATAATCTGATTATCGATTTCCAGCTTGCACCTAATTGGTTCTTTAGAGATAACTAATGATTTGCTTTTTTCAGCCGATATTTTCATATTAAATTTGTTTACTGTTGTATTAAACTAATGTAATAATCTCTGCATTCTCAGCGACTAGGACAGTATCGTCGGCGTAACACAATATTTGTATCTGTTTATATTGCCCATTTTCTTTTTTTTACCTGTTTAATTATTTCATCTAATATAATGTCAAATAGTAGGAGACTAAGTGAGTCTCCTTGTCTAATACCCGTTGTTACCTCTCTGGGTTCAGTTAACTCCGAATTTACTCTCGCTTCTATTTTTTTCTTTTGAAAAAATTCTTAGTTTTATTATCTTCAATGGAATATTCTTGTCATAAAGTGTGTGCACTACGTCTTACAGCTGTACTCTATCCAATGCTTTTATCAAATCTATAAAGATGATCTGTTATACTCAATTGATTTTTCAGTAATTTGTCTGATTATAAATATTGCGTCGTTACAGGATCTTCCACAAGTGCAAGTTGTGCCTCGATAATTATTCGGATCGGTGTGTTTTCCTTTTTTAAAAAGTGGTATCATTATGCTTGTTCTCCATTCTTCTGGTATTCGCGATCCCTATTTTATTTTGGTTATAAGCTTTGTCAGTTCTTTAGTCAGTTCCACTTCTCCGTACTTTAATAGTTCATTTTGTATTTCGTCCTTTCCAGCTTATTTATATTCGGTTTTTTAATTTTTTTAGAGCTTCTTCCACCTGTTTATCATCTATTTCTGATGTTTCGTTGATTACTATTTCTGGTGTTTCGGGTTCCAAATTTTCTGTTGTATTATAAAATTGTTTTATATAATTTATCCATGTATCTTTTTCGATGTATCTTACTTCTATTAATTTTTTTCATTTCCTTTCGTTGTCCACGTATCATTCTCCAAATCTCCTTTTGTATACCATAAAAGTCACGTTCCATTTCTTTAGAGAATCTTTCTCAATGTTCCATTCTCTTTTGTCTCACTAGTGCGTTTGTTTCATTGACTTTCTTATATTCTTCATATGTTTCTTCTTGGTATTTTAATTTCACGTCCTCGCGAAACCAAGGTGTATTATTCGGTCTTCTTGATGTTCTGTTTATTTTACGTTCCCCGAGTGCTTCCTTTGCTGCGTTTATAATGTTATCCTTGATCTTTCTCCAACTGTCTTCTATGTCTTCTTCCTCTACCACTGGGTTTTTATTTATTTCGTTCTTCAATCTTGTCTGGTAGAGATTTTTTATTGATTCTTCTTGTAGGCTTTCTACCTTTGTCTTTGTTTCGTAAACTGTTAGGCTTGTTTGTTGAGGTCTCTTTATTGTCATTCTGATCTTTCCCAATACTACTATTACTATATCTGCAGAACATAAACATCTTATGTCTAATTTTTGTGTATAATGTATTTATTTATTTGTTAAAACGTAATCTATGATTGATCTAATCTCCTCTCGTATTTTGAAATGTATATTTATGTTGTTCTTTATGTTTAAAGAAGATGTTATTTATTCGGAACTTATTTTGTGCGCGGAAGTCTCACCATTCTGGGATTAGATTACACACGAAGTCCCCCGCCCCCCAGCGACCACCAATATAAAAGGGCTGTGCAAGTGCAATTGAATAATTTTCGCAATAGATCTCGAAGTCAGTTCTTGGAATAAGCTCTGAAAAAGCTGGTAAGGTGACAGGCAAAACGTTAGCATCACTTATTCGAATCTACACAGGAGAAATTGAAATGAATACACCGATAAGAATAATTTAACTGAAAAAAATAACTTGTAAACGCAACATGAAGAAGATTCAGAAAAGCTTTGGTCCTTTATTAATCAGAAGAATCGAGAATCAAGGATTCCCGAAGCAATACATTTGCGGGGTGCTTGGTATGAAAAGCCGCAAGACATAGTAAATGTGTTCGCTTCTTATTTTGAAAGTGTATTCTTGCCTAACGAGAATGAAATCGATTTTGTTCCGGAGAGTGCTTGTCAGCTTTTCGGTAGTGTTGACATTTCATTAGCTTCTGTAACAGACAGTGAGATTTAACACGCTGCTAAAATATTAAAGAATAGGCTGACCGCAGGACCTGATGGTATTTCATCTTTTATGGTTAAAGATTGTGTGGGTGCACTTATGGTGCCTCTAAAATACATATTTAATCTGGCGTTAAGGACGTTAACATCTCCGGGGAGCTGGAAGGAAACGAGGGTGTGCCCCATTTTCAAGTCCGGCGAACGTAGCGCGGTAAACAATTATCGACCTATTTCTATTCTCAACAATTTTTCGAAGCTATTTGAAGTAATTCTGTATAATCGCATTTATTCTCAGGTTAGAGGTATTCTGTCAACCCATCAACATGGATGGTAGATCCACTGTAACAAACTTGGGAGTTTATACAAATTTTACAGAGAACATATTAGACGCAGGAGGGCAGGTTGACGTAATATACACGGACTTTTCTAAAGCCTTTGATAGAATATCTCATTTCGTTTTTGCTGCAGAAGCTTTGGCGTATGGGTTTTGGGGTGGATGCGTGCAGTTTGTTTTCTTCATATTTGGGGGGCTGCTCTCAGTCAGTACACTATAATGGATATATTTCCGATTCCTATACCGCAACCTCGGGCGTGCCACAGGGATCCAATCTTGGTCCCCTACTATTTTTGCTATATATTAATGAACTCTGTGATACTCTAAATTGTGGCAGGCTGCTTTTCGCTGATGCGCCCGTCTCATGTATTCAGGACTGTAAAGTACTTCAAACTGAGCTTTGCGTGCTTGAGGATTGGTGTAAGCACAATAAATTGGACTTGAATATTTCTAAATGTAAAATTATGTCGGCGACGAGGAAAAACCATATGATAACATATGAATATTCACTAGGAACGTCAACTCTCGGGCGCACCAACAGTGTAAGGGACTTGGGAGTAGTATTCGATAACAAAATGAATTTTTCTAATCACATTAATAACGTAACGCTGGAAGCCAATAGTCTATATCAGGGGTGCTCAAACGGTCGATCGCGATCGACAAGTCGATCGCGAGTGCTTTTTGAGTCGATCTCGAGAAAAAAATTCCGATATAGAACTAATCACAGATTTTGTTTTAGGTAACTAAAACAAAATGTAATGAATAAACTACTAAAATTTATTCGATCCACAATTAAGCCAGAATAACTCCCTCATCACTTTCTTTTATCGTAATAACCCCCTGCTAGCGGCAAAAGGCAGCTTTATCAAAGGAACTCGCGGTATTTGTCAAAGAAAAGCCGCGTTTTTGATTCCCGCCGATTTTTCTAGAAACTTCGGGCAGCGTGTTTGACAGGAACATTCGAGACTTCGTTCGCGCCGATATAAATGTTGCGCCTGCAGGAATAGGAGTCAGTCTGAGTTGTAACTTGAAGGCGATACATCGATACAAAGTTTATTAATAAATAGTCCAAAATGAGTGCGGCGAAGAAAAGTAAAACTTATCATTTTAATAACGATTGGGAGGAAGGATTTTTCTTTTGTATGGTAAAGGATAAGTGCATTTGTCTCATTTGCCGTGCGTCAGTTGCAATACCTAAGCGTGGGAACTTAGAGAGACATCATAAAACGGTTCATAAAAACTATGAAAAGGGATTTTCCGTCACTCATAGTTACTTACAAATAAAAATACAAATAAAACAGAGATTATGTCTGCTATTAGAGAACTTCAGTTATCTCGTCCGACTGTCACAAGGCGTGTTGAAGTTATGAGTCAGGACATGGCAGATAAACTAAAACATGATATCATGGAATGTACATACTTTTCTTTACAGTTCGATGAATCCACCGATATGACAGACACTGCTCAGCTGTGTATTTTTATTCGAATGGTATTCAATGACATGTCGGCTAAGGAAGAGTTTTTGACAATGATTCCTCTGGAAGAAAAGACCCGTGGCGAAGATATATATGACGTTTTCTTCAATTTTGTAACAAACTACAAGCTACCAATATATAAACTAGTGTGCATTACAACCAATGGAGCACCAGTAATGACTGGAAACAAAAACGGTTTTGTGTCGAGCTAATGATGATTTCCCTTCATTTTTCTATTTCCATTGCATTATACATCAACAAGTTTTGTGTTCAAAAGTTCTAAACATGGAGGGGATTATGGGCATTGCAATAAAAATTGTGAATTCTATCCGTGCACGTAGCTTGCAACGACGGCTCTTTAAATTGCAGTTGGAAGATAGTGAGTCAGCTGAAAGGTTTCAAGAATTATTGCCCGAAATAAACAGCTTTTCTGGACGAAAGAGGTGATGACACTCAGATGCTGAAAAACGGAAAGTGGCTGACTGATTTGGCATTTTTGACAGACATCACAATGCATTTAGATGATTAGCGCAATAAACGCATTCAAAAATAAATTGCAACTTATGATAGATCAACTGAAAAGAAAGGATCTGAAAAATTTTCCGTCTTTGAAAGCAAGGATTCCTCAGTTGAATTATGATATTTATGAGGCAGAATTATCAAATATTTTGGGCCAATTCGAAATACGTTTTTATGATTTCAGTAAATTGGCAAATATCGCATCATTTATGAGTTATCCTTTTTTCGTGTAAAAACATTGAGGAATTTGCTACTGAAATAGCAAGTCAGTTTAACATGGACTCATGTTCTGTTGAAAATGAGTTAGTGTAGATTATATCAGATATACATCTCAAAGCCACAACATCTGTGTGGGTGAGTTTTTTTTCATTGACATTTTAGAGCAGACCTACACTTACCTTGACTAAAAAAATGCATATTGTGCGGAAAACTAATATCTATGCCACGATACATCCTACCTAGACGACAATCCTGCATCACACTTACTTGCAGCCTCTCAGAGTCGATCGATCGTAGTCTAACAATATTGAGGTAGATCGCCAGCAGTTCAAGTTTGAGCACCCCTGGTCTATATGGTTTTATAATGCGCAACTG
>CM032452.1:1306877-1362391 GCA_019049505.1 Pachyrhynchus sulphureomaculatus | reverse complement strand
ATCAGAAAAAATAATAATATGCAGGGTGTGCCATTTAAAAAATTTGAGATTTTTCAATTCAAAATAGTCGAAATGTATAAATTTATTTTGAACACCTCGTAGCATTTAACTCAAATTTCTTTACATATATCTTTTTTTTTTCAACTCTATAGAACGCTCGTACCAATTATGAGTATTCCACCTTCAGAAACAATGGCGCTACTGGCAATTTTTTAGAGAACTGAAAACTAGTATTTTTTAAAAACAATTAAAATATTACAAAACTACTAAAGTTTAGGTATACACCATTATTAATAAAAAAGAAGAAGAAAATAGGATGTTCCATTTAAAAAAACGAATGTTATATCGGCCGCACTTTTTTGAATTACCCTGTATACTCAAAAATAATTTTAAACCGTGCACCTTAACATTCCCTAAAACTATTGTATTTAACATTTTTTCATCATTCCCGAAACAAATGAGATAATGAACTTTACTCTGTCGTTGACTTACCCTGTACAGCTTTTTTGAATATTTCGTTGTCTTCGAACTTGGTGCCACATAAAAACTTTTTAAGCGTGCCGAACAGACAAATATCGAAGCGTGCTAGGTCAGGAGAATAAGGTGGGTGTGGCAACACCTCTTAACCCAACTTTTCGACTGTCTTTCGCACTGTCTGGAGCAGTATGAGGGCGGGCGGTATCATGCAGCAGAATCACACCTTTTGAGAGAGAACCCTGGCGTTTTCTTCTTATTGCGGGTTTTACTTTCAGGATGTTTGAATAGTACTTATTGTTCACAGTACTTCTAAGTTATCACAATAAATTGGGCCTTAAGAATCCCTTTAACATCATTTTACCGGAAGACGCGTATATTTTCTTTTGCTGGAGAATTCGGATGTTCCATTTAAGACCTTGCCGTTTGGTTAAGGTTCAAAATGAATCTACGTTTCATCACAGGTTATTATATGATCTAGAAAATCATTATCTTCCATTAAAACTGTCGTTTGAGTTAAGAACAAATGCGAATTGAGTTTTCTTTATGGTCCTGAGTCAGCTGTCATGGAACCTATCCCGAACATGTTTTGAGATAGTTGAGCTTACCATGAATAATGGAGTGCATGGTTCCAGTACTGACATTGCACATTTCAGCAGTTGTCGCAATTTTTATACGTCTGTCATCCCTGATAAGGTTATTTATGCGATTTTGAAGCGTGTCGGTTGAAACCTCAATTAGTCTTCCTGAGCGATGAAAAACAATGATACTTGTTCTACCTGAATTAAACTTATACATGTTCCCGTATCTTAAACACTTTTCACCATACTGTTTCAACATTCTCAAATAAATTTCGACCGGTTTCACACCTTCCGATAATAAAAATCTTATCAATGAATGATGTTCTTCCGGCGTACACATTTCGAGCGGAACTGACATTTCAAAATGACCAAATTAGGTTATGTTTACTATTTCTTTTTCAACAAGGTTGCCAGTTTGACCCTCAAAAAGTTTTATTACAAAATATTTAGTAGTTTTTTCACTATTATTGTGTTTTCTCGTTAATTATTCAGCGCCCCTCGTATTTATATACGACAGTTTCAGTTAAATATAGAATAGGTAAAAACGTTTTGTCCATGAACGTGAACGAAATATTTACTAGAAATGAAGTAAATCATTATTGGCAGCAAAAACCCACAACGTCCTTCTTCGATCAAAATTTTCAACGATAAATTTCTTTTTTCATTTTCACGTCTTCTTTAAAATGTAAAACTGACTTACCAGTGTTGCTATAAATAGAATTCACTCTCTGCACATGCCTCGTCATTACTTCTATACAAGCTTCTTCAGTGCCATATTTTTGAAAAAACTGGTGATCGGCCTAAAAAAGACAATAAAATGAGCAATAAAAATTGCAAGAAACCAAATGGCCTTCTCTAAGAATTAACGACACAGAAGGGCCAGAAAATTATTATATTTTGATAAAGTTCTTCACATAAAAATAAGTTTTTATCGGCAATAGACCGAAAAAGCTGCCAAAATTATCACTTTTTAAATCCTTTTTTTAAGCTGAAACCAGTCTTTCCCGCGCTAGTAAGGAAAGTACATTAAAATATATAGTAGTAATAGTAACACGTAGGCTGAAAAGTTTTTGGTCTAGCTATTAAAACACACTTTTTTCGCAAAATTCGACTTAATTCATCAAGATAGTCTCCTTCAAGAGCGATTTGTCTTTGCCTTCAAAATAGGCCTCAGTTTCGGCGATAACTTCATCATTAGAGCCAAATCTCTTTACCGCGAGCATTTTTTTGAAGTCTGCAAATAGATAATAGTCGCTGAGTGCCAAATCTGGAGAATACGGATGAGGAAGCAATTCGAACTGCAATTCATGCATTTTGCCATCGTAACCATTAACTTGTGACACGGTGCATTGTTTCTTTGCGATTTCTGCCTTCAAACGCCAATAACTTTAAATAATATTCGCTATTGATGGTTCTTCTCTTCTCAGCATAGTCGATGAAAATTATTTCATACGTATCCCAAAATACAAGGCCAAAACCTTCCCAGCCGACTGTTGTGTCTTTGGTCGCTTCGGGCGGCTTCACCGGCTGCTGATCACTCAGCTGACTGCTGATTTGATTTCGGTGTGTAGTGGATCCATGTTTCACCCATTCTCACATATCGCATAAAAAAAATCCTTTTTATTGCGTTTAAACAAGTCCAAACAGCGCTCAGAATCATCAACACGTTGTTGTTTTTGGTCCACTGTAAGTATCTATTTCGAGCAGAGCTTTCTCATGCCCAAATGTTCATGCAAAATATGACCAACACGTTCTTTTGATATCTTTAGGGCAGGGGTGCTCAAACGGTCGACTGCGATTGACAAGTCGATCTCGATGCTTTTTGAAAAAAAAAAAATTCCGATATAGAACTATTCACAGATTTTGTTTTAGGTAACTAAAACAAAAAGTAATGAATAAACCACTAAAATTTATTCGATCCACAATTAGGCCAGAATAACCCCCTCATCACTTTCTTTTATCGTAATAACTTCCTGCTTTAGCGGCAAAAGAAAAGCGCGTTTTTTGATTCAAAGGAACGCGCCGGGAACATTCGAGACTTCGTTCGCGCCGATATAAATGTTGCGCCTGCAGGAATAGGAGTCAGTCTGAGTTGTAACTTGAAGGCGATACATCGATAAAAAGTTTATTAATAAATAGACCAAAATGAGTGCGGCGAAGAAAAGTAAAACTTATCATTTTAATAACGATTGGAGGAAGAATTTTTTCTTTTGTATGGTAAAGGATAAGTGCATTTGTCTCATTTGCCGTGCGTCAGTTGCAATACCTAAGCGTGGGAACATAGAGAGGCATTATAAAACGGTTCATAAAAACTATGAAAAAGATTTTTCCGTCACAGAGTGAATTAAGAAAACGAAAAGTACGTAATTTGATAACTTGTTTGAAAAAAGAACAAACCATGTTCACAAGACCAGCCAAACAATTAAAAGTTGCAACGATCGCGTCATTTAAAATATCATTTGATGATGGATTGGTTGTGAAGGAAGCAATTACTGAAGCGGGTGAGACTTTATTTGGAGATTTTAAAAATAAAACAGAGATTATGTCTGCTATTAGAGAACTTCAGTTATCTCGTCCGACTGTCACAAGGCGTGTTGAAGTCATTAGTCAGGACATGGCAGATAAACTAAAACATGATATCATGGAATGTACATACTTTTCTTTACAGTTCGACGAATCCACCGATATGACAGACACTGCCCAGCTGTGTATTTTTATTCGAATGGTATTCAATGACATGTCGGCTAAGGAAGAGTTTTTGACAATGATTCCTCTGAAAGGAAAGACCCGTGACGAAGATATATATGACGTTTTTTTCAATTTTTGTAACAAACTACAAGCTACCAATATATAAACTAGTGTGCATTACAACCGATGGAGCACCAGCAATGACTGGAAACAAAAACGGTTTGTGGCATTGTGTCGAGCTAATGATGATTTCCCTTCATTTTTCTCCTTCCATTGCATTATACATCAACAAGTTTTGTGTTCAAAAAACATGTTTATGGGCGTTGCAATAAACATGTGAGTGCACGTATTGCAACGACGGCTGGTTGGAAAGTGAGTCAGCTGAAACACTGATTTAATTCCGTCTTTGAGTCGCGGAAAAATTCCTAGAAAGGTTTCAAGAATTATTGCCCGAAATAACAGCTTTTCTGACGAAAGAGGTGATACACTCAGATGCTGAAAAACGGAAAATGGCTGACTGATTTGATTTTTGACAGACATCACAATGCATTTAAACACCATTATCTTCAAGGTAAAGGAAAAACTATTTTGGATGATTACCGTAATAAACGCATCAAAAGTAAATTGCAACTTATAATAGATCAGCTGAAAAGAAAGGATCTGAAAAAATTTCCGTCTTTGAAAGCAAGGATCAGCTGAATTATGATATTTATGAGGCAGTATCAAATATTTTGGCCAATTCGAAATACGTTTTTATGATTTCAGCATAAATATTTATGATATCGCATCATTTATGAGTTATCCTTTTTCGTGTAAAAACATTGAGGAATTAGCTACTGAAATAGCAAGTCAGTTTAACATGGACTCATGTTCTGTTGAAAATGAGGTTAGTGTAGATTATATCAGATATACATCTCGAAGCCACAGCATCTGATACAAAATCCTGGTGTTTTATATCTGAAGATAAATATCCGAATCTAAGGCAAATCGCCCTTCAACTGACGGCAATGTTTGGGTCAACTTAGTTGTGCGAGTCTGCATTTTCTGAAATGAAGATAATTAAGTCAAAATATCGCAATCGAACTAACTAACGAACATATGATCATGCTTGCGATTAGCACTCGGTAATTACATACCATCTTATGAAAAGTATGCTGAGGACATGCAGTGCCACGCTTCAGCATCCAAAGTCACTCTTTAATTAAGTTTAGACACTACAACTCGTTTGTGCTGTAACAAACCAATAAATTCGCAATTTTGAATAATTATGAGCTTTTCATTGACATTTTAGAGCAGACCTACACTTACCTTGACTAAAAAAATGCATATTGTGCGGAAAACTAATATCTATGCCACGATACACCCTACCTAGACGACAATCCTGCATCACACTTATTTGCAGCCTCTCAGAGTCGATCGATCGTAGTCTAACAATATTGAGGTAGATCGCCAGCAGTTCAAGTTTGAGCACCCCTGATGTAGACGATTGTGAAAAAGACGTGGAAAAAATATATTCTATGTATGAAGAGCAGTTGGTGCCGACACTAGACAAAATAAAATTAAGACTGGTGCAAGACGGGACCAATATACATTGTGGCCGATCCACCCTTCACGGAGTTCTCTTAAGAATGGGATTCACGTTCCGAAAAATCAACAAAATGCAAGTAGTGGTGGAGTCACAAAGATTACGAATCTTGCGAAAAAACTTATTTACAAGAAATTAAAACGTATCGATCAGAGAATTAGCCAATAATTTACCTTGACGAAACATGGTTCGATACCCACTGTGCAAAAAGTGTGGGTTGACAGGAGTACAAAATGTCAGACTAACGCACCTTCAAATAAAGGTAAACGAATAACCATTTTGCATGTTGGATCTGAAAAGGGCTGGGTTTGTCTACTATTATCTGCAAAAAACATAAAAGATTCTAGTTTAGACTATCACGAAGACGCGACCGCAGAACTTTTTGAAAATTGGTTTCAAAATTCCCTTTTGCCAAATGTTCCCGAACAGAGTGTTATAGTTATGGACAATGCAAGTTACCATAATCGACTACTAAATAAGGTTCCTAATGCAGCCAACACCAAATCGGAAATACAGGAATATATGTTAGAAAATGACATTTATTTTGACTTTAGTTATAAAAAAAAGTGATCTTTTGGAAGTTTTGAAAGACTTTAAATTGAAAAAGAAATATGTTTGTGATAATATGGCTGAGAAAATGGGACATACTGTTTTGCGGCTCCCTCCGTATTGTTGTGTGTTTAATCCAATTGAACATATTTGGCATCAAGTTAAATCAAAAATAAGGGCACAAAATGTTTCTCTACTTTAAGCGTGTCAGTGGTTGAAAGTTATAAATGATATACCTTGTGAAAGCTGGAAGAATTCCATTCCAGTTGTTATTATGTAAATAATATTAAACCAGTGATAATTACCTCAGCTGATGACAGTGATAGTGAAACCGAATTAGGCTTAAGTTAAAATATTATTATTTATTTATACAGGGTGGCCCAAAATTACCGAAGGAGTTTGAATTCCTTATAACTTTTTTATTATAATATTGTTTTTTATTTCTTTTCAGTATTTTGTAAAGTAGACTTGGCGAATTTAAAATGGAACAGTACACAATGAACAACGTGCCCAAATCGTTGAACTTTATTTCTCAAATCAACGGTCCATTGTTTTGACTCAGCGTGCATATCGTCGTTATTTTAATGTGCGGGTTGGACCCTCAGAGTCAACAATAAACCGTCTGGTTGCAAATTTTCGACAACAAGGGGCAGTAAGGAACCTTCCTGGTGCCGGCAGACGACGAACGGTACACACGGATGACAATATTGAACGGGTACAAGAGAGTATTCGGGAAGATGGAGAAACATCAACCAGCAAACGTTCGACACAACTTGGCCTCTCACGAGGGTCGCTGCAGAGAATTTTGCATACAATAAGAATGTTTCCATACAAAATTCAGCTTGTACAAGAATTGAAACCGACAGATTACCAGCAACGACTTAATTATGCAATTTATTTCCGGCAAAAAGCAGAAGAAAATCATGATTTTATTCATAATTTAATTATGAGCGACGAAGCCTATTTCCAATTAAATGGGTTCATTAATAGGCAAAACTGCAGGATATGGGCTACGGAAAATCCAAGAGTAGTTCAACAGCGACAATTACACCCACTTAAGTGTACTGTTTGGTGCGGTGTCTCGTCGGAAAGGATAATTGGCCCATATTTTTTTGAAAATGAACACGGTGTCGCCATTTCCATCACTGGTGTTCGATATCGGACAATGTTGGAAAATTTTTTAAGGCCAGCCGTGGAAAACCATCCGCAAGTATGGTTCCAACAGGATGGCGCCACAGCGCACACTGCGAGGGACACAATGGCTCTTTTACGCGACATCTTTGGTGAACGAATTATTTCGCGTACAAGCGATTTCAATTGGCCTCCGCGTTCACCGGATTTAACCTCGCCAGACTTTTTCCTTTGCGGTTATTTGAAAGGAAAAGTCTATATTAATAAGCCTAGAACCATCCAGCAATTAAAAAACAATATACGCGACGAAATCAACAACATAACACCTGAAGTTTTGCGAAAGGTTATGGAAAATGTTTTGGAAAGAGCACGAATATGCGAAGCAGAAAATGGCCACCACTTGCGAGATATAATTTTTCATAATTAAATTAAAAATATTCTCTATTAATATACTGTATTAAAAAAAAAAAAAAAATTATAATTATGTCTTAAATAAAAAGTTATAATGAACTCAAACCCCTTCGGTAATTTTGGGCCATCCTGTACAATATGTCTCCTCTTGTAAACCCCATTTATTCAAACTGTATATTTGTACTTCTTATCCATTTGTTTTTACATGCATCTATAAGTGAACATCTCTAAAAACACTTATAATTTTATTTATTTGCATTAATGAATAAAATTCTTAAGTCCATCTCTGCAACCTGCAATATTGCCCACTTAAAACGGCAATAAAAAGGATCTTATATTTTGGATCGGCTATACCCGGCCGAATAATAAAGTATCCGGTCAAACCGGAGACCCAGCCAAATTAGCCGGGTACCTGTTAGATCTCTACTTATATACGTAAATAAATATTCTTTACATAGAGATGTCTTTTATACTTTCTGGTACTTATTCTTAAGAAAAAGTGTGCTGAAACTTAATAAAGTAAGAAATTACCTGAAGATACAACATACAAGTAGTCTTCTTCGGGTCAACTGTGGCCCTCTTAAAAACATTTTTAAAAACCAGTGCCGACGAATCCACATTCGTTCTATTTCCGATTTCCAATTCTTCGTCTATTTGTTGATGATTTATATCAAAAGATGACATGAAAGGTCGTCGAGTTCGATTTAAAAAAATTAAATCGTCGTCATAGGGGAGTTTGGCTTCTGCTTGTAATAACCACCTGTATAAAAAAGAAATTATATTAGAAATTAGCCTTTGCTAGAGATATCTTCAGAGATTCGGGAAGAATATGCGCAGTTTGTGTATTTGACTGGTGTCTGCAATGTTATAGAAAACTAAAACACGCAACTTGCAAACTCTCATTCTACATCCCCTCGTCCTGTAATCCTTCGTTATGCAACCGCTTCTCCTACAACTCCTGTCCTTGAACCCTTCGTTCTGCAACAGCTTCTCCTGCAGCCTCTTGTTCTCAAGAATGCCCATCTAATACAAACATGCCTATTCCCAAAGCCAACCAAGCCAAGTCATATACATTAGAGTGACCGGATCTCATAGAGGGGGAAAAAAAAAATGTCGGAATCTTGTTCGTCTGGACCCCACAAAACGATTCCCCTTTCCAGATATTGAGATAGCCGAAATTTGAGCTCGATTAAACGACGTTAACCCGTGCCGCTCGTCGCTCAAAGTTTGAAAAAATCCAAATTTTTTGGCCAAAAAGCTGACATATGGAGCCATAACTCCAGAACGGTAAATAATAGAAACACGCTTAATATCTCAAAAGAAAGCTAATGTTGTTCTTCAAAATTTATATTCCATACATAATTGTTGTTATTTTAAGTCAAACCGAGTTACAACAGCCTTTAGCCCCAAAAACGTGACCTGGTACCACTAGGAGCATACTTCGTATATTTTGTTATTAAGTGATAAATTTTGCTTTTTTTTGGTATATTTTTGAGTTTAAAGTAGAAATATAATAAAAAAACAAGTAATACTGATAAGTCTAATGACATTTTTTATTTTAAAATATAAAAATTAGGTCTATAATACATACAAAACAGACACAGAAAAGATACAGACGTAGTACCTACATGAGTTGATAATTTTACATAGTTATCTAATCTCTTCTAGAGCTTTTGTTAAAGTAGTTTTTGAAACGTCAGGATATAATGGTCGGCATTTACTTACAACTTGCAGGACATATTGCTTTTGGTCTTCATCTTTTGTCAGAAGGTCGTTAAAGTCGGTTATTAATTTAATACCACGCTCAGCCATATCATTAACTACTTTTAATGTTTTGACAATTTTCAATCCTTCTTGGAAGTCATTATTTTGAGGCCAGGTGTTTGGATGTTGTCTTAGGAAATCTGTTTTTATATTAAATTGGTCAAAGAATGTAAACGTTTCTTTGGTAAGTAAATTTACCAATCCTCCATCAACTACCTCTTTTAAGTTTTCTTTCCTAACTTTTGGATTTACAACCCTAGCGTGCTGTGATGGTTCATCTGTGCTATTGAGCAATTTATTAGCCATTAACAACTTTTCATCGTCTGTAATGGTGGGATCAAAAAACGATAATCCCACCAACTTTGCATTCAAATACCACAAATGGTTCGAAAATTTGGTCAGGGCTATTTCTGCAATGTCGTTGTCACATTCTTTATAGTCTAACAGACTATGCAAAATACCTAAATCTTGCTTTGGTGCAAGATGAGCTTTTGCAGCATTGAACCAAGCTTTACAATAAATTTTAACTAGGAAAACAGAAATGGCACGCACAGAACTTTCTTCTTCTTTAGACATCTTAAATTGACGACGAAAAATGAACATTTTTAAGCAGTAAGTAGCCTTTGCCATCCACCTAGCGTGATGAATGGCTCCTGGAGTTCTAAAACCCACAACATTGCCGTCTAGTGATCCAACAAATACGAGAACCAACTGCAATAGCTCCTTGTAGTCATCTCTGGGGTGGCTCTCAGTTAATTTGGTCTCGAATTCAGCAGTAACATTTGCAATTACTTCTGGAGTTAGCTGCTTTTGTATTAGATTGTCACTGATACCTGTGTCGTATTTTCCTTTGTCTATCTTGGGCCACGCAGTGAGGAATCTCTTGAAAATGTCTGGATGAGGTCCAGTGGTTGATCCCATTTTTGTGTCGAATACGCCTCTTAACAGAATTTCCAAGATATGGTGACGGCAAGCTAGGTATAACAATTCTCTTCCTAACATTTGCTCCAATATGACGCATGCTCCTTTGAGTCTTCCCGTGTTGGATGCTGTAGTGTCGAAGCACATCGCCTTGACGGTGTTGAGAAGACCCCATTCATGTAGGCATTCATATACGGCTACGGCTTGCTCCTCTCCAGAGCTGTTTGCTGTTACAGGAACTCCCAGCAGCTGTTCCTTTTCGCCATATGAAATAGCTATAGCTATTCGCTCACATTGTTCATTTTTTAAAACACCCGGTAAAAGTTTACCGTCCCAATGGACAACCACGGGCTCTTTTTTCAGGAATGTTTACTTTATCAAAATTTTTTTTATTATATTGTTCTCTGAACATTTGCCTTCTATCATGTAATAAAGTTTTCGAGACTTTGTACTCAAGAGGGTCAAGGGTTAAGGGCTTCTAGAGTAGCTATTAAAATTCTCGTGGCATTTCTGTCGGATACCTTACATCGATCTAATAAAATGGACAATTTCATGTTTAAAATCTCTTTAACGCCCCTTGCAAATGAAACTTTCATCCTCTTGCTCTCAGATGGTCCTGGATCTTCTGCAGCTTCTTCAGGGATGTCCATTTCCTCCAAGCTCTCAAGTTCCTGGTAGATGATGTCCTCTTCAGTGTCTTCTTCTCCTTCTTCGAACTTGCCTTCATCATCCGTCTCTAAGAAGCAACAAAAGAAAGAGAAAAAAAAAGACTATAAAAACTTGTCGTTTTAGCAGAATAGTAATAATACATAGGTACTAAATTACCTACTTCTAATTATAAAAAGGTATTATTTAAAAAATATAAACTCAATCATAAAGATGCCAAATCATGCTCTCATGTACAATTTTCTTTCAATTATAATGAAACTATTTACTTATTTGTTTATCTATTTTTTTAGAATCTAATAATAAAAAAAAAAACTCACCAATATCAAAAGTTGCTTCTTGGATTTGTCGGTTCATTTTTGCAAGTTCCTTTTGCACCTTGATTTCTTCAGCTCGAGACAACTTGAGATCCACTCCAGTCATGGAACCTGGGCGGCCCTTCTGCCTCTGTTTCACGAGAAACACCTTATCTTCTTCCGATTTCATCAGAGCCAAGGCATCTTGTTGAGCAATATCAAAGAGATCATCCAATTTTTCAACAAACTGTTTAAATTTGTTCTTGGCCGTTTTCGATGTTTTCTTCCGGTCTTTTTGAAGAGTTCTCCACTCGGCGTGAAGTTTTTCCAGCTTAGTAATTGCATCTTGCTCATGTTTAGTCGGGATACGAGCTTTCTCCCAAAAAAATGAACACTTCTAGTATTGTAAGTTTTGCTGATTCTCTTACAGTTAATTTCACAGTACGTAAATTATAAAATAAAGCACACAAAACTTGACGATTTGAGGGTAGTTTACAACCGGTGATCTGGTGAATGGGATAGCCCACAAGAAATATTTTATCCTTGGTCCGGCTTTGTACACCTGATGTGGATGCCATTTCAGAGGCCAATAGGTAAATAACAGTTAACTTGGAAAATGAAACAAAATATATTGCAAACTTTAATTTCAATAAAATATTTTCAAATGTCTTTTAAAATAATACTATAATAGTTATAAAAACAATAACACACACACTTGGAAAATTAAAAAAAAAAAAATCTTCACTAGATAATTGTTCGATCTAACCAGCTCAAAGGCACTTTAGAAACTAAACTGAATAAATAAAAGGTCGGTTGTACGCTGAAGTAAAATCACCATCCCTAAAATAGAAATTAGATTCACCCTCCTTTTTACCTGTCAAACGGGTCTTTCTTTGGTAAACTAGTCAGGTAATCCCCATATAATAAAAGATTAAATTTGAACAAAAGGCTCTTTATGTTTGAAAATTGAGTTCCAAAATACTTTTTAACAAAAAAAAATGTTAATTCCGAGACATATTATGTAAAAACCCGTAAAATTCTTAGAATACTCCCAAACTGGCTCCTACTGGTACCAGGTCACGTTTTTGGGGCTAAAGGCTGTTGTAACTCGGTTTGACTTAAAATAACAACAATTATGTATAGAATATAAATTTTGAAGAACAACATTAGCTTTCTTTTGAGATATTAAGCGTGTTTCTATTATTTACCGTTCTGGAGTTATGGCTCCATATGTCAGCTTTTTGGCCAAAAATTTGGATTTTTTCAAACTTTGAGCGACGAGCGGCACGGGTTAACGTCGTTTATTCGAGCTCAAATTTCGGCTATATCAATATCTGGAAAGGGGAATCGTTTTGTGGGGTCCAGACGAACAAAATTCCGACATCGATTTTTTGCGGTCACCCTAATATACATATGTTTCCCTATGATATTTCTCCACTGCCAAAATCAAAGAAAGTCGTTTCGAACTGAGGTCGCAAGGCATCAAGATCAGCAGTTATAACAAGTTCGCCTTATAAGAGGGAACTTAAGGAGGCTGAAAAGAAAAAAAAAAAAGAAAAGAAGAAAATAGAACAATAAAAAAATTATAAAGAAACAGGCGAAACAAAACACTGAAGGTAAGGAAAAAGGAAAGGGCAAAAAGTCCAAAAATACAAAAGAAATTGGGAAAGAAATGAAAAATGACAAGGAAAATAAAGGAAAGGGAATAAAGAACAAGAAACGGATAAGCACTGAAACAAATTATAATGATGATAAGACTGAGAGCTTGTTCTCAAAGTCGTACGACAGTCCCAACTCAGTAACATCTGGAGTTACTACTATAGTTTACTACTTCTAGCAAACAGGCTGTAGTAATTTAGTATGTAATAATTAGAGACCGGATTATATGCAACATAAAAATCTTGAAATATGCATGCAAATACGCATGAAAAATGCTTAAAATATGCATGAAAAGGGTAAAAATATGCAATATTAAATAATAATAAAAGTAGTAATTTTTAGTTTTTTATTGCAAAATCAGCATAAAATTAACAAGTTATCGACAATGTTTAAATTTAATTAACAATTATTTAACACATTTTTTAAAATTATTTAATATTTGTATTCTTGTACACGTAAACAATAAGGTATTGTTCCAAATGTTGGGTAGTAAGATTGTGTCTTCGATCACTTAAAATAGTTTCATAAGTGGAAAAAGACCGTTCCACATCCATTGAGGTAACTGGGCAGTATTTGAATTTGGGTGCTATGTTAGCACTTATTGTTTTTTGGCAAAAGTTCACCCGTTCCATTAATAAAACTATCAATTTGACCTAAAGGTTCAAAGCCTGGGTTATTGCACAAAATGTTTTCAAACTTTTCTTTAACTCTACGCGGAACTACATCTGGCAATGTGGAGTTTATTTGACGGATTTTATTCATTAACTGAATTGATTCGGTCAACGCCAAACCTCGAGTTTCAAGCGTTTTAATACCCGCAGGTATGTGGAAAAAGTGAGTGCTATCAGAATCGTTAAATGCTTCATTGGATTGACGAACTGCCATAGCCTCTGCACTATCGAAGTCATTTACTACACCTTTGATGGCCTCGAAATGTTCATTATAAAATAGTACAGTTTCAATCCATGTTCCCCATCAAGTTACCACTGGTTCGGGAGGTAAAGACACATTTGGCAGTTTTTTCTTTATAGGCGTTATTGCGAGCAGGTGCCTTAAGAAACACTTTCTTTGCTGATGAAATCGGTTTAGTTACATTTCCAAACGTGTATCGTACTTCTTCAGCGAGTCGATGGACTCCGTGAGCAAAACATGTCACATGAATTAAATTTGGATAAAATACTTGGAGGACTTTGGCTGCCTTGATCATACAGGGAGCAGCATCTGAGAGAAATATAAACACTCTTTCATCTGCAGAAGATTCAGGAAATATTTTTTAATACCCTTCGTTCACAAATCTGGCGATCGTAGAATGATTTGTCTTGTCAAGTTCTTTGCAGGCCACCAAATAGGAAGAAGAATGCTCTAATCTTAATGCACCCACAATTAAATTCGCAAGATAGCGACCACAACTGTCGGTAGTTTCATCAGCTGAAATCCAAATAATGTCATCCTTAAGGTCATTACGTATTTCTTCCAGAACATGTTGGTAAATTGTTGGTATGTAATTTTTACGCCGTATTGATTCGTCTGCTATTTTTTGATCCAAGCAATATTTTCGCAGAAAATCTTTGAATGTAGGATTTGTAAGTTTGAGGAGAGGAATATTACTTGCAAGCAATGCTTCACATAAATCCATGCTAAAGTGGTTTTTTTGTTTGCCTACAGAAGTGGAATTACTGCTACTTGCTGCTGTTATAAGTTGTTGCCGTGGGCCTTTTTTTTGCAATCCTGCGATATAAAGACTTGTCTTGACATGCTGGTTAATTTGAAACTTTTTTTGTGCACGAAACATTTTTCTTGCAAACTCGACAATATAAAACATTTCCGTCGTATGTAAATGTTCCAGGATAATCAGCTACCCACGAAGAGACACTTTTTTTTGCGTGTGGCATGGTAGACGTTAAACTTTAACACAACACGTTAAAAATTGCAAAAAGACTACACTGATGCAAACACGTCAACAATAATGTTAAAACTGATATCTTGTTCCAGAAAATTGTTTATTTGATCCACGCTCAAGCAAATATTCTTAGAAAGTAACTACTTATCACTTAATATCCCGACCGAGAAACAAAGGAATAAAATACCGTCGTAATTTTGGGTATTCCCTTGGCACTATAACCTAATCGATGTTTAGACTATTGCAGGTAATGTTCCGGCGATAAGATCGGTTCCAGACGGCGACATTAACAATACCCTGAGCAATTCAATTGCCTAGTAATACCGAAAAATATTTTAAATATAGGGAAAATATGCATCATTACTAGATTTTGGGTAAAATATGCAATAATCGGTGAGAAGGGTCTAAATATGCAAATTCATATGAAAATATGCAAATGCGTATAATCCGGTCTCTAGTTTTAATAATAATCTTTACTGTCTAACAGAATATATCCATTTATGAGACAATATGACAATAATGGTTGATATCGAGTTGCGGTAAGGGTCGGTGAAAGGCAATAAAAAGTTTCGAGTTGCGGTAAAGACCTTTTTCGAACCCAAAATTGGCGGCTTAGTTGCGGCCCGTCATAGGCAGGTATAGAGCGATAAGTATGCAAGTTATGTGTGAAAATTAAAGCAAAAGACCTATTTCGGTAATTACTATATTTGTAAGACATGAATTTGATAAACGTTACAGAAACAATTTCTTTATGTACATATTGCATTATCTTATTTTCTAAAAATGCTACTATTCCCATGGTGCAATCAAAGATGCCCGATATTGTCTTCAGACAGTGTATCATTAAACGTATTTTAATGAAGCTAGACACCAAAAAAGCTTCTGGCGCTGACGGAATACCTGGCATAGTTCTCAAAAACTGTGCGAGGGAACTAACACCAGTTTTCTGTAGACTTTTCAACCTATCCTACAGAAGGGGAATATTTCCTTCCTACTGGAAATGTACCACAGTTCAGCCGATATTTAAAAAAGGCAAGAATACCTTGCCAAATAACTACCGACCAGTGGCACTGGCATATCGAAAGCCATGGAAGAAATTCTATCTTGGGGTGACAGTAACCAAGTGAAATTTAACGCTACAAAAACCCAGGCGGCAGTTTTTTCTAAAAAAGTTAACGTTGCTGAAACCGACATAGTTATGTCGGGCCACTACATTCCCCTAACATCGTCACTTAATTTGTTGGGCGTTAATTTGGGAGCAAATATGTCCTGGCATGAACATGTTGCAGGCATAGCAAGGAGAGCTTCTCAAAAGTTGGGAATATTATTTCGAACCAGAAAGCTTTACACTCCACAACAACTGTTAATTCTCTATAAAGCTCAAATTCGACCAACTATGGAATACTGCTCCCATGTTTGGAGCTCCGCTCCCAAACATACACTGTGTGCTGGAACATCGAAGAACGGTTGGCGACTTGAGCCTATTCTACAACTACTTTCATGGAAAGTGTTCGAAGGATGTGGCCCGCTTAATTCCTCCCAGAGCGGTGCATGTTAGAAGTACACGTCGCGCTAATTCTTCACATCCGTATGAGGTTCAGCTTGTTACTCTTCGTACAACGCTTTTCAAGCAGTCTTTTATATGGAGAACATCATCCCTTTGGAATAATTTGCCCAGGACTGTGTTTCCCACCGAGTACAGTCTACAGCGATTCAAGAACAACGTGAATCGCTTTTTCCGCACACATGTCGCTCCTGTAGCGCTTTAGGGACTTCCCTGTAGGACGTGTGCTAGACCCATAAAAAAAAATCAGCATCTTCTAGAATATCTTGAAGGATTCCACAT
Organism: Pachyrhynchus sulphureomaculatus; assembly: GCA_019049505.1. Lineage (NCBI taxonomy): Eukaryota > Metazoa > Arthropoda > Insecta > Coleoptera > Curculionidae > Pachyrhynchus > Pachyrhynchus sulphureomaculatus. The sequence goes on along the minus strand of CM032452.1, from coordinate 1,345,920 downwards.
TATTAGCGATCACCAATATGGCTTTCGTAAAAATAGATCAACAAGAGATCTCCTGACTTATGTAACACATGTTTGGAACAACGCAATTGGACAGTCGATGGATTTCTTTCTAACACCTTCACTATCAATTCCAGCGTGATCATTTTGAACGCTCGGACATCGGTTATTCAGACGAATATCCGCAGACAGCAGGAAGTCATTCAATTTAACAAAGACCTGGAAGAAATTCTATCTTGGGGCGACAGTAACCAAGTGGAATTTAACGCTACAAAAACCTAGGCGGCAGACATAGTTATGTCGGGGCATTCCATTCCTCTAACATCGTCACTCAATTTGTTGGGCGTTAATTTGGGAACAAATATGTCCTGGCATGAATATGTCGCAGGCATAGCAAGGAGAGCTCCTCAAAAGTTTGCGGATTCTATTCAAAGAAGAGCTTTTCGTCTGATTGGAGACAAGGAACTGACTGGCGGCCTTGATTCGCTGGAACATCGATGAACGGTTGACGACTTGAGCCTATTCTACAAGTATTTTCATGAAAAGGGTTCGAGGGATGTGTAATTCCTCCCAGAGCGGTGCATGTTAGAAATACACGTCGAGCTAATACTTCACATCCGTATGAGGTTCAGCTTGTTACTCCTCGTACAATACTTCTCAAGCAGTCTTTTATATGGAGAACATCATCCCTTTGGAATAATTTGCCCAGGACTGTGTTTCCCACCGAGTACAATTTACAGCGATTCAAGAACAAAGTGAATCGCTTTTTCCGCACACATGTCGCTCTTGTAGCGCTTTAGGGACTTTCCTGCAGCACATGTGCTAGAAAAATAAATAAATAAAAATTGAAAATAATAGAGGAGCAAGGTTATTACCCTGACGAACACCGCTAGTAGCTTTAAATTTAACAGATTTATGGCCACGAATTTCAACACAGTGTAAGCAATCTCTCAGATATGACTCAAAAAACATTATCTGATTCTCAGTAAATCCCATCTGAGAGAATTTTTACAGTAAAAGAGAATGACTGATTTACTTTGCCGAAGGCCTTTAAAAACTCAGTGTAAACAACATCTACTTATTTACGATTATCTAAGGCCTGCCCAACATATCAGGAAGACAGGTTAGGTTACTCACTATACTGCGCTTACTAAAAACCGTGTTGTTTAAGGGAAATTAAGGGTTTCATTTGATTAAATAAACAATCATGTAACAACACTTCAAAAACCTTCGCAAACAGAGATAATATAGACACAAACCAATATTTATTTTCGGATCTCATTTTTTGAAGACTGGGGTAATCCTTGACTCTTTTCATAGTTCGGGAAATGTCATATTTTTAATAGGTAAGTTAAAAAAGAAAGGATAATGGTTTAAGCAATGCAGCGGCACAATTCTTGACAACGAAGCAAGTCAATTTATTTTATTCTTAACGCCCTCATAATTAGTCGGAATCTAGCATGAAGCTGATTTAATTCCGCTTTCACACGCCTTTTTATATTTGGGGACCTAGTGGGGGAGAGGGGCGTGGTTTAATGGATGATATTCCCAGATTGGTGAGCGGTAAGGACCAGTGTCACGATTAGAGTTATCGGGATGTTTAGATATTCTGAATTTTTTTGGAATAGAAAAGTGAATTTGTTGCAAGGATTTCTGATTAGTCAAAGATAATTTAGTGTCCCGTTTCATGCCGGTGTTCTACAAGTGCTACAATGGAAATATTAGGAAGATGTACTGACCTTTGATGTTCTTTAATTCTAGTACATATTTTTCCACTCGTCTCTCCGATATAGGTTTTACCATAACTACATGGGAAACGGTAAACTCTCGAATTTCCATGGGGGTCTTACCTTTGTCCCATTTGGGATGTCAAAGTTTAGGGCACGTAACGGATCATGTTATTATTTTATGTTTCCGTAGAATTTTCGAAATGGGATGTGACACCGGGGAAATGTATATTTTTGAATGAAGTCTTTTAAATTTCGGTAATGGAAATGATTTGATTGAAGAACGGTGTTAAGTGCTCCTTCCATACATTACGATTGTCCACCAGTATAAAAGGTGTGTGCAAGCGGAATTAAATCAGTTTTGTGCTTCATTCCTAAGAATTCAGTTTTCGGAACAAGTCTGAAGAAGCCGGTGGGATGATCGGGGAAAGGGTAACATCACTTTTTCAATCGACACTGGAGAGATTCAGAAAAAATATACTTTTAAGCTCTGTAACCTGTGGAAGATTCCTAATTCTTCGTGATTTTTTTCCTGGTGGAAAAGAACTAATTCGCCACTGCCAAATAATATTATCTCAAAATAAGTCACTAGTGTGCCATTCAGAATTTTCGAGATACTGAACTTACCGTTTTTCTCTACTATGCCGAAAATCTTGGCCTTTCTCCTCCTCCAGTAAATTTTTCATGTACAGCTTGTGAGATGCACATGCCATGCCCTCTCTAGGATCTTTCACGTCACTCATTTTATACATGATCGAATGAAAAGTTGGTTCCTTTGTTGTACTCTGATTGAAAAACCTGCTAACAGGTTCTATATGAAATTCTTCGCTTGGTGTCAGAATGGTACCTTCAAAGAGCCCGTCTTGGGTAATAATGCCATGTACCACAGTATTCTCGTCATCTGGAAATAAAAAAAAAATTGTTTTAAATATTCTATAAAATATTATTGGTAAAAATTTAGTTAAAACACGATCAAATAGGTCAAATTTATAGTATTGTGAGACTTCCAAAATTTAAAAGATACCTGCCTGATGAGTTTTAATTTTTAATATTTCTATATATTCTATTAAAATATTTCTAACGGCTTCGTCCGCGATTGTCTATGAAAGTTAAACCTATTGCCTTCTTGTTTTTGTCCAATAGGCTCTATTTCTATTTCGTACCTCTGGCGACCAGTAATTATTTGTGACCAATGAACACCACTTATGAAGAAATAAAATAATATATTGTATTTTCAATAGTTTAAGTATTGCCCAACAGAATTTCTACAACATGTTCTATAATGGCATAGCACACGTGCAATAATGCTCTATAGGAGCGACGCGTGTGCTGAAAAAGCGATTCACGTTGGACTTGAATCGCTGCAGGTTATACTTGGTGGGAAAAACACTCCTGGGAAAATGATTCCAAAGGGATGAGGTTTTCTATATACGAGAATTTGTGAAAAGGATGGGATGAGGATACCAAATTGATAAACGAAAGAATTATATTTATACTGGGTGAGCCAACGATAGAGAGTAAAGTTAATTATCTCATCATACGATAGTTTTAGAGAATGTTAAGGTGCATAGTTTACAATTATTTTTGAGTATACAGGGTACTGCATAAAAGTGTGGCCGATATAACATAGGTTTTTTTAAATGGAACATCCTATTTTCTAATTTATTTTTAAATTCTGCGTAAAATTTTATAACTTTTTTATTAATAATATTATATACCTACGAGGCTGGTTTGAAAAGTCCGTACAAAGTCCGAGAGATGGCACCACCGGCGCGTATCGAGGTCATGTTTAGTTAGTAGCATCTCTTGAATGAACGCACACCAAGTTTCAGCCATATTGGTATATTTCTTTGTGTTTGGCATTCGTGTGAATCAAGGAAGTCGAGTGATTTTCAAGAAATGGACGAAAAAGAATTTCGTGTGGTGATTAAACATTACTTTATGAAAGGCAAAACGCCTCAGGAGACTAAAGAGAAGCTTGATAAACATTATGGTGACTCTGCACTTTCGATTAGAACAGTTTATAAGTGGTTTCAAAATTTTCGGACTGGCCATATGGGCACAAGTGACGCTGAACGTTCTGGACGGCCTGTGGAGGTTACGACTCCAGGAATCATTGATCAAATCCATGATATGGTGATGGATGACAGAAGAGTTAAGGTGCGTGAGATTGCTAGTGCTGTGGGCATCTCGACTGAACGGGTACATAATATTTTGCATAAACATTTGGACATGAGAAAGCTATCCGCAAGATGGGTGCCGCGATTGCTCACGCTTGACCAAAAACGGAATCGTGTGAAGTGTTGCAAGGATGGTTTGCAGCTGTTCCAGAAGAATCCGGAGGACTGTAAGCGTCGTTTCGTCACTGTGGATGAAACATGGATACATTACTATACTCCTGAGACCAAACAACAATCTAAACAATGGGTTACCAAGGGGGAATCTGCACCAAAAAAGGCGAAGACCGTTCCTTCGGCCGGAAAGGTTATGGCGACTGTCTTTTGGGATTCGCAAGGGATAATCCTCATCGACTATCTGGAAAAGGGTAAAACTATTACAGGTGAATATTATTCATCGTTATTGGACCGTTTGAAAACCGAGCTGCAAGAAAAACGCCCGCGATTGGCCCAAAAGAAAGTCCTTTTCCATCACGACAACGCACCAGCACACACCTCAGCAGTTATGGTCGCAAAATTAATGAAAATAGGATTCCAACTCTTTTCACATCCCTCCTATTCTCCAGACTTGGCTCCCTCGGACTACTATTTGTTCCCCAATTTGAAGAAATGGCTGGCGGGACAAAGATTATATTCAAACGAGGAGGTGATTGCAGACACTAATGGATATTTTGCAGACTTGGACAAATCCTATTATTCGGAAGGGATCAACAAACTAGAACATCGTTGGACGAAGTGTATAAGCCTAAAAGGAGACTATGTCGAAAAATAAAAAAGGTTTACCCCAAACACATAAGTAGTTTTTATTTTTTGCACGGACTTTTCAAACCAGCCTCGTAAACCTAGTAGTTTTTCTAATATTTCAATTTTTTTTAAAAAATAATAGTGTTCAGTATCGTAAAAAATTGCTAGTAGCGCCATTGTTTCTGAAGGTGGAATACTTATAATTGGTACGAGCGTTCTATAGAGATGAAAAAAAGATATATGTAAAGAAATTTGAGTTAGATGCTACAGGGTGTTCAAAATAAATTTATGTATTTCGACTATTTTAAATAGAAAAATCTCAAATTTTTTAAATGGCACACCCTGAATATTATTATTTGTTCTGATAGATTTTACAAAACCCTCCAACTTTTATTAAGTATGTCATATACCTATTTCTAATAGTTCTCGATTTATTTTGAATTTTTCAATTTTTACCCTTATTTTTAATACACTTACGCTATAACATCATAGACAAAACAGAAATGTAGGCATTGTCAAATTTTGACATGTCTATTAAACAAGTAAAAATAGTTTAATTTGTTGTAGTAAGTAACGTATAAAGATAATAGTTATGGATTTTCCTAAAAATGAATTAATTGATATGGTTTATACAATGGGCGAGGCGGGAAAAATTGTCTTTTGGCAGTAAGGCTTTACGGAGCAAAGTACCCTAATAGACGTATACTATCTAGAAAATCTTTTCAGTGCCTAATGAAACGGTTTGATGGGAGTGGTAGCATTGAGTATACCAAACGGAAAGTAGTAAACCAGAATGCTACCAATGAGGAAAAAGAAATGGAGGTTTTACTTCATGTTGAAGATAATCCCCAGGTCAGCAGCCGTCAACTAGCTGACTTATCTGATACATCCCAATTTACGGCTAATCGCACCACAAGAAAATACAAGTATCATCCTTTTCATATAGAATACACCAAGAACTTCAAGACGGTGATTTTGAACGACGAGTAAACTTTTGTACCACCATGAATGGAGCAATAGAGGCCGATCCAAGTTTTTTTTATCTAAAATAATGTTTTCTGATGAAGCTACTTTTCGCAGTAATGGAGCAGTTAACAGCCATAACATGCATTATTGTTTAACAGTTAATCCATTTTGGGTCCGGGAAGTTCAAAACCAAAACCATTGGTCGTTTAATGTGTGGTGTGGAATATTAAATTTTCGAATTATTGGTCCATATTTTTTCGGCGAACCACTTAACGGGCTTAGATATCTAAATTTCTTGCATAACGAATTACCCCAGCTTTTTGAAGAGGTAGATAACTTGGAAAGGGAACAAATGTGGATTCAACAAGACCGAGCTCCTGCTCATTACCACCGGTTAGGAAATTTTTAAACGATCGTTACCCACAAAAATGGATCGGTAGGGATGGATTTATTCAGTGGCCCCCTCGATCATGTGACTTAACACTTTCAGACTTCTTTTTGTGGGGCTACATTAAAGATCCTGTTTATGTGAATCCCCCTATAACACCAGTAGATATGGAAAATAGGATACGGGGTGCGTGAAGGATAATAACGCCTTTTATGCTAAGGAAAGTGAAGGAAAATATAGTAAAACGACTAAACATGTGTATTCAAGTAGACGGGCATATTTTTGAACATTTATTACGTCATAATAATTAATCATTAGATAAGTTAAATTATATTAAAATTATTATTAACTATTTGTTTATGTTTTCACAATAGCGTAAGTATATTAAAAACAAGGGTAAAAATTGAAAAATTCAATAATAAATCGAAAACTATGAAATAGGTATATGACATACTTAATAAAAGTTGGAAAGTTTTGTAAAATCTACAGAAAAAATAATAATATACAGGGTGTGATATTTAAAAAATTTGAGATTTTTCAATTTAAAAACAGTCGAAATGTATAAATTTATTTTGAACACCCTGTAGCATCTAACTCAAATTTCTTCACATATATCTTTTTTTTTTTCATCTCTGTAAAACGCTCGTACCAATTATGAGTATTCCACCTTCAGAAACAATGGCGCTACTGGAAATTTTTTACAAAACTGAAAATTAGTATTTTTTTTTTAAATTGAAATATTAGAAAAAAACTACTAGGTTTAAGTATATAACATTATTGATAAAAAAAAGTTATAAAATTATACGGAGAATTTAAAAACAAATTAGCAAATACGATGTTTAATTTAAAAAAACATATATGTTATATCGGCCACACTTTTTTCAAGTATCCTGTATACTCAAAAATAATTTAGACTTCCCTAAAACTACTGTATTTAACGTTTTATCGTCATTCCCGAGACAAATGAGATAATGAACTTTGCTCTATCGTTGACTCACTCTGTACATTAAACCATAGTGCTTGGAAAATTGTTTCTTGAAAATAACGACATCTAACCATCACATCCCGACACTCTTCTAAACGAGCGGTTGAATTGTTGTTTAGTGCTCGACATGCTTGTTTCTGTGGTGGCCATTCCTTCCCAGATTTCTTTTAAGGAAAGATAATGTTAACTTTAGTTCTTAAACATCTCAACAAGAACAAATCTAGCGGTGTCAAATCAGGGCTAGGTGGACGCTAACCAATTCATTAAAAAAAATGTCTAGACTGACTGGCAAGGATGTGTTTATAGTTTACTAATTATAACCATCAAAACGAGTATCACGAAGTTCCGAATCATCTGCACATATCGCTCCACATTAAAAGTTGTTGTGCGGCGTCTGTTATCTTCGAAGAAGTACGGGCCAATTATACAACGGATCGGTATTGAGACTAATTCAATTTTAGATTGGTCGGGCACTAATAATCAAGCATTTCTGGTTGTTGATGTGGTCATTAAGGGGAACATGTGTCTTGCCTGCGAATAAAGTATTAGTAAAACTTAAAAAAGCATTCAAATATTTCAGTAATAGAACTGAGTCTCTCAGCAGTATCACTTGAGTGTAAGTCTTATACTAGCTATATCTTGCAAAGATATAGATAAATATTTATGAAAAATACATTGTAACGAGGTCTTGGACACATTTACGGTACCTGATTCTCACAAACTGACACTCTAACACACTCTGTGTTGATAACCCTACCCGGTCGAAGCGGTTTTTTTCAAAATTGTGTACTCAGTTTTTGATGAGTTAAATACTTGAGGTTCTATTAACGTTGCATAAGCTATATTACAAATGGAATTCTCGCTACTTAAGAGTCGCAAAATTATCTAAAATTTGTGCACACAAAAGGCACGCTCTGCTCCGTTGAAACGGTCCTTAATTAAATTTCCACTGGCCGGGGTTATGCTTTGTGGTCCACCTTGCTCCTCCCACTCGTTGCGTTCGCGCAATAAGCCAAATATATTTAAATTTAATTACGAGAGACACTCTACGAGTTTATGAAATAAAGGAAAAAATGTTAGTGAAAATCCTATAGCAAGGGTTCCACTCAATATATCGCTTGTTTAATAATTATGTATACAACTTCGAAGCGATAAACGCACTTGACTAGCTTTTTTATTCAAGTCACACCTTAAGCACATTTTTAAAACAAATAAAAATTTTCGAACGCACTTCTCTTGCGACACAAATTTCCAATGCAAAACAGCTAAAAAGCCACGAAAATTGATGTTTTCTGGGAAAAGCTTTTGTTTCGCGAAAATGTTCAGCTTTTCCGATGTTGGAAAAGGAAACAAAAACATGCAACGCTGAACAATGGGGGAAAAGACTAATGAAAATTTCAATATATAACTTTCGTTTTGGGAGACTGAGTAGTGGAAATAGCAAATATAATTATTGTATATACCTACACTGAGTGGTCTATATACACTTTAAAATACAATTAGTAAGTATTCGTGGGCCTACCAACGTGAACTACACGATTTGCATCATTGACGTAATAAAATACACAGAAAAGTTACAGAAGCTCGATTATCTATCTATCTACTACTATCCCAAACTAATCTCCCAGTATTTCATCATATACGTACAGACAAATAGTTGAATAAGCAATTTTCTGCCACCGTGTCGAAACTATTAAGTGTAAAGATTCATAAATATATTGGATGTTTCGCGATCTATTTCTTACTTGATTAACTATGTGCTTGATTTTTATACTTCTTCTAAGTATCTGCGCTGTTCTGTTTATTAAATTCGAAGTAGCTTCATAAATTCAACATGCAATTATATATTTTTTTTTTTTTTTTTTTTATGGGTCTAGCACACGTGCTACAGGGAAGTCCCTAAAGCGCTACAGGAGCGACACGTGTGCGGAGAAAAGCGATTCACGTTGTTCTTGAATCGCTGTAGATTGTACTCGATGGGAAACACAGTCCTGGGTAAACCATTCCAAAGGTATGATGTTCTCCATATAAAAGACTGCTTGAAAAGCGTTGTACGAGGAGTAACAAGCTGAACCTCATACGGATGTGAAGCATTAGCGCGACGCGTACCTCTAATATGCACCGCTCTGGGAGGAATTAAACGGGCCACATCCTTCGAACACTTTCCATGAAAGTACTTGTAGAATAGGCTCAAGTCGCCAACCGTTCTTCGATGTTCCAGCGAATCAAGGCCGTCGGTCAGTTCCGGGTGTCCAATCAGACGAACAGCTCTTCTCTGAATAGAATCCAACAAATGCAGTGTATGTTTGGGAGCGGAGCTCCAAACATGGGAGCAGTATTCCATAGTTGGTCGAATTTGAGCTTTATAAAGAATTAGCAGTTGTTGTGGAGTGTAAAGCTTTCTGGTTCGAAACAATATTCCCAACTTTTGAGAAGCTCTTCTTGCTATGCCTGCAACATGTTCATGCCAGGACATATTTGCTCCCAAATTAACGCCTAACAGATTGAGTGACGATGTTAGAGAGATGGAGTGCCCCGACATAACTATGTCGGGTTCTGCAACGTTAACTTTTTTAGAAAAAACTGCCGCCTGGGTTTTTGTAGCGTTAAATTCCACTTGGTTACTGTCACCCCAAGATAGAATTTCCTCCAGGTCTTTGTTAAGTTGAATGACCTCCTGCTGTCTGCGGACATTCGTCTGAGTAGTCGATGTCCGAGCGTTCAAAGTGAATGAAGAGATAAGTGTACTGTCATCTGCAAAGCTGTAGATTGGATTCTCGGTCTTTTCTAGCAGACCGTTAATATAAATGAGGAAGAGAGTAGGAGACAGTATGGAACCTTGGGGCATACCGGCGTTGATAGTGAAGGTGTTAGAAAGAAATCCGTCAACTGCCACTCGTAAAAAACGCTCTCTGAGGAAACATGAGAGCCACAAACAGAACTTTTCAGACATACCACAAGAACGTAGCTTAGCCAACAGCCCATCGTGCCAAACACGGTCAAATGCCTTGGATATGTCAAGAGCAACCGCTCGAGATTCTCCAAAGTGTTCAATTGCGTTGTTCCAAATATGTGTTACATAAGTCAGAAGATCTCCTGTTGATCTATTTTTACGAAAGCCATATTGGTGATCACTAATAATGTTGAATTCCTATTGAGCCACTAAGAAATAGATGTCTTTGAGTAGCTACCGCCCTATATCACTAACCAACCATCTTTGTAAATTACTTGAACGCATGGTATTAGCTCGCCTGACTTGGATAATTGAAACCAAGGATCTTTTGTCTCCATTTCAATATGGCTTTCGTAAACACCGTTCCGCAATGGACCACCTCGCTTCTCTAGAGACAGACATCAGACGTTCCTTTTCTAACAACAATCACACCCTTCTAATCTCCTTGGATCTTTCTTCTGCATTCGACATAACCAATAAAAATATAATCATTGCTCAACTGCTCTCCGCGGGTCTCAAAGGGATCCTACCTAAATTTTTAATCAACTTTCTACAATCCAGAACATTTAGAGTAAAAGCCAATGGTATCCTTTCCAGTCCATTCACTACCTCTCTGGGAGTCCCTCAAGGCTCTGTACTCAGCCCCACCCTTTTTAACATCGCCCTTAGTACTCTCACAGAACACGTCGCCCCCAACACAAAATGCAAAATATTTGCTGATGATAACCTCACGTATACCTCTTCTCCTTCCTTCTCAGATTGCACCAGATCTTTGCAACGCTCCATCAACTCACTATCCACCTGGGCAACTAATCAGCGCTATACTTTCTCCCCCCAGAAATCTTCATCTGTTCACTTCTGCAAGAAGAAATTCTGTCCTAGAATGAATCCGCTAACCATTGCAAATAACGCCATTCCCTCAGTAGACCAATTAAAAATCCTTGGCTTAATATTCGATTGCAGACTCATCTGGAAACCCCATATTCAATCACTTAAAACCAAATCTTTCTCTGATATTAATTTCATTCGAATGCTCTCTGACGTGTCCTGGGGCGCAGACTTTCATTCCCTCTCTCACTTATACAAGTCATCCTTTCCAGAATCAACTACGGTGACTTCATCTATGACTCTGCAAGCCTTCATGTCAAGAAACCTCTTGAAACCATACAAAATTGCTGTCTTCGACTGGCCACCGGCGCATTCCGAACCACCCCAATCACCAGCTTACAGTGCATTGCATCCACTCAGCCTCTCCAACTGTCTCGCCAACTACCACTGTTAAAATTTTACTCAACTTCTCTCCACCGGCCTCATACCAGAACCTCTCTCAACCTGGTCAATGTCGACAGACCTAATATCACATTCCCCACTGATTCTATTTCACATAGAGTCAACAAATTTCTTATCCAGTATAATATCTCCCCCCCTTATTACAATTACCCCCTTCTAACCACCTTTCCTCCCTGGCTCTCTCCTCCCCCCAACATTAACCTAATTATGCACTCTTATAAAAAATCAGAGCACTCAAACACTTTCTTTAACAAGCTCTTTCTTGACAGACTATCCAATATCTATCCCAATCACTTACTTTTCTTCACAGACGGATCAAAGACGGAAAAGGGAGTTGGAGCTGCCTTCTTTTTTAATAACATCGTCCAAATGTTTAAATTACCTAAACACGCCGAATTGTTGGCAATCAAAGAGGCTATCAGATACTCCCTCCAAGCAAACTTACAACAACCAACACTCATAATTTCTGACTTCCTAAGCGCTCTTAAAGCCATGAATTCCAGAAATCTTAATTTCAACTACATCAGGCAGATTTTGGATCTGATGTACACGGCTACCTTAAAAAAACGTTCCATATCCTTGCTTTGGTTGCCTAGCCACATAGGCAACCCTCATAATGATAGAGCGGATTATCTTGCTAAACTTGCTATAGAAGGGGGCAGTACGAGCACGGGAGCACTCTGATTTCAACATCCTCTTAAAACATCTACACAACTCTCTCTTCCAACTCAGATGGGACTTGGAAGACCCCAACAACAAATTATGGTCCATTAAAACCACTGTATTCCCCCCCCCCCTAACCATTACAGCACTGAGACGAAGACATAACGTAATAATGGGAAGACTGGCGTTGGAACACACCTACTCTACGCATGTACATCTATTAAAGAGAGAACAACCTCCACTCTGCCCTAAATGTGACTCCCACTTATCTGTGTTACACCTATTCGAATTCATTCAACATCAAAACTTGAGGGACTCACACGGCATCCCATCCAACATCATCATCCTCATTAAAACTTTTGCCTCTCTTAAAGAAAACGTAACTAATTACCTAAAAGAATTCAAACTCATAGTCTGACCTATTATATCTAACTAGCTCAAGTGGGCGCTAAATCATCATAGCTGTCGACGCGCCCCAGAAACAATCAATCAAATAGATGTCGCAAAGGGTAAGAGGTTTTAAAATATATATATATACGAGGCATGTTTTTTAAGTAAGTACCGTTTTGCGATTCCGCCGCCGCAGCGATACGGTCGGCGTTCCGCGCATGCGCGCTGGTAACCTACATCTCATGTCTACGCACTGACGCCATTACAGTCTGATTCTTCATTGTATACGTTGTTTACTGAGTGTTTAAGATGCCTCCGACAATCGTGAGTCCCGCCGATTGTGAAGTACGGGCTGTTATACAATTTCTTAGTGCTAAAGGCGTAAAACCGATCGATATTCATCGTGAGATCTGTGAAGTTTACGGACAAAACATTATGAGTGATGGAATGGTAAGGAAATGGGTGAGAGCATTTAAAGATGGCCGCACAAATGTGCATGATGAAGAACGGAGTGGGCGTCCTTCGGTCGTTAATGAAGATTTGGTGCAGAAAGTAGACGAAAAGGTGAGAGAAAACAGACGCTTTACAATTTCATCATTGTGCGACTGCTTTCCTCAATATTCTCGTAGTGTTTTGTATCGCATTGTGACCGAGAACTTGAATTACCGGAAATTGTGTTCACGTTGGGTTCCAAAAATGTTGACGGATTTGCACAAAACCCAACGTTCAGGCAGTGCATTGACTTTCCTTGAGCGGTACCACAATGAAGGTGAACATTTTTTAGACCAAATTGTTACTGGTGACGAAACATGGGTGGCCTACGTCACACCAGAATCGAAACAACAATCCATGGAATGGCGACATTCATCATCACCCAAAAAAGTGAAGTTTAAGCAAACAATTTCTGCCCGCAAAATCATGTGCACAGTTTTTGGGACAGAAAAGGAGTATTGCTAGTGGAGTTTCTGCCTCGTAATGAGACAATCAATGCAGCGTCTTATTGTGAGACATTGAACAATCTGCGTAAGGGTATCGTTTTGCTGCATGACAATGCCCGTCCACATGTGGCTAATCGGACCAAAGATCTCATCAAATCTTTTAAATGGGAAACTCTAGATCATCCTCCATACAGCCCTGATCTGGCGCCCAGCGACTACCATTTGTTCCTGCACTTGAAGAAGCACCTGGGTGGTCAGCGTCTTCAAGACGATAACGAAGTCAAAACATTTGTGATACAGTGGTTAACAAGTCAGGCGGCAGAATCTTATGAGGAGGGTATTCAAAAACTGGTGCCACGTTATGACAAGTGCCTCAATATTCACGGAAATTATGTAGAAAAGTAGATTGTAACGTGTGAACTGCCCGCACTTTGCGGCGTCTTTTTGTGCCCTGTGAAAATTGTTTTTCCCACGCTTGGGCGCAATTTTCTTGCATCCTCTTTTTAATTTCTGAGAATGAATTGAGTGAATAATGATTTTAAAAGAACTAAAGAAATTAAACAAACACTAGCTCAGTTTTCCTTGGTAGAGAAATATAGGTAAGAGATAATTGTTATACGTCTTTTTGGAATTATTTTCTATTTTTAAAAAGCTTCAGTTGTACAAATTTTTGGGCACCATTCATTTTAAAATAGAAAGGATCTAACTTCAGTTAAAAAAATGAAAAAATACTGAAGTGTTTTACGGTTATTACTAAAAAGAATTATTCTAGTACAACTTTTCTAATCCTGAAAAGAAAAATAGGTATTCAGTGAGACACTAGCTTTAATCAACAAAAAAAAGAAAATTTATTCATGATTAAAATAAAAGTTCTAACCTTTGCCGTTTTAAGGAATACAAAAAAAATTCTAGCCTAAAAGTAGTTTTTATAAATTAGAGTCCCTATATCAGAGATTTTACTTCTAAATCTTGACTACACCCGAAATCGAAGAGTCGTGATTTTCACTTCGCGATTTTTCAGTTCAAATTGCTGTTAAAACACTTATTTGCGGGGAATATATTTATTGATGTATGTTCTGGTAACTTACGGTCTTCCTATGGGCTTCTAGGCCTTCAATGCAACACAAAACCGATTTCACACTTTTGAGAAGAGCCTACTTTAACTACTCCATTTAGAAAACACACAAAACCCACTACGGCTTTATGATAAAAAACTCGTGCTTAACTTGGCTCTCGTAGATATTGTCGTAAGCCTCTACTGCGGCTCGGTGGAAATTAGCCCCTGCGGCTTGATGTTACTAAGCCTTGCGGCGGCTCAATGGTACTCAGCCTGGCGGCGGCTCGATGGTCTAAGCCTGGCGGCGGCTCGGTGTTCTCAGCCTGGCGGCGGCTCGGTGTTCTAAGCCTCGATTCGCGTCCTCCGGACCCTTAAATAAGCTGTGGGCACTCTCTCTGTAATATGGCGACCGGAACCAAAACTCCGGATACAAACATTTGACCAATCCCGGCGTATCGATAGATTCGGTCGCAAACCCGCACAGCACACTATATAACGAGCGGCTAGGAATTTCTGATCAATATACCGCTCGATACAAAAATGAAAAGAAGTACATTATTAAGAGAAAAATCAGTAACATTATATGGTCTTAAAATCTAGGAAAAAATGAATGTTACAAGATTAAGGTACAGGCTTTCATGTAAAAATAAAATTATAGCGATATCTTTGCACGTCTTTTTTTAATTCCAAAACGGTACTTACTTAAAAAACATGCCTCGTATATATATATATATATATATATATATATATATATATATATATATATATATATATATATATATATATATATATATAAATAAATATAAATAAATATATGGCCTCCTTCCTTATCAGATCCAGAATATCGAGAAGATGCAATAAACAAAGCTAAAAACGCTTTAATGTTAAACAAATACCCGTTATCTCTAATCAAAAAGGTTTTTAAAAAGCGCATTCACAAAGTTTACAATTCTACCGAAATAGTAAACCACAAACAAAAAGGCACTAAAAAATATATTGTTTTACCATATCTAAATGAATTCTCACATTAAATTGAAAAACTTTTCAAAAAATACAATTTCAACATCGCTCATAAAGCCTATAACCTGCTTGGTAACAACTTTTCAACATTAAAAGCACCAACACCAAAAAACAAAAAAGTAACATTATTTACGAAATCCCATGTAATGATTGTAGTGGAATATACATTGGACAAGCCAGTCAATATTTGAAAACCCGTATAAAAGGCCACAAGTACGATAAAAATAACGTAACTTCATTAAATAAACATGAAATGGAAAAAAAAAACATTTAATTACGAAAGCACAAAAATATTAAGTTCCGAAAATATTACTAAAAAAAGAGAAACCATAGAATCCATCCTTATCCACAAAAACCAAAATGCCATAAACGACAAATAAGAAATTAACAATCTGAATCGAATATATTTTTCAGTTCTTTAAAGTATAATGATAAAGTAACACCGTTTTATTAATTGTTAAATGTGTGTAGAGTTTGAAATGTAAAAAGGTAAAAAGTGTGTTGTGTATATGACTCTTGAAATGTTTTGATTATTGACAAGAAAATAAAAATATATAAAAAAAAATCTTTCAAAGTCTTCGTCCTAAGGTAAGCCAAATTATACCACTGTTATTGCATAGGTAATCATGGTTTGGTTTTTTAGGGTACTCGATACATATGGACATTGTCACTGGTTGTATTAATGAAATTAAATGTTTTGAAAAAGATCACTAGGTTGATCGAAACGTTAACATACATGTAAATTGAAGTTTTAATTCACATAACCTTAAAGCCAAGAAAAAATCATTACCATAAATATAATATAAATATATATATATATATATATATATATATATATATATATATATATATATATATATATACGAGGCTGGTTTGAAAAGTCCGTGTAAAGTCCGAGAGATGGCACCACCGGCGCGTATCGAGGTCATGTTTAGTTAGTAGCATCTCTTGAATGAACGCACACCAAGTTTCAGCCATATTGGTCTATTTCTTTGTGTTTGGCATTCGTGTGAATCAAGGAAGTCGAGTGATTTTCAAGAAATGGACGAAAAAGAATTTCGTGTGGTGATTAAACATTACTTTATGAAAGGCAAAACGCCTCAGGAGACTAAAGAGAAGCTTGATAAACATTATGGTGACTCTGCACCTTCGAGTAGAACAGTTTATAAGTGGTTTCAAAATTTTCGGACTGGCCATATGGGCACAAGTGACGCTGAACGTTCTGGACGGCCTGTGGAGGTTACGATTCCAGAAATCATTGATCAAATCCATGATATGGTGATGGATGACAGAAGCGTTAAGGTGCGTGAGATTGCTAGTGCTGTGGGCATCTCGACTGAACGGGTACATAATATTTTGCATAAACATTTGGACATGAGAAAGCTATCCGCAAGATGGGTGCCGCGATTGCTTACGCTTAACCAAAAACGGAATCGTGTGAAGTGTTTGCAAGGATGGTTTGGAGCTGTTCCAGAAGAATCCGGAGGACTTTAAGCGTCGTTTCGTCACTGTGGATGAAACATGGATACATTACTATACTCCTGAGACCAAACAACAATCTAAACAATGGATTACCAAGGGGGAATCTGCACCAAAAAAGGCGAAGACCGTTCCTTCGGCCGGAAAGGTTATGGCGACTGTCTTTTGGGATTCGCAAGGGATAATCCTCATCGACTATCTGGAAAAGGGTAAAACTATTATAGGTGAATATTATTCATCGTTATTGGACCGTTTGAAAACCTAGCTGCAAGAAAAACCCCCGCGATTGGCCCACAAGAAAGTCCTTTTCCATCAGGACAACGCACCAGCACACACCTCAGCAGTTGTGGTCGCAAAATTAATGGAAATAGGATTCCAACTCGTTTTACATCCCCCCTATTCTCCAGACTTGGCTCCCTCGGACTACTATTTGTTCCCCAATTTGAAGAAATGGCTGGCGGGACAAAGATTTTATTCAAACGAGGAGGTGATTGCAGACACTAATGGATATTTTGCAGACTTGGACAAATCCTATTATTCGGAAGGGATCAACAAACTAGAACATCGTTGGACGAAGTGTATAAGCCTAAAAGGTTTACCCCAAACACATAAGTATTTTTTATTTTTGCACGGACTTTTCAAACTAGCCTCGTATATATATGTATATATATATATATATATATATATATATATATATATATATATATATATATATATATATATATATATATATATATATATTCTTATAATGTAATACATGCATTTATGTAGAAGGTAATTATTCAATAAGAAAAATTGTTACATAAATGACGAAGAAGGACCTAATTACATGAAAAAAACATATCGATTTATCAGTGTCGAATCGGGTAGAGTTGTCGTAGAGAATTAATAAAAATTCTCAGGACCTTCTTATATCCTGCTCATGAAAAATTTAAAAGGAATCAGGATGATGGATTTTTCGACAAAAAGATCGCAGGGGCTGTAAGGGGTAGATTTGTGGTATATGAAATGAGACAAAATTTATTACAAAACAATTTTCGAGATGAAAACACGGAATTCATGAAGATTAAAAATAAAAGTTTGTTTTAAAGTGATCGGGGATAATGTGATAAAAGTGGATAAGATTGACTTGGAAGATAAATAACCGGTCAAGTGCAAGTTGAACTTGCGCAATTAGTGTTCCGTACGTTGATTGCTTTTAAAATAAAAAATTTTGTTACAGAGGTATAAAATGATCAGTGACTTCACAAAATACATCCCAAATGAGTTTTCAACGAAGTTTGTTTCCAATCTTTACTGAAATCTGATGACCTTCAAATTTTTGTTTTTTTTATATACCAGATAAATTATTAAAGGTAATGCACTCGTGATAATTTTCGTTCAATCTACACCCCGTTGAGAATATTCCAGAATTTTTTGAAAAGTACTTTTCGAGATAAGCGATTTTTCGCAATTTTTTAAAGACAATACAAAGAAAAGTGCGCGCAAGTATTACATTATATATATTTTTTACTCGTGTTTTCACAAGCTTTCATTTGACACCACACTCGATGACCTAGCAAAAAATCCTTTTTTTCACTTCCGATTTCACCCCCCAAAACTAACCCCTTAAGTCAAAATTTAACTCTCAAAACTACATGGCTCTGATGAGGCCATCAATTCCTATATTATTACCAAATTTCAACTTTCTATGTTAAATAGTTTCGGAGAAAATCGGGTGTGACAGACAGACAGACATACACCGAAGTGCTCTTATAAGTGTTCCGTACGGAACACTAAAAATGTTACTTTTAAAATATGAAACGAAGTAAAGACACAAATTAACAATGTCAATTTGTCTCAAATTTCTGTAACGGACATTGTATATTAAAAAAAAACCGTCAAGTACAAGTTGACCTTGCGCAATTAGTGTTCCGAACGGTGATTGCTTTTAAAATAAAAAATTTTGTTACAGAGGTATAAAATGATCAGCGACTTCACAAAATACACCCCAAATTTTTGTTTTTTTTATATACCAGATAAATTATTAAAGGTAATGCACTCGTGACAATTTTTATTCAATCTACACCCCGTGGAGAATATTCCAGAATTTTTTCAAAATTTTTTGATAAGTACTTTTCGAGATAAGGCGGGGGGACAGCGATTTTTCGCAATTTTTTAAAGATAATACAAAGAAAAGTGAGCGCAAGTATTACATTATATATATATATATATATATATATATATATATATATATATATATATATATATATATATATATATATATATTTACTCGTGTTTTCACAAGCTTTCATTTGACACCACACTCGATGACCTAGTAAAAATTTTTTTTTTCACTGCCGATTTCACCCCCCAAAACTAACCTCTTAAGTTAAAATTTCACACTCAAAACTACATGCCTCTGATGAGGCCATCAATTCCTATATTATTACCAAATTTCAACTTTCTATGTTAAATAATTTCGGAGAAAATCGGGTGTGACCGACAGACAGACAGACAGACATCGAAGTGATCTTATAAGTGTTCCGTAAGGAACACTAAAAATGTTACTTTTAAAATATGAAACGAAGTAAAGACACAAATTAACAATGTCAATTTTTCTCAAATTTCTGTAACGGACACTGTATATTTAAAAAAAGAAAATAACTTGGGTAAAAAAAAGTACGCTCCGAAACTGGATAAGTTCAGATATAATGAGTTCAATAATTACACAGGCCAACGATGAAAAAACTTTTTTTATAATTTTACCTGATTCCTATGTTTTTTGGTGTGCTGAGTCCGAAAATAATAACAAAAAAGTCGTATTATCCACCAATTTTTCACATTTTTCTTCTTTCTTTCTTTCTCTTTTATTGAGCTCTATCCTTCTTTGGATAATTTACTCAGCTTTAGATCCGTCTCGTGCTTAGGCGGAGCACCGGCAACCCTTCGGTGATGCGTTACACATTCTCGAGTTTGGATCCGTTCTACAGGTGGAGAGCAACGTAGTCTCGCTCTATGCGATATTGCTCCCCGAAAAAAATATTTATTTGTCTTTATAACTTAATTTCTTTTATGGCACTGATAAAGGATCTCCTCGGGAATTGCTACTGGTTTTGGGTATAAACTTTTCTGTCAGACCGCCCGTCTGACACAAAAAACACGGCCTCACATGCTCACCTACTGCTCAAATCACCTAACCTCAACCGACGTTATAGGAATCACCCCTCACAGCGCTTAGCAACCCTATGCGATTAGAACCCCTACCAAGCAATTTGTGGACCACCGATCCACACTCCGAAGCCGCTCGCACTTCGCCTTCAGAAGCCCCAACCGGGAGAACGCGTCCGCGTGCCACGAACTGTCGATCAGAAGTCCTCATTTTTCACATTTTAATATTTAAAATGTGAAAACTTTATTTTTTATCATCTGAATGCTATTAGGTTGGCAATAAAATCAGAATTTTATAAGGTTGACAATAAAATCAAATGTTATTAGGTTGGCAGTTTCGATAAATGTCACAGCTGTTTGTTTTCTTCCAGTTAATATAAGTTCGCATTGCAGTGTTTAACCCATGTGCTTTAATTCACACTCAAAGTGTGGCTAATCGTGGTTGCAAAAACTCTTCCAACATTTTTTGTTATATATGTGGTGAGTTTGTAGTTAAAAAACATCAAAGAAACATTACTGACTTTGTAAAGGAAGTATACTTTGCATATTTTGGTGTAGAAATCGGTAATCAAGAAAAATGTTGGGCTCCTCACAAAGTATCTGTTTATGTCGAGGATCTTAGGAAATGGTATAAAAAAGAAAAGAAAGCTTTTAGATTTGCAGTACCCATGGTATGGAGAGAACAAGAAAATCATTCAAATGATTGTTATTTTTGCAGCGTTGATGTTTCTGAATATAACTCGAAAAATAAGAAAGTAATTGTCTATCCTAACTTTATTTCAGCTAATCGGCCGGTAGAACATGGACCGGGACTTCCTGTCCCTGAGCCACCTCAGTCTATTGATGACGTTTTATAGTCCAGTCCCGAATTTAATGAAAGTCGGCCGGATGAAGATGAGTTTCAATGTTCTTTAGAAAATTTAAAACCACACTTTACACAAGCTGAGTTAAATGATTTAGTGAGAGATTTGGGTTTGACTAAGGAAAAAGCAGAATTGCTTGGTTCTAGGCCGAAAAAAAAAACATTTATTGGAATCTGGAACATCTATTTACCATTATAGAACAAGAGATCAACAGTTTGCTCAGTTGTTCAAGCAGGAAGAGGATTTTTTTTCCTATTTTGACATTTAATCGGTGTCATCTTATGAAAGAACTGTGGGTGATACAAAAAACTGATACCAGATACTGTTTGAGCAACCAAAAATACATAACACTTAGATGTATTGGTTTAAAAAGTTTTTACAAATATTTTTTTTGTTGGCTTGTGTTTTTGAAGAAATTCAAAAACGGCAACTTATATGATATAGACACGGGGAAAGAATGAAAGAAGACCGAATACCAAAGACGGTTCTAAAGTGGGTAACAAGCGAAAAAAAGGAGACTAGGGAGACCAAGAACGACCTGGTTTGAAGGTGTTCAGAAGGCAATGTCAAAGAGAAATCCGAGACCCAGAGTTTGGAAAGATCGAAGAGGATGGAAACTGGGAATCGCAAGGCGAATAAGGCTATAAAACCGGATTGATTGTTTAATTCATACATGACTCTGACATTGTAACACAACATAAGAGCAGTTTTTATAATTCTAAGACGGTTAATATGAATTATGTTGGCAATGCAGAATCTTTGGCACAATGACACTACTCAGTATATATCACCACTACACCAAACACTGTATTTTTGTACTCGACGCGTGAGTATTTCCCAAGGATATGGTATCGGTATATGGATGATGTTTTCGCGATTTTGGATAGAAAGAAAGGAAATATAAATGATTTTGTTTCCAAATTTAATGGTCGATATTATTCTATTAAATTTACTTAAGAAATTGAGAACAAAGGACAACTGTTAAGTCTAGATATTTTAGTTATTAAAAATAATAATAGATTAGAATTCGATATCTATAGAAAAAACACAGATAGATATATTCCTAATGATTCATTTCATTGCAAACAACATAAATTAGCCGCATTAAATTTTTTAGTTCATCGTTTGGTCACTTTCCCTCTGAACAGAATAAACTTCAATAAGGAAAGGAATCATATTAGAAATATAACTAGAGTTATTGGTTATGACGATGACTTAATAAACAAGTTAATAAAGAAACATAAGTTCAGGTTAAAAATTCAAAATTCCATCTCTTTTACACGCGAAACAAATAAGATCAAGTATTTTTTCCCACCGTGTGCAATTTACAGCGATTCAAGAACAACGTGAATCGCTTTTTTTCGTATACGTGTGTCGCTCCTGTAGCGCTTTAAGGACTTCCCTGCGGCATGTGTGCTAGACCCATAAAAAAAAATGTATTTGGTAGGCCGCATTTTAGTCTATAAGTCATCAGACAATTTGAGGAATATCTTAAGAAATCTCAAAGACAAGACTCTTAATTGTGAAAAAAGTAGCATTTATGAAATTAGTTATAATGATTGCGACAAAAAGTATGTTGGGCAATTTAGAAGGTAAATTAAAACATGATTTAAAGAACATTTAGCCCATTTAAAATATGGCAGAACAGGAAAGTCTAGCTTTGCCGAACATGCTCTTGAAGCTGATCACACTGCAACATTAGATAATTTAAGATTAATTAAAGCTGTATCTGATAGGAAATTGTTGAATGCATACGAAAGTATGGAAATTATAAAATGTAAAAGCAGTTTAAATAAAGACAGAGGGCCTATTCCTTATAGTCCCCTCTACAGGCGACTTGACAGGAACTGATGGCCTCGCCTATGCCATTAGTTCCGCCTAAGTAATTCAGGTGTTAAGCTATGTATAGTAGTAGTAGTAGTAGTAGTAGTAGTAGTAGTAAGAAGAGTGGATGGTACCTTAAGTCCCTAATGTCACCTAGATCTAAAAGTTCTTCTGTGACTCCCCACTGTCGAATCAGGGTCGTAGTCCTAGTCCGGCATTTTCTGCCAAAAGACATAGGCTACTCACCCTGACCTCTTGTAGATCTTTGGGTTCACAGAATAGTTGACCCCACTATCTGTATCTTTTAACCATTAGTGCAGAACATTCTTACAAAATGTGAATGCTGTCCTCGCTTTCTCCCTCGCACAGCCGACATGTTTTCCGCTCAGCCAGTTTGAGGTTATATAGACGGACTTGTAATGACACATGTCCCGTAAGGAGTCCTATACTTAGGCGTAGCCTTTGTTTTGACATCGACAGGAGTTCCTTTGTTCTGCCTGTCGTAGGCTGCTTCATAAGGAGTTTGGCTTGACGACACCCCGCTCCTGCATTCCAAGAGCGTTGGTGTTCCTTGTCCAACCATTCCCTGAACTTGTTTTTACCGAAAGCGAATGGAACTCCTACAACCGAGTCCTCTAGGTGCCTCTTTTGGCGAGTTCGTCAGCTATTTCATTTCCAGATATGCCTTGGTGGCCTAAAGCTAACATGGTTAACGAAACGCGCGTCGGGTGCGAAAATAAAGTGCTTGGTGTAGTGGTGATATATACTGAGTAGTATTAATATGGATATTTAACAGTGATCTGGCACAAATATATTTTATTCTATACTTAAATAAGTTATCTTTGCATGCGATTGCTTGACCATATAACAGTATACGCTGATGACACAACCATTTGTAAATGGTTGTAAATATTGTAAAAACGTACAGTTTTTTAAAGGCATAGTGTACGTGTTGCAGGAAAATCTCTAAAGGGCTACAGGAGCGACACGTGTGCGGAAAAAGCGTCCTAAATCGCTGTAAGTTGTACTTGGTAGGAAATACAATACAGTCCTGGACAAATCATGTCAAAGGAACGAAGTCTTTTTTAGCAAATTATCATATAAATGAGAAAAAGAGTAAGAGATAGATGGAGCCTTGGGGTACACCGAAGTTAACAGTGAAAATATTAAAAAGAAATTCATCGACTGCCATTCATAAAGAACGATGTCTGACGAAACACAAGAGCTATAAACAAAACTTTTCAGACTTGCGATGAGAGCGTAACTTAGCCAACAATCCGTCATGTTAAACACGGTCAAATGCCTCGGATATATCAGATGCAACCGTTCGAGATTCTCTAAAATGTTCAACGTTACATAACGTTCAATTTTATTGACAGCGGTGCGCCTGGTTGGTAGTTATTTGGCAGGGTCTTTTTGCAATAATTTTAATATTTCCCGTTATTATTCTTTTCTGGAGTAATTTTCAGGTAAAATGGTCTATATAGGATTGCTGCTGAAATTAGCTGTTACCCAGAAAGGACCTTTCCAAAAAACTACCCACCAGTCGCACTGCTTCCAGTAATTTCGAAAGTTATGGAAAAGGCTATCAATCAGCATCTTCCAAAATATCTAGAAGGATTCAATATTATTAGCGGCCATCACAATGACTTTCGTAACTAAATATCAAAAGCAGATCTTTTAACTTATGTAACATATGTTTAGAAGAACGCAACTGAACACTTTGGAGAAGATCAAGCCGTTGCATTTAATATATCCAAGGCGTTTGATAGTGTTTGGCATGATGGATTGTTGGCTATGCTACCCTCTTATGGTATGTCTGTAAATATCCATAGACAGCAGGAAGTCGTTTAACTTAACAAAGGCCTGGAAAAAATTCTATTTTGGGGTGATAGTAACCAAGTCGAATTTAACGCTACAAAAACCCAGGCGGTAGTGTTTTCTAAAAAAGTGGACGTTGCTGAAACCGACGTAGCTATGTTGGGGCACTTCATTTCTCTAGCATCCTCACTCAATTTGCTGTTCGTTAATTAGGGAGCAAATATATCTTGGTATGAACATGTTGCAAGCATAGCACAGAGAGCTTCTCAAAAGCTGGGAATATTATTTCGAACTAGAAAGCTAGATTACTGAATTTTGGAATATACTTGAATACACAGCAACTGTTAATTCTGTAGAAAACTCAAATTTGACAAACAATGGAATACTGCTCCCGTATTTGGGGCTATACACTCAAACGTGTACTGCATTTGTTGGATTCTATTTAGAAGAGAGCTGTCCGCCTAACTGAAGACCCTGAACTGACTAGCAAACTTAATTCCTTGAGACATCGAAGAACGATTGACGACTTAAGTCTATTTTCAAAGTTTGTAAAGTGTTCGATGGATGTAGCAAACTTAATTCCTCCTAGAATAGTGCATGCTAGAAATACACCTCGCACTAATACTTCACATCCGTATGAGGTTTAGTTTGTTACTCCTCGTACAACGCTTTTCAAGCAGTCTTTTATATGGAGAACATCATCCCTTTGGAATAATTTGCCCAGGACTGTATTTCCCACCGAGTACAATTTACAGCGATTCAAGAACAACGTGAATCGCTTTTTTTTTTTCCGCACACATGTCGGTCCTATAGCGCTTTAGGGATGTCCCTGCAGCTCATGTGCTAGACCCATAAAAAAAATAAATAAATAAAAATTGAAAATAATAGAGGAGCAAGGTTATTACCCGGACGAACACCGCTAGTGGCTTTGAATTTAACAGATTTATGGCCACGAATTTCAACACAGTGTAAGCAATCTCTCAGATATAACTCAAAAAACATTATCTGATTCTCAGTAAATCCCATTTGAGAGAATTTTTACGATAAAAGAGAATGACTGATTTACTTTGTCGAAGGCCTTTAAAAACTCTGTGTAAACAAGATCTACTTATTTATGATTATCTAAGGCCTGCGTACAACCCTTTTCAACCAGTCTTTTACATGGAGAACTTCATCTCTATGGAATTATTTGGCCAGGACCGTGTTTCCCACCGAGTACAATTTACAGGGACTCAAGTAAATCGCTTTTTCCGTACACGCATCGCTCCTGTAGCGTTTTAGGAATTTCCCTGCAGAATGTCTGCTATGTCCATAAAAAAGACTGAACCGAATTTTAGCTTTTAAGTGGCTCACCCGATTTACTATCTTCCTATTTAGCATAATAAAAAAATTATGTTATTAGTAAACTTAGTTTTTTGTGATAACAAAAAGGCACTTTCTGAATTTTTACCGCAAACGGTCACTATCGTTTCTATCCCATTACTGAATTTTGGAATATACTTGCCAACTAATAAATAGTTCTGTTTAGAGCTCTAATATTTGTGGAATATTGACCAAATACTCTTCATATGAAGCCACCAAAATGCCTGGAAAACGTTTGAATAGTCAAGCAAGAGCTGTGGCGAAATTAATAGTGTATTTTACATCGGAAAGAGATAACAAGGGTCCTCTTATATCTCTTAATGCTGTACAAGAGGTAAATAAATCGCATAGGTTTATCTTTTTAATGTGTTTACAATGTTCTGGTTCCAGAGAGTCGCTGCTGCTTTACAGATTAGTACAACTGTAGCGAGCATCAAAATTCGTAGTGATAAAAATGAATTGCTTTCCACACCTGGAAAATCACGACCAGGGAAACCAGCTAAAACCCATGACCTGAGTGAAAGTTCTAAAATGGACGTTCGTAATATATTATATGTTATGTATGCACAAAGTAAGTAGCTATTAATATCTATCAGGTTAAGTGAAATCGAAAGTAACTCATATTGCTCTTTTAGAAAAACATGTTACTATTAAAAACTTCGTAAAGAACTGCGACAAAAAGGATAATTAATGTCCGTTATGGAACTCTTCGAACATTACTTCTTGATTTGGGTTTCAAATTTAAGAAAGATGACAACAGACGAGCATTAATACGAGGCTGGTTTGAAAAGTCCGTGCAAAAATAAAAACTACTTATGTGTTTGGGGTAAACCTTTTTTTATTTTTCGACATAGTCTCCTTTTAGGCTTATACACTTCGTCCAACGATGTTCTAGTTTGTTGATCCCTTCCGAATAATAGGATTTGTCCAAGTCTGCAAAATATCCATTAGTGTCTGCAATCACCTGCTCGATTGAATAAAATCTTTGTCCCGCCAGCCATTTCTTCAAATTGGGGAACAAATAGTAGTCTGAGGGAGCCAAGTCTGGAGAATAGGAGGGATGTGAAACGAGTTGGAATCCTATTTCCATTAATTTTGCGACCACAACTGCTGAGGTGTGTGCTGGTGCGTTGTCATGATGGAAAAGGACTTTCTTGTGGGCCAATCGCGGGCGTTTTTCTTGCAGCTCGGTTTTCAAACGGTCCAATAACGATGAATAATATTCACCTGTAATAGTTTTTACCCTTTTCCAGATAATCGATGAGGATTATCCCTTGCGAATTCCAGAAGACAGTCGCCATAACCTTTCTGGCCGAAGGAACGGTCTTCGCCTTTTTTGGTGCAGATTCCCCCTTGGTAACCCATTGTTTAGATTGTTGTTTGATCTCAGGAGTATAGTAATGTATCCATGTTTCATCCACAGTGATGAAACGACGCTTAAAGTCCTCCGGATTATTCTGGAACAGCTGCAAACCATCCTTGCAACACTTCACACGATTCCGTTTTTGGTCAAGCGTGAGCAATCGCGGCACCCATCTTGCAGATAGCTTTCTCATGTCCAAATGTTTATGCAAAATATTATGTACCCGTTCAGTCGAGATGCCCACAGTACTAGCAATCTCACGCACCTTAACTCTTCTGTCATCCATCACCATATCATGGATTTGATCAATGATTTCTGGAGTCGTAACCTCCACAGGCCGTCCAGAACGTTCAGCGTCACTTGTGCCCATATGGCCAGTCCGAAAATTTTGAAACCACTTATAAACTGTTCTAATCGAAGGTGCAGAGTCACCATAATGTTTATCAAGCTTCTCTTTAGTCTCCTGAGGCGTTTTGCCTTTCATAAAGTAATGTTTAATCACCACACGAAATTCTTTTTCGTCCATTTCTTGAAAATCACTCGACTTCCTTGATTCACACGAATGCCAAACACAAAGAAACAGACCAATATGACTGAAACTTGGTGTGCGTTCATTCAAGAGATGCTACTAACTAAACATGACCTCGATACGCGCCGGTGGTGCCATCTCTCGGACTTTGTACGGACTTTTCAAACCAGCCTCGTAGAGACACCAAGAATTTGTTCAATGAGGGCAACTTTTCTTAGAAAGTATGTGAGAAACAGAAATGCACACATTCCCCGTCAGCTTCTTTTCATAGACGAAACATGGATTTCTTCAAAAGGCAGTCAAAGGAAATCATGGCAGGATGACAACATTAAAATTGTTCGTAAGCCTGGGGGATTTGATGTTAAAAGGTTTATTGTTTTACATGCTGGACACAGTGGGGGTTTTGTGGAAAAATGCCAATTTACTATTTGCTAGCAAGTCAAAATCACTTGATTATCATGGAGAAATGAATAGTGAAATGTTTATGAAATGGGTCAGAAAACAGTTGATTCCTAATTTAGAATAACCATCTTTAATTATAAAGGATAATGTTTCAAACCATTCAACTGAAGTAGAAAAACAGCCATCTTCAGCATGGAAAAAAGAAGAAATTGTTTGGTGGTTACAGAAAACTAATTTACCGCATAACAAAGAGATGTTTAAGACAGAATTGTTAGATACTGCAAAAGCAAATCAAAGGAATATCAAACTGATAAAAGCATGGGCCTGAAGTGTTAAGATTACCTCCTTATCAGTGTCAATTTAATGTAATCGAGCTGATTTGGGCAAATGCAAAAATATTTTATAACAAAAACACATTGGTGAAGAGGGATATGGAGATAAAGAAGTACTTCAGATGTGAATAGAGCCTTAGAAAAGGGTACACCAGAGGTATGGCATGCCAGCGTACAACATTAAGAAAACCTGATTCAACAATGGTAGGATCGTGAGGTAATAATCGAAGAGATTCCAGAAATCATTATTCGTGTTGGGAATGATGAAATCGAGAGTAAAGAATCTACTTCCAGTGATTAGTGTCACATTATTCAATTAATAATTTAAATATTACTTATTGACACGTTCTAAGCCCCTTGGGTAACATTCATTATAAATTTTGCAGGACAAATATAGACTTATCTATCTATCTATCTATCTATTAGTATGATTTGATAAATCATATTAAAATTGAATTATGCAATTTATATCTTCTATTCATACTTTATAACCTCGTCATGAAATATCTTTCGGTTTTTAAAAGTATTATATTTCAGTTCTCTATTTTAAAATTAAATTTAATGAGTTCTACGGTGCAACTTTTTACAGTTTTTATAATGCCTTATATGTAAATTTGATAAAACTGTGTTAAGTGTGTATTGTAATATCATGTGATTTCAACTTCAAAAATCTAACAGACAACAATTGTAAACTTTTCATAAAGTAAATTTACTCACGAAATAATCTAAACCTGAAAAATAAAAATAGGTGATATCAGACGTTGGATTTATGTAGAGAGGTAAATATCCTTCACAAGTAAGAACTAGGGTTTTTTTACACATCATATATATATATATATATATATATATATATATATATATATATATATATATATATATATATATATATATATATATATATATATATATATATATATATATATATATATAAAAACAAGAATTTTCTACAGCTGACGCTGTCTTCCTTCTCTCAGCCTTTGATTCCATCCGTTTCTATCTTCCCAGTCTCCATACGTTAGACCCCTGTCCTCCATAGCCTCGTCCACATCGTCTCTCCACGATCGTCTGGGTCTTCCTCTTTTTCTTCTCCCTATAGGGCTCCACTCCGTTATTTCCTTTATCCACCTATTATCTTCGCTTCGTCTTATGTGTCCATACCATTTTAATCGTTTTTCTTCAATGGTGTTTAATGCGTTCTCTTTAATGTACATTCTGCTTCTTATTTCTTCATTTGTTATTCTCTCCATACGTGTCACTCTACAACATCTTCTCCAATACTCCATCTCTACCGCGTTAATTTTAGATTTATTTATTTTGTTGATCGTCCATGTTTCTGACCCGTATGTCATTATGCTTTGTATTATTGATTTGTATATACGTGTTTTGTTTCTCTTTGTAATGTGCTTGTCCCACAAGATCGAATTTAATTGTCTTACGCATGTTCGCGTTTGTCCTAATCTAGCTTTAATCTCTTCTTCTGATATTGCGTTTTTTGAAGTGATGGTTCCTAGATATTTAAATCTATCGGTTCCTTTGATTATTGTTTCGTTATCTACTTCTAGATTCTCCACGTTTCCCTCCTTTGTTGTTAGATATTCCGTTTTATCAAAGTTTATTGCTAATCCTGCTTTAGTGTATTCTTCTTTCAGTTTTCTTACCATATAACTGAAGTCTTCGTCATCTTGCGCTATGATTACTTGGTCGTCTGCGAAACTTAGAGTATATAAGTAATCTTCTCGTATTGGGACTCCCATTCCACTACATTTTTGCTTTCATTTTTTTAATGTTTGTTCGAGGTATATTTTGAATAGCGTTGGGGATGTAGAGCATCCTTGTAATAAGCCTTTTGATGTTTGGAGTCTTTTCCCTATTTTATGTCATATTTTTATGTTCACTGTGTTGTTTTCGTAGAGAGCTTTTACTGCGTATATTAGTTCTTTGTCAATGCCTATTTCTTTCATTGCGTTCCATAATCTTTGTCTTGGTACTGAGTCATAGGCCTTTCTTATGTCTATGAAGGCTAGATGAACTTCTCTATTCTTTGCCAGTTTTTTTTTTCCATTGTTTGTTTTATAGTGTATATATGGTCTATACATGATTTTCCGGCCGTAAAGCCTGCTTGGTCTTCTCCAATTTTTCCTTTTATATTTTCCTCCATGATATTTTTAATAATTTTTCCGTACAAACGTCCCATACTCGATATTATGCTTAGGCCTCTATAGTTTGTGCATTTTCTGCGGTTTCCCTTATTAAATATAGATACAATATAAGCTTTTGACCATTCCTCTGGTATTTTTTCTCCATTTATCGCTCTGTGGAACATGTTTCTCAGCATTCGATGTAATTTATTAGACCCGTACTTAATCATTTCATTTACCACACCCCCAGGCCCTGTAGATTTATTATTTTTGAGTGTTTTTATTGTCTTCTTTATTTCTTCACAGCTTAGTTCTATCTCTTTTTTTTTTTCCTTATTCTATTCTCCTTCAGGTTTCTCCTCTTGGAATTCTTGTCTATCTTCTGTTAGCAGCTTCTTATAATATTCTTCCCACTCGCTTTCTGGGATGTACTCTATATACGTCTTGTCTCTATTGTTAGTCCTTAATGCTTTAATTATTCTCCATGACTCTGTACTTCTAGTTCCTCCTATATACTGTCCTACATGTTCGCACGATTTTTTCCATCTCTCGTTCTTTTCTTTGTTTATCATCCTCCTCGTTTCTGCATTTTGCTCTTTATATTTCTGTAGATCTTCTTCTGATTTTGTATTCAGCCATTTTTCGTATAGTCCTTTTTTTCTCCTTTATAGATTCTTTGGTTTTTTTCGCAGATTCTAATTTTATGTTTCTCATTCTCGTTGTCTTCTTTACCTAGTGCTTCTAGGGCCGCCTGTTTGATGCATTCTTTTATGTGGTCATCTGTTGGATTCTGTCGTAGTTAAATTCATTTAATTTTTGATCTAATCGTCGTCTATATAGGTCTCTTATCGTTTCGTCTTGCAGTAAGTGTATTTTGTATTTTATGTCTTTGTCTGCTTTTTCTGTTATCTCATTAGTATTTCTGTTTTCTTTATCTATTGTTTCTTTTTGCTTTATTGTCTTGTTTTATACATCATACACATTTAATATATCCGTAGTTTTCGTTAATTACCAAAGCGGATGAAAAATTTTAAATTCTATTTTGACTTTTGAAATTGTCATTTAAAACTCAGACCATCGACACTGAATTGACAGCCAACTGAATCGTATGAATATTCTTGACGTCGCGTTGATCACATGACTGCAAAGATCCATTGATCAGACTATACAATACTTGTACTCCTGTATATCGGTAATGATTGAAAATAAACATCAAGAGTTATTTATTTTCGTAAACGGAGTGAAAAATGCTATGTCATGATGGGCTCATATATAGAGTCTGCAATTAAAAAAAAAATCTAGTTGGCTGACAAATTTTTTGTTATGATACGTGGCAAAAAAACTGAGCTGACTAGTAAAAGAATTTTTTGTTATGCCAAATAGAAAGATAGTAAATCGGATGAGCCTCTTAAAGTTTAAAATTCGGTTCAATAACTTGAACGCGCTGTATATTCGTAGTGACTATAAATAAATAAGAAGAGGTATATAGTATATTTTTGTAAACGGACTAAAATAAAAAAAAATTTTAATGGTGTGCTCACATATAGAGGGTGCCATTTAAAAAAATTCTAGTTGGCTCTGTAATCTGTCCTGAAAATTCCTTGTGCAATGGTAGGCAAAACGTCGGAAAGTTACTGCCAATTGACAAGCTCTAATCTCAAGAACCACGATTTCCCATCTCACTAAAACCGTTCCATGTAAAGTTTTTTGATAGGGCTAGCGAAATTATTGAAAAAATAATTTCCAAAGCATAACCCACCATGATATTAAGGAACTTACATACACAAACTTTAATGAAACTTAATTAAACAGCGAATTTAACTACAAAATTAAACTAACTTTTTAAATACGATATCCTTAAGGACGCTTTCACAATCTTATTAGTGTATATCATTATTCTACTTATTAAAAGTTGGAAGAAAATTAAGGAAAATTCAGGACTTAAGCACAAGACATGCATATTCTAGTTGTTATTATGTCGCTATAATACTAAAAAATAATTTTAAATAAAACTTTCCTATGGAATACTTGAAAATGCAAAAATTAAGCATGCGGCAATACTTCTTTTTAGTTCCCTTACTGAGAGCAGCATTATTTTTGTGGAAAGACATCTTTCTAGATTTTTGCATTTCTTCACGTTTCAGGATTCCTCGATCAAGGAAAACATCATTTCCCGAAATGGAATGATTAGTACTTTTTAGGATTTGGCAAAACCGGGTACCCAGCTACGTAGAATTCGGTAAAACCGGGTACCTGGCCGGGTATGATTCAGTAATATTATATTAGGCTTGGTTCTTTAGGTTTTATTAACATTTTCTGCCAATACCGCCAACTTTAGGTGATTTTTCGTGATTTGACGTCTTGTTATTTTGTGTATTTAGCGGTAATACGATGAATCGTCTGGCACTACCTTTTCCTTGATGAGAATGATGAATCAAAAGCAATACATACAAAGTTGGGAATATTATTTCGAACCAGAAAGCTTTACACTCCACAACTGTTAATTCTTCACAAAGCTCAAATTCGACCAACTATGGAATACTGCTCCCATGTTTGGGGCTCCGCTCCCAAACATACACTGCAATTGTTGGATTATATTCAGAGTTCGTCTGATTGGAGACCCGGAACTGACCGGCGGCCTTGATTCGCTGAAACATCGAAGAACGGTTGGCGACTTGAGCCTATTCTACAAGTATTTCCATGGAAAGTGTTCAGAGGATGTCGCCCCATTTAATTCCTCCCAGAGCGGTGCATGTTAAAAATACACGTCGCGCCGATACTTCACATCCGTATGAGGTTCAGCTTGTTACTCCTCGTACAACGCTTTTCAAGGAGAACATCATCCCTTTGGAATAATTTGCCCAGGACTGTGTTTCCCACCGAGTACAATTAATAGCGATTCAAGAGCAACGTGAATCGCTTTTTCCGCACTCGCTCCTGTAGCGCTTTAGGGACCTCACTGCAGCACGTGTGCTAGACCCATAAAAAAAACATACACTACCGTAAGAAAGTATTTGCCCACCTAGTTAGTTCAGTCCCAAGACAACAAAAACCCAGATAATATATTTTTTTAAATTTCAATGAATTACTATTTATTTTTACATTATTTACAGTCTAGAAAATCAGAAAAATATTCATGATTTTCCAGGATTTTTCTCATCTATGTGACCTCCTTGTTTCGGGTAGTTTCGGCATTCTTCCCAGTAGTTTCTTCAAAGTTTTTTCGGTTATTTTAACCCATTCTACTTGTAAAAGCTCCCGCAAGTGATTTTCTAATGTTGGATTGCGTTTTCGAACACACCTGTCCAAATGGTCCTACAGCAATTCGATGGGGTTCAAGTCGGATGACTGTGGACGCCATCACTTCCAGGACGTCATCGGATTTCGATTGGTTCAAAAGTTCTCTAATTTGTTTACCAGAATCTTTAGGGTCGTTGTCATGCTGAAAAATAATTTCCCCTGAAAAATATCTCTTCCAGAAGGAAGCGTTTAAGTTAGCAAAATTTCTTGATACTGTACTTTTCGAATGATTCCTTGTATCCTAAAGATTTTTCCAACTTTACCGTTGCCAAAACAACCCCAAACCATTACTGAACCTCCACCATGTTTTACTGTAGGCAACTGACAGGCTTCCAACATCCTCCCTTCAGCTGACCGCAGCACGTAAACTCGTAGATTTGAACCGAAAATTTCGAATTTAGATTCGTCGCTCCAAAGGACGGAATTCCATTCTTCTGATGTCCAATTTTCATGTTCTCGGGCCCATTCTAATTGTTTACGTTTATTCACTTGCCTAAGAAGTGGTTTCCTCACTGCAACTCTCCCGTGTAGTTCACCTTCTGCTAACCTGTTCTTCACGGTTGTCACGCTGATGGGGATGGGCCGGTCCAGGTTTACTTGAGCCGTGATTTCTGATGCGGTTAGGCGGCGATTACGTCTGCTGGACATTGTTATAGCTCTGTCTTCAGCGGGAGTCGTTTTTCGAGACCTTCCTGAACGTTTTTGGTTGAGAACTTCCATGTCCAGTAGAAAAATGTTTTACGATGTACTCCACCGTTCTCCTTGGCATCCGCATATCACTCGCGATTTGTCGACTCGAGTGACCATTTTGATGTCTCGCAATTATCAGAGCCCGATTTTCAACGGAAACTTCTTTCATTTTTGGCATTTTCACAAAATAATTGAGCCTGTATCAATGACAAAGTACTGTTTGCGAATGGTTAATTTCCAAAAGGACAATGGTATTTATAGCATAGTTTTTATCCTAAAATGTCGCTAGGAATTTCCATAATTCCTAGAAACTTGAAATCAGTTCTTACTTCAACTGGAATTCTCAGAAATCGCCTCAAAATGATTATCATGCAAAACTTGGAGATTTGCTCTAATTGGTTTTTAATTTGTGATTTCACCAAAAAGGCTTATCTAAACAATTTTATGATGGACACTTGTTAAGAACAATTAAATTTACCTAATATAATAAAAGGGTTGAATTAGGTATTAAATTTTGGCAGTGTCATTGAAATTTCTAGGTGGACAAATACTTTCTGACGGTAGTGTATTGTAAAAATCTCGCAGAACTGAGGAAAAAGCTAGTACTTTACTTTTATGGAAACATGAAGATCAGAACAAAGCAGAGCCATCAACCACCTCTGGAAATTTAAAACTTAAAAACTTGTGCAAACGGTAATAGGAGAGCGATGATAGCCTTAGACCAGTGATTCCCAAAGTGGTTCAGGTGGACCCCAGGGGTCCACGGGAGACTCGACGGGGGTCTACGTTGGCGTGAAAAAAAAATGGGGTTCATAAGTTGTAAGTGGGGGTCTACGAAAATTTATCTGGTTTCGATAGTAAAGAACAAAAATGTTGGCTTGGCTTTACCTATCAATGTAGGCAGATAATACACTACTCAAAACAATTAAGGGAGCAAAAAAAAATTCCAAATTTTTCGGTGATTTTTGACAGGCTGTATTTCGGTGAAAAATGGTTGTATTGAGACTTAAAAAAAGCATTTTGAAGCTTTAGGATTCTAATTTTCAGATTTTTTGGCTAAAATTTTTTAGGAGCTACGGTTCTTATGCAATCCTAACAGATAGCGCGAAAAAATAATATTGCAAATATTTTGTTTTTTTTTTTGGTCCACGGGCTTGAAAAAAAAATTTTCAGTTAGGCCGGCATATGGATCAGATAGCCTGCTTATTAGCATTAATTTCCTTGTTTTAAAACCTCCCTTAATTTTTTTGAGTAGTGTATTTTACGAAGGTCAGCGACTGTTACTTGTAAAAACTTGCATATTCGATATTCAGTACAACGTGCGTCGAGACTTGCAAAGCGCCGCCCGTCCGCAACGAAACCCGTTCAGACGTGCAAAAGGACGAAATACGTTACTCATTTGTTTCCGTAATTTTGAAAAGAAAAGTCTGAGTGAATCGATGTCAGTGTTTGCCAGTGCCGAAAAAAGTAAGTACCTGCCTATTTGTTATTCATACTTTTATTTTATATTGTAAAAATATTATATTTCTTATGTTTGCGTGTAGTAGGTACGTAATAAAAATTAAATACTGAACAGGGCCATTATTCGATACTTCTATAAAAGAACAGAAAGCCGAGAAAGATTGAACTTTTAGTACTTTTTATTATAAAATTATTTATTTACCCGAGTGTGGTGATTCACTAAAGGAGCGATATATGATTGACCTGCATGTTTGTACATATTTCAGTGCCCTCGTAGTTGCTAATGCTAAATGACTAAAAATATTTTCATAAATTGTACGTGTCTTTATGTACCACTCGTAACGTACATCAAAGTAATAAATAAATCATTAAAATCGCGGAGTTTTGATGTAAAAATATTCTTTAAAAGTATTTTCTCTCGAATTTACAGAAATGTATCAAAATATAATTAATCAAAAAACATTTTATATTACATTAAAACAGGTTCAGCCGTTTTGTGAAAACCTCTATATGGGTCTTAGCAGTTTATTGCTTTTAATAATTAAAATCAGTTTTGCCGCTGGCATTTTGGTTTTTTCATTGCAACAATTAATTAATCCTATTTTATTCTGTTAAAATAGCCAAATCCTGTTAAAGTCGCCTTATGATTACTAAAACAAACATTTTTTTCTTTACAGGTAGGTAACTGATACGAAACATGGCTGAATCTAAGAAGAAATGTCGACAGTACAGTGTTGATTATTTGAAATTTGGTTTTCTTCCATCAAAGGCAGACAAACGATTGCCCATATGCTTTTTATGCAACAAAGTTCTGAGCAATGACTCTATGAAACCATCGAAGCTCGAAGATCATCTAAGAAGGTGTCATCCTGATAAAATAGGTAAAGATTTAAAATATTTGCAAACATTGAAGGAAAAAATATGAAAAGAGACCCACCGTGCACAGTATGTTCGCTCTAACGTCTCAAAGTAACGATGATGGCTTACAATATCTCATTGCTTATAGCGAAATCTGGAAAAACCGCACACCATCGGAGAACAGTTAATTTTACCCGCTGTTGAAGAGGTTTTAAAAAACTGTTCTGCACAAACCTCCATTTGACGTACTCAAAAGAATTCCTTTGAGTAACAATACTATCCAAAGACGTATTGATGAAATGAGCTCTGATATTGAAAGCTTCTTGTGTAATTATCTGCAAACAACTCATTTTTCTATTCAACTCGACGAGACAACTTTACCTGGTAATAAAGCATTATTATTGGCATATGTTCGATTTGTTATGGACGAAGAAATCCATGAAGAGCTGCTATTCGCGAAAACTTTGGAGACGGACACTAAAGGCGAATCAATATTTAATGCCCTGAGTGATTTTTTTAAGGAAAAATCGATTCCATTTACAAACATTATTTCGGTGGCAGCAGATGGAGCAGATGATGACTTCAAAAATAGATTTGAAGATATTCTGACGATGGAAATACCACCATGGATCATAAATCCATTTGATGAAACGGAAGTGGCGAATGTGGTATTACAAGAGGAGCTACTCGAGCTTAGCACCAATGAGGAGCTGAAGGTGAAATTTAAAAAAGGCTATCAAACATTTTGGCTGCAGGCAGAAATACCCGAAAAATATCCTGGGCTGTGGGAAATTGCGAGAAAACTTTTGATAGCGTTTCCCTCGTCATACCTTGTCGAAAAAAGTTTTAGTGTGGTTACAAACTTATTAACAAAAAAAAGGAGCAGATTGAACATCACAGAACGGGGAGATTTGCGGTTATTCCTTACAAAACTGAAGCCAAATATTGATAATTTGCTGTCATTCCATCAAGTACATCCCTCCCATTAAAGTTATGACTATTTTTTTTTAATTGTTGTTTTGCATTGTTGAAGTTACGGTACGTTATTAATGTTTAATTTTAATTCTATTAAGTCTGTAATCATATTATTTTAATAAATAGAACACAAGAAAATATATTATTTTTCTTTTTATTTTTACCACTCCGAATTTAGCGTTGGAACTCAGCCACGACGCAAATTTCCATCGTTAGATCTAATCTTCACATTTTTTGACGAGTTTTGGGAATATGGTAGAAATGTAGCAGCAGGGGGTGCACCGAAACCAGTAAAATTTTGAAAGTGGTCTAGGAGAAAAAAAAAGTTTGGGAACCTCTGCCTTAGACAAACGGCCTTTTTCGTCTGTAGAAAACTTAGATAAGCATTAAGATGAAATGTTATTGTATTAAAGTTATTGTTATTTATTTTGTACAGTAAAATGCACCTATAACTTAAAAGATAAAGGTAAGAATAAATTATTTTGAAATAATTTTCTTCCTCTTTCTTTATCAAAAAATAAGCCAACAAAATATTTTCTTTCTAGTTAAAAAATAAAAACGCAAAAATTCTGAATACTTATTTTTTTTAGAGTTCAAGGGGCTGCTGCCTTACTTGAGGCGAAATGTAATATTCCAAGCCGACCGAAATATATGAAAAATGCAAGACTCGAAT
Organism: Pachyrhynchus sulphureomaculatus; assembly: GCA_019049505.1. Classification (NCBI taxonomy): domain Eukaryota; kingdom Metazoa; phylum Arthropoda; class Insecta; order Coleoptera; family Curculionidae; genus Pachyrhynchus; species Pachyrhynchus sulphureomaculatus. The sequence continues at coordinate 1,307,405 of CM032452.1, read as the reverse complement.
TGCTAATTTACTATCAAGTGCTGATTTCTTTCCTTTCAACAGATATATGTACAGGGTGAGTCAACGATAGAGTAAAGTTGATTATTTCGGGATTGATGAAAAAAGTTAAATATATTAGTTTTGGGAAATGTTAAAGTGTACAGTTTAAAATTATAATAATATTTTGAGTATACAGGATACTTCAAAAAAGTGTGGCTGATATAACATATGTTTTTTTTAAATGGAACATCCTATTTTCTAATTTATTTTTAAATTCTATAACTTTTTTATTAATAATGTTATATACCTAAACCTAGTAGTTTTTTTAATATTTCAATTTAAAAAAAAAAAATACTAGTACGAGCGTTCTATAGAGATGAAAAAAAAGATATATGTAAAGAAATTTGAGTTAGATGCTACAGGGTGTTCAAATAAATTTATACATTTCGACTATTTTAAATCGAAAAATCTCAAATTTTTTAGATGGCACACTCTGTATATTATTATTTTTTCTGATAGATTTTACAAAACCCTTCAACTTTTATTAAG
>CM032452.1:1090030-1306777 GCA_019049505.1 Pachyrhynchus sulphureomaculatus | reverse complement strand
GGGTTATTATGAAAAAAGAAAGTGATGAGGGGGTTATTCTGGCCTAATTGTGGATCGAATCAATTTTAGAAGTTTATTCATTACATTTTGTTTTAGTTACCTAAAACAAAATCTGTGAATAGTTCTATATCGGAATTTTTTTCTCGAGATCGACTCAAAAAGCACTCGCGATCGACTTGTCGATCGCGATCGACTGTTTGAGCACCCCTGTGCTATAGGGTGTTCAAAATAAATTTATGCATTTCGACTCTTAAATTGAAAATTCTCAAATTTTTTAAACGGCACACCCTGTTTATTATTGTTTTTTCTGATAGATTTTACAAAACCCTCCAGCTTTTATTAAATATGTCATATACCTATTTCTAATAGTTTTCGATTTATTTTGAATTTTTCTATTTTTACCCTTGTTTTTAATACGCTTACGCTATTGTGAAAACATAAACAAATAGTTAATAATAATTAATCATTAAACATAGTTTAATGATTAATTATTATGACGACATGTTCAAATAAATTCCCGTCTACTTGAATACACATGTTTAGTCGTTTTACTTTATTTCCCTTCACTTTCCACATTTGTTCCCTTTCAAAGTTATCAACTTCTTCAAGAAGCTGGGGTAATTCGTTTTGCAAAAACTTAGAAACCAATGGTTTTGGTTCTGAACTTCCCGGACCTAAAATGTATTAACTGTAGAATAATAATGCATGTTATGGCTGTTAACTGCTCCATTACTGCAAAAAGTAGCTTCATTAGAAAACACTATTTTGGATAAAAAATTTGGATCGGACCCTATTGCTCCATTCATGGTGGTACAAAAGTTTACTCGTCGTTCAAAATCACGGTCTTGAAGTTCTGGGTGTAGTTTCATATGAAAAGGATGATACTTGTATTTTCTCGTGATGCGATTAGCCATAGATTGGGATGTGTCAGATAAGTCAGCTAGTTGAGACCTGGAGATTATTTTCAACATGAAGTAAAATCTCCATTTCTTTTTCCTCATTGGTAACACTCTGATTTACTACTTTCCGTTTCGAATATTTAACGCTACCAGTACCGTTAAAGCGTTCCATTAAGCACTGAAAAGATTTTCTAGATGGTATACGTCTATTAGGGTACTTCGTTCCGTAAAGCCTTACTGCCAAAAGACAATTTTTTCCCGCCTCACCCAGTATATAAACCATATCGATTAATTCATTTTTAGGAAAATCCATAACTATTACCTTTATACGTCATTTACTACAATAAATTAAACTATTTTGACTTGCTTAATAGACATGTCAAAATTTGACAATGCCTACATTTTTGTTTTGTCTTGGCAGCTATGATGTTATAGCGTAAGTGTATTAAAAACAAAGGTAAAAATTGAAAAATTCAAAATAAAAAAAACTATTAGAAATAGGTATATGACATACTTAATAAAAGAAAATTGAAATATTAGAAAAACTACTAGGTTTAGGTATATAACATTATTAATAAAAAAGTTATAAAAATTTTACGCAGAATTTAAAAATAAATTAGAAAATAGGATGTTCCATTTAAAAAAACATATGTTATATCGGCCATACCCAGTATACTCAAAAATAATTTTAGACTGCGCACCTTAACATTCCCTAAAACTATTGTAATTAACATTTTTTCCTCATTCTCGAAACAAATGAGATAATGAACTTTACTCTATCGTTGACTCACCCTGTACAATAGAATTTGCAAAAAATGTGAAGAAAACATCGGAGATACACAGTTCGGATTTCGAAAAGCCCTTGGCACAGAAGAAGCGCTCTTCAGCTTACGGGTTCTTATTCAGCGCTGTAGAGATATGAATATAATATGTATATCTGTGTTTTATAGATTACACTAAAGCTTTCGATCGTTAAGCACGATCAACTGAAAGAAATACTCCATCAGATCGGAATTGATTCCAGAGACATCCGGACTATAACGAATCTCTACTGGAGACGGTCGGCTAAAGTGAAAGTTGGGTCTGCGTTAATCAAGAATATTGATATCAAGAAAAGTGTGCGCCAGGGTTGCATTTTGTCTCCCCTCCTCTTTAATATCTACTCCGAAGAAGTATTCAAGGTAGTGCTAGAAGAAAGTACTGAAAGCATAAAGATAAATGGAGAAACACCTAATAACATAAGATATGCTGACGATACAATAGTACTCGCTAGCAGCATAGATGAGCTAAATAGCCTGATGGAAAGGCTACAAAGAACAAGTGAAGATTATGGGTTAACCCTAAATCTCGCGAAAACCAAATGGATGCTTATAAGTAAAAATCAACAAGCAAGACAATTAATACAAAACAACCAGAGAATTGAACACGTAGACTCTTATTTGGGAATAATAATTAATTCGGCATAGGACCAGGCAACAGAAATACGTGTGAGAATAGAAAGAGCGAGAGCATCGTTTAATAATATGAGGAGCATATTTATCTCCAACCTCTTAAAATCAGACTACTCCAATATTATATATTTCCGGTCCTGTTGTACGGAGTCGAAGAGTGGACAATGACCGAAACGCTCATGAAAAAGGTTGAGGACTTTGAAATGTGGACATACAGACATATACTGCGAATATCTTGGACGGACCACATCACTAACGAGTAGGTACTGCGTCGGATCGGTAAGGAAAGAGAGATGGAAATAACTATTAAAAGAAGAAAGCTGGAATACCTCGGATATTTTATGATGCACAGTAAATATCGGAGATTTCAGTTAATAAAATCCAAGGAAAGATAGACAGCAGAAGAGGACCCGGGAGAAGAAGACACTCTTGGCTCCACAACTTGCGCCATTGGTTTGGGCTGTCATCTGCTCAACTGTGCAGATCTGTCGCAAATACAATCAGAACAGCCATGTTAATAGCCAACGTTCGCAACGGACAAGGCACGTGAAGAAGAAGAATAACTAAAGAAAAGGGAAAACTGATTAGAGTGTCTGATATATGTTCATATATTTCACCATTCTCTAGTAAATAAGTCCCCGAGAAAGATTTTTCAATTAGACTTCGGAAATCTGAGGCCATGAGAAATAACGCGATTATTTACGTGTTTCAAACTCTTACTATATTTCAGATCATTCATCTTGAAATTCCAGGGGTTTACAGTATCCAATGTACTGTGGAAAAATAACAACTATATCAAAAGGCGTCTTTGTAATACGAAACATTTGAGCACCTGCGTAAAACGGGATACCAAAAATATGTAAAAAAATTAAAGAATATCGAATACAAAAAAAAAAAGGCGTACGACTATTTACGTGTTTCAAACTCTCACTATATTTCTACTTAACGATAACATTTGCAGGAGTTTACAATCCAATGTAGCTGTGGTAGCATATCAACGAAACGAGCAGAAAAAAAAACGTGATATTAGATTCTTCAACATTTCATTTGAAACGTGATATTAGATTCTCTTTGGCCAACCAAAGTTCCTTTTGTAAAAAAAAATTGATCCAAGAAGTTTGGCCCTTCGCCCCGGTCTGCAAATGCAAAAAAAAACATATGCAAGCGGAATTAAGTCAGTTTCGTGCTGGATACCGAAGAAGTTGGTTTTCGGAATAAGCTCTGAAGACCCCGGCAATATGATCAGCGAAACGTCAGCATTAGTTTTTCAATTGATACAGAATAAATCCAGAAGGAATATATTTTTAAAGTCCTATCTTCCTTCTTTTCTCGAAACTTACTCATTCTTAAATAACCTGCACGTTTCGGTCTTAATGTACCATCGTCAGGGTGGATTGTAAGTAACAAAAAGAATGTGGTCAGAAGTATAAAAGATTAGTTTCCATAACTTAGAGGTAATAAGCCTGAAATTTAGAACCTTAGCTTACGTGTTAGAAGATCCTATACACAATAAGACAAACAGACACGCCCATTGAATAACATAATACAAAATTAAAATTGTAGTTAAAAAATAGAAATTATCAAATATAATTTAAAACTTAAAATTAAATAAAAGTAGCAATAAGCCAGCGTTATTTATCATAAAACGTTAAATAACGTTTGCAGGTGCTTTTTTATTTAATTCTAGGTTTTATTGTATGTTTTATTATTATTATTTTCTATTTGTTTTATTTTGTGCAGGATATTTAAGCCCCGAAGTTATGATTTTAATTATTAGGCTAATTACTTTTAGGTTGGAGTTGACAATTTTTTATACGTCAGTCCGCAATATTTTTACGGTCAGCCCTGATGATATTGGATCTATTAAGAGCCAAATGTGTAGGCTATTTAGGGATAAATAAATTTCAAAAAAAGGGGAAGATAAATGGCTTACAATGTTTGTTCTAGAGAGCAGTAATGATTTCAGGAGATAATGCCACGCATGAAACAAGATGTGCTGATGTTTAATAAAATTGTTTGGACGAATGATCCAGTTTTCTGAATAGTCACAATTTTTAATAGAAGAAATGTTCACCCTCGAGCGATACGAAAAATAAACAATTTGAAACTAAGAGGGTCCACGATTTTACACCACTATCAGTCGCGGCTCCTCTATAGGAGAACATGAGCACGTGAACCCCTGTCAACAACAAGGCAAAATGCAAATTATTTTGTAATATACCTTAGTCATACAAACGTCTTTTAAAGAAATGAACCTTCCCTACAAATGGACAAGAACAATTTATAACAACCCTAATACTTTACCTACCGTTAAACCTCGAATTGTCACTGGAGCTCCCTACAAGAACTGGATGTAAAGCAAGGCGGTATAGGGCGCTGTCTCGTTTTATACGTATTTGCGTTCTGGCAAATCGTGTCTCTCTCTTTAATACGAAGATGTAAATTCATCGTTTTTCTCTCTCCATGGTTCACACTGACTTGGTGATCTTGCGGATTTGGATTGGGATAGAAGCGTCGTATTGATTCGTTTATATTTTACATCTAATCTAAACGGTTCCAGTCCGAGTAGTTAAATTTGGTTTTGGCGCTCAATATTTTGCAATAAAGGGTGTATTGTTAGTATTAAGTCGTGAATGCAATTACATACAGACATAAACCGATTATAATTGATGTAATGAACGAAAAAATGGATGCGCAGCCGGGGTGTAGTAAATTGTTAGGCGTTAAAAGAAACTTTGAATATACAGTGAATTATTTAAAACAAAATTTTTCGAAGTTGCCTTTCGAATACAAACTTAAAGTGAAAGCTGCGGGAAAATCGATTCTGAATCTTAGTATTACTCAAGCAAGTAAAGGATAAAAATGCGAGTTGAAAAGAAGTTTTAAAAGTGAATTATATGAAAAACATGAATGGCTATGCGGATGCAGTGTTAAAAACAGCTTGTTTTGTTTTCCATGTTTGCTATTTGCATCTGAAAGTGCTGAAGCGAGTTGAGTGAAAAGTGGGGTAGTCGATTTGGCACACTTATCACAAAAAATTAAAAAGCATGGAAGTTCGCAGGTTCATATAAATTTGCTGTTAGAACTAAGACTTTTGGGAAAAGTTGATATAAAACAACAAATAACTGAATAGTGCCTACAGAAGAGGTATCGAAAAAAATAATGACAATGTATTGAAAAACAGATACGTTTTGTCGAAAATTATAAATTGTATAAAGTTCTGTGGATGTTTCGAATTAGTTTTGCGAGGAGACGATAAAAGGGACGGTTTACAAAATGCGGGCATTTTTAAAGGTCTAATTAATTTTAATGCAGAGTTGGATCTGGCTTTAAAACAGCATTCTGAAAAATCTACGGTCTTTAAAGGTACTTCAAAAATAATTCAGAACCAATTATTAAATTGCAGGCTATAAGTTTGCCACGAATATATAAAGAATGATATAGTAGACGCCCAATTCATCTCTGTTATAGCAGATGAGACCACAGATATTTCTTGTAAGTTTCAAATGGTAGTAGTTTTCAGATACATTTTAAAAGACGGTACCCCAACTGAACGATTTTGGGCTTTTTTGAATCCACAAGATCATAATGCAATTAGTTTAGCAAATTGTATTAAAAACGTTTTGCTCCGAGTTACAGACACACCAAATAAATTAATTTCACAAAGCTATGATGCTGCCATGGTGGAGTAAACAAAATTATTCAAGATGATTACAAATACGGCTATTATGGTCACTGTTAAGCTCATCAATTAAATTTAATTTCAGCTCATGCAACTAGCCAGAAAGTACGTATTTTCTTTTCTAATATAACACATATTACGAATTTTTTTTCAAATTCTCCTCAGCGGGTTGAAATTTTAAATGAAGTTGTGCGCTGCCATATTCTAAGAACTTCTACGACACGGTGGTTTTTTAAAAGTAGAGCTATAAATATTATTTTCAAGAACATAGAAGCACTTATCGAATGTATGGAGAAGGTAGAAAATACTTCGAAACAATCTATCACAATTAATCAAGCCTCTACAATCCGTAGAATGTTATACGATGCACAATTTTTATTCGGGTTGACATTTTTTCATAAAATTATACCACACGCCGATATCCTATATAACAGTTTGCCAAAATGGACTTCTGAACCTGCCAGGTAGCCACAGCAATTAATATATTTGAAAAATGTATAGAGACTGAAAGACAAAATGCTGAAGAAATTCCTACTTCAATTGAAGATGTAGTTCATTTTCAAAATAAAAGATGTAAGGAAGATCCTTATTTAACGAAAGTAGTTGCAGCATAAGAAGTGTGTGCTTATATATTAATTCAAATTAAGGTTTTCATTTAATAGTCACCTAAGTTCTTCATCTTCTGTTTATGTTTTTTTAACTTCTAGGAGTCTGAAAATAAATTCCCATCGCACTATTTAAATGATATAGTTCAGGCATATCAATTTTTGAACAAAATTAGATTACAAACTGAACTTGCACTAATTTATAAACGGCCACATTTTAGAAATTTGCCAGGAGGGGTGCATCGTTTGCGAATTATAATCGAAAATAATTTACAAAATGTATTTTCCGCAACGTACACTTTACTGCAGCTAATTATTACTATTCCGATGACAACTACTGAAGCTGAAAGAAATTTCTTCACTTTAAAAAGAATTAAGTCGTTTTTGAGAAGTACCATGAATGAAGAAAGACTTTCAGCATTGGGAATGTTGTCAATAAAAAAGAAAATTTGCAAATTCAGCTTATAACACATGGGCTGAAAAGTCCCGGGCCTAACACATAGATGGCGCTAGTTTTATTGCAGTCACCTTTTTTCAGTTAATACTAACCTTCAAAAGACAGCTGTTAAAATTTCATGATATTCTATTCATTAGTTTGTAAGTTATTGTGCTAAGAGTGACCCTACTTTTGTTATTTTCAAAACAATGGATCAAAAACAATTTCGTGTTTTAATTTTACACTGCTTCTTGATGGGAAAAAATACCGTTCAAGCGAAGCAATGGCTTGAAAAGTGTTATGGGGACTCCGCTCCATCAGAAACAACAATAAAACGTTGGTTTGCTGACTTCAAACGTGGTCGTAGAGACACCGATGATGCAGAACGCAGTGGACGTCCAAATGAGGCGGTAACACCAGAAAACATCAAAAAAATCCATAAAATCGTTTTGAATGATCGAAAAGTGAAGTTGCGTGAGTTAGCTGACATCGTAAAGATATCAAAAGAACGTGTTGGCTTTATATTGCATGAGCATTTGACTATGAGAAAGCTCTGTTCAAAGTGGGTGCCGCGTTTGCTCACTGTTGATCAAAAACAAGAACGTGTTGATGATTCTGAGCAGTGTTTGGCCATGTTTAAACGTAACAAACCGGAATTTTTGCGTCGATATGTGACAATGGATGAAACATGGATCCATCACTTCACTCCGGAATCAAAACGATCGTCATCTGAGTGGACAGCAACTGGTGAACCTCGTCCAAAGCGCCCGAAAGCACAACAATCGGCTGGAAAGGTTATGGCCTCGGTATTTTGGGATGTGCGTGGTTTAATATTCATCGACTATCTTGAGAAAGGAAATACCATCAACAGTGAATATTATATAGCGTTATTGGAGCGTTTGAGGCCGAAATTGCAAAGAAACGACCGCATATGGCAAAGAAAAAAATTTTGTTTCATCAAGACAACGCACCGTGTCACAAGTCAATCAAAACAATGGCAAAACTACATGAATTGAACTTCGAATTGCTCCCACATCCACCGTATTCGCCAGATTTGGCTCCCAGTGACTACTGGCTGTTCGCAGACCTGAAAAAAATGCTCGCCGGTAAGAAATTTTGCACGAATGAAGAGGTTATCGCTGAAACTGAGGCCTATTTTGAGGCAAAGATAAATCCTTCTACAAAAGTGGTATTGAAATGTTAGAGCAGCGCTGGAATGATTGCGTTGCTCTTGATGGAGATTACGTTGATGAATAAAGCTAATTTTGAACCAAAAAAACCGTGTTTTCTTTGTTAGGCCCGGGACTTTTCAGCCCATGTGTTAGTTACATGTTTTAAACAAAACTATGAATTTTGCTATATTTCTAATATGGACTGCATTTTCTTTCGTCAAGTATTGAATATTATTTATGTTCGCGTTTATACATACGTGTCAATACACCGCGCCCATTTGCCTGTTATAGTTGGACCTTCTGTATTGGTAAGTGATTTTATATTTGATATTATGTTTTCAATTAATAATTAGATAAGGTATTTTCATTTGTAACCATGAACCTTAGAAAATTTTAAAATGTCTTCTAGGTATGAATAGATACATCAAATTTAAAATTAAGTAGGTATCTGGAAATCGTGTTTTCACGCTCTTATTGGCTCATAATGCTACATACAACATATGTATGAGGTATGTAAACCTCCACCAAATTCCATCACGATGCTATAAACACCTTTTTAACCTGTTTGTTGTTCACAGCGTTGTAAAACAGCGTTTCCCTAGGTACAAACGCCCATAGCCATCAATTAGTTCGGGTTTGGTGTGGTATGTATATTGAACAATAATAGAGTAACAGGATCAATATTTTTTAATAGAAATCCAAATGTGACAATGTACTTGGAAATACTAGGTAAAACTATTAAAAACTTGGTGCCACATAACAACAATAAACTATTCTGTCAGCAGGACCGCGCTGCGCCGCACAACTTTCTCGTAGTAAGCTATTTTTTAAATGAACTTTACGAACTGACAAATTGGAGAATTAATGGCCGGCAAATAGTCCTGGTTAAACTGTGTTGGACACCTTTTTAAGGGGCTATTTAACAGAAAAATTAAAAGATAAAAGAAACTTGACAGTAAATCATCTAGGAGAGAAGATTACACAATGGAATTGTAATTTTCAATGATTAAAGCCAAGAAATCATTTTAGATGCCGTAGAAGAACAAAAACAAACTTATCTATAATATATATAAAATGCAACGTCTCTCTGTCTGTCTGTCCGTCTGTCCGTTAGTGCGCTTATCACTGGAGAACCACTTATCCGATTTACGTACTTTTTTTTTTAAAACATACATATGTTCTCTGGCCAGGTTATAGGCTATATTTTATTACGATAGGTACCATAGGGAATGAGCAGTGACGATAATAGTGAATGAAGTCGGAAAAAGTTTGCCGCTAGCGCGTTCCCTTGCAGTAGACAGCCTAAACCATTATATTTGGAACAATATTATGTAGCAGAGAATATCTATAATCTATAATATTTAAAATGCAATGTCTCTCTGTCTGTCTGTCTGTCCATTAGTGCGTTTATCAGATGAGAACCACTTATCCGATTTACGTATCTTTTTTTAAATTCATACATATATTCTTTGGCCAGGTTATATTGTAATAATAATAATCTATATCTATAATATATGTAAAATACAACGTCTCTCTGTTTGCCTGTCTGTCCGTTAGTGCGCTTATCCCTCGAGAGCCACTTATCCGATTTACGTGATTTTTTTAAATTCATACATATGTTCTCTGACCAGGTTATATAATAATAATAATAATCTATATAATATATATAAAATGCAACGTCTCTCTGTCTGTCTGTCCGTTAGTGTGCTTATCATTCGAGAACCACTCATCCGATTTACGTGATTTTTTTTTAATTCTTAATTTAATATATGTCAAAAAAATCTATAATATATATATAAAACGTAACGTCTCTTTGTCTGTCTGTCTATCCAATACTGTGCTTAGCACTCAAGAACCACTTATCCGATTTACGTGTTTTTTTTTTATAAAATACAAAGGGAATAAACAGAGACACAATGCTAATATGTAGGAAAAAAGAAGCAAGTTTAACAGTAAGCTTTGCAAAAAGAGTGAATAGATGGGGGGAAACTTTAAAGAAACACTAAATTTGAAAATGAGTTGAATGAGAAATAGGGCAGGAGGGGACAAATAAACCCTGCAAAGAAGAAATAAGAGAAATACTCAGAACCCAAAAAAAAATAAGGCCCCGGGTGGAAATTGTAAAACTGATAAAAGCTGGAGGAGTAAATCTGGAAAATGAAATATGTCGGTTGGTGCAAGAAATATGGGAAATAGAAAAGATGCCAGTGAGCTGGAGAGAGTCGCTCATTTGTCCAATATACAAAACAGGAGAAACAACTACATGTGCTAATTATAGACCAATAGCCTTACTGGATGTCGTGTACAAGATAGTAGTGTTGACTATCAAAAACAGACTAGCAGAGAAAGCAGACCAAATATTTTCGATTAAGCAAATCTAAGATAATAGCTTAGAACAAAATTTGGCACTATACTTGGTCTTTGTGGATTTCATAGAAGCATATGAGTCTGTAAATAGAGAAGGACTCTACAGTGTTGGTTGAGGGCAAAGTATCAGACAAGTTTAAGGTGAAGAGAGAATTAAGACAGGGGGAACCAGTGTCGACATGTCTATTTAATTTGATACTAGAGAAGATAATCCGGGAGTCAGAAATAAAAACAAATGGAACAATATACCAACAAACCTGACAATGCTTGGCCTATGCGGATGATGTAGCAGTGATTGCAAGAGCAAAAGAGAACCTCAAAAAAGCTTTAAGTAGGATAGAAGAAAGGGGAAGGATGAGAGGACTAAAGATAAATGAGGAAAAAACAAAATTACATGGAAATTACAAAGAAGAAGGATAATAAAAACAACAAAAGTTTAGATAGAATAAACAACTCAGTGAAAAGACATATGTTTGAAAAAGTAGATAAATTTAATTATCTGGGGAGTAACAATAACAGAGAGTGGACAAGAAAGGACGGAGATACAAGAAAGAATAGCGAAAGGATAGAGATGTTTGGGGGCAATGAATCCAATATTGAAATCCAAGAATGTATCAAGAGAAGCAAAAAAAGAAAGAATATATACGACAGTTGTCAGACCCACGGTGACATATGGATGCGAAACGTGGAAACTGAATGCAAGTGAAAAGGAGACGTTGGAGGTGTGGGAAAGGAAAGCTTTGAGAAGAATCCTTTACGAGTGGCGGTCGACGGATTTCTTTCTAACACCCTCACTATCAACGCCGGTGTGCCCCAGGGCTCCATACTGTCTCCTACTCTCTTTCTCATTTACATTAACGATCTGCTGGAAAAGACCGGGAATCCAATCTATAGCTTTGCAGATGACAGTACGCTTGTCTCTTCATTCACCTTGAACGCTCGGGCATCGGCTGCTCAGGCGAATATCCGCAGACAGCAGGAGGTCGTTCAACTTAACAAAGACCTGGAAGAAATTCTATCTTGGGGTGACAGTAACCAAGTGGAATTTAACGCTACAAAAACCCAAGCGGCAGTAGTTTTTTCTAAAAAGGTTAACGTTGCTGAACCCGACATAGTTATGTCGGGGCACTCCATTCCCCTAGCATCGTCGCTCAATTTGTTGGGCGTTAGTTTGGGAGCAAATATGTCTTGGCATGAACATGTTGCAGGCATAGCAAGGAGAGCTTCTCAAAAATTGGGAATATTATTTAGAACCAGAAAGCTTTACATCCCACAGCAACTGTTAATTCTTTACAAAGCCCAAATTCGACCAACTATGGAATACTGCTCCCACGTTTGGGGCTCCGCTCCCAAACATACACTGCATTTGTTGGATTCTGTTCAGAGAAGAGCGGTCCGTCTGATTGGGGACCCGGAATTGACCGGTGGCCTTGATTCGCTGGAACATCGAAGAACGGTTGGCGACTTGAGTCTGTTCTACAAGTATTTTCATGGAAAGTGTTCGAAGGATGTAGCCCGCTTAATTCCTCCCAAAGCGGTGCATGTTAGAAATACACGTCGCGCTGGTGCTTCGCATCCGTATGAGGTTCAGCTTGTTACACCGCGTACGACGCTTTTCAAGCAATTTTTTATATGGAGAACGTCATCCCTTTGGAATAATTTGCCCAGCGCTGTGTTTCCCACCGAGTACAATTTACAGCGATTCAAGAACAACGTGAATCGCTTTTTCCGCACTCGTGCCGCTCCTGGAGGGCTTTAGGGACTTCCCTGCAGCACGTGTGCTAGACCAATAAAAAAAAAAAATCTACGGACGAAGGAAAGAAGAGGAACTGTGGAGAAGAAGAACAAACTACGAATTAAAATGCCTATATATGAAATCCCTTATAAGCCAAATCATAATAAGCCAGCGATTAAGATGGTTGGGACACATGGCAAGGATAAAGGAAGAAAGACTGACAAAGCAAGCCCTAATAAGAGGAGTGGTTCGAAGAAGAGGCAAGAGTAGACCTCGATCTACATGGATTCAGGCAGTAAAGCAAGGTCCGGAGTTTGCTATTCAATCATGAATCGTTTCACGTTAAAAGAACGCTTGGAAATTGTTCAAAATTACTACGCTAATTCGCGTTAAGTTCGCGCTATACAAAGAGCAAGTCGATCAAAACACGGAGGTCATTCTGCTCCAAATGATCGTGCTAGTCAGCATATAATTAAAAAAGAAGTGAAGAAAGTGAATTTATTCCCTACAATAAAGGTCTATGGACCATCGTTTGCGCCGGGAATTCGCTGATTGGGCTCTGAAGAGTTCTTTCTTCTAAAATGATTTGTTATTTGATTAAGAAGCAAATGAAAAAAAAAAACGGTCAAGTGCAAGTTGAACTTGCACAATTAGTGTTCCGTACGTTGATAGTTTAAAAAAAAAATTGTTACGGGGATATAAAAGGATCAGTGACTTCAGAAAACACACCCCAAAGGAGTTTTCAACAAAGTTTGTCTCCAATCTTTACTGAATACTGATGACCTTGAAATTTTTGTTTTTTTTTTATATACCAAATAAATTATTAAAGGTAATGCACTCGTGATAATTTTCATTCAATCTACACCCCGTGGAGAATATTCCAGAATTTTTTCAAAATTTTTTGATCAGTACTTTTCGAGATAAGGTTAGGGGACAGCGATTTTTCGTGATTTTTTAAAAATAATACAAAGAAAAGTGAGCCCAAGTATTACATTATATATATATATATATATATATATATATATATATATATATATATATATATATATATATATATATATATATATTTTACTTGTGTTTTCACACGCTTTCATTTGACACCACACTTGATGACCTGGTAAAAATTTTTTTTTTCACTTCCGATTTCACCCCCCAAAACTAATCTCTTAAGTCAAAATTTAACTTTCAAAACTACACGGCTCTGATGAAGCCATCAATTCCTATATTATTACCAAATTCCAACTTTCTATGACAAATAGTTTCGCAGAAAATCGGATGGGACAAGACAGATATACACCGAAGTCATCTTATAAGTGTTCCGCACGGAACACTAAAAACGACTAAAATGATTCCAAAAAATTTTTTTTTTTTAATGGCATCGGAAAGCTGGCGTCGCGTCGAGAACTAAATTTTGAAAAAAAAGATCATTTTGGACCAAATGGCATAAAATGGCGGGCAATTCAAATTTTAAATAACAAATTCAATTGTGTCCACTGGGTTCAACATTTTTGTACCAAAATTTCAGGGTATTTTTACTATAACAAAAGGCATATTTTTGGAAAGTTTCAAGCCGATCGGTTCACTTAGTCGACCTGTACAATAAAATGAAAAAAAAAAACAGTTTTCTACCTATTTTTTCAATTTTGTAGATTATGTACGCACTTGAGCGACTTAAAACTAACGAGAATTTGTTGGAAATTTCATTACGAAGGGTTTGGTTTCTTTTTGTCTCAATTCGACTTATATAACCGGAGTTATTCGCATTTTAAGCTCAAAAAAGGCGTTTTGAAAACCAAAATTGTTTATAAACAAAAGAGCACAAGGTCAAAAGCTCAGGACAATACTCCTGGTGATGCCCCAGAGAGGATAAAATCATAATATTGCTGTATCGACAATGTGAAATTTCAAATACTTTTTTTACTGCACTATAGATGTAATCTTTTTATTTGTCTTGTGTGGGAAGTATTGTATTTTGCATTTTTTTTCTATACTTTAGGTTAGATTTTTTATGCTTTCCACAGAATGCGTTACCATAGGCCACGGGTGCTCAAACTTGAACTGCTGGCGATCTACCTCAATATTATATTAGACTACGATCGATCGACTCTGAGAGGCTGCAAGTAAGTGTGATGCAGGTTTGTCGTCTAGGTAGGGTGTATCGTGGCACAGATATTAGTTTTCCGCACAATATGCATTTTTTTAGTCAAGGTAAGTGTAGGTCTGCTCTAAAATGGTAATGAAAAAACTCATAATTATTCAAAATTGCGAGTTTATTGGTTCTTACAAAACAAACGAGTTCTAGTGTCTAAACTTAACTAAAGAGTGACTTTGGATGTTGAAGCGTGGCACTGCATGTCCTCAGCATACTTTTCATAAGATGGTATGTAATTACCGAGTGCTAATCGCAAGCATGATGACATATGTTCGTCAGTTAGTCGATTGCGATATTTTGGCTTAATTATCTTCATTTCAGAAAATGCAGACTCGCACAAGTAAGTTGACCCAAACATTGCCGTCAGTTGAAGGGCGATTTGCCTTAGATTCGGATATTTATCTTCAGATATAAAACATCAGAATTTTGTATCAGATGTTGTGGCTTTGAAATGTATATCTGATATAATCTGCACTAACTCATTTTCAACAGAACATGAGTCCATGTTAAACTGACTTGCTATTTCAGTAGCTAATTCCTCAATGTTTTTACACGAAAAAGGATAACTCATAAATGATGCGATATTTGCCAATTTACTGAAATCATAAAAACGTATTTCGAGTTGGCCCAAAATATTTGATAATTCTGCCTCATAAATATCATAATTCAACTGAGGAATCCTTGTTTTCAAAGACGGAAAATTTTTCAGATCCTTTCTTTTCAGTTGATCTATCATAAGTTGCAATTTACTTTTGAATGCATTGCGTTAATCATCTCAATAATAGTTTTTCCTTTACCTTGAAGCTCCAAATTAATGGTGTTCAAATGCATTGTGATGTCTGTCAAAAATGCCAAATCAGTCAGCCATTTTCCGTTTTTCAGCATCTGAGTGCCATCACCTCTTTCGTCCAGAAAAGCTGTTATTTCGGGCAATAATTCTTGAAACCTTTCTAGGAATTTTCCGCGACTCAACCACCTGACGTCCGTATGAAGAACTAAATAAATGTGTTCAGCTGACTCACTATCTTCCAATTGAAATTTAAAGAGCCGTCGTTGCAAGCTACGTGCACGGATAGTATTCACAATTTTTATTGCAATGCCCATAATCTCCTCCATGTTTAGAACTTTTGAACACAAAACTTGTTGATGTATAATGCAATGGAAGGAGAAAAATGAAGGAAAATCATCATTAGCTCGACACAATGCCACAAAACCGTTTTTGTTTCCAGTCATTGCTGGTGCTCCATCGGTTGTAATGCACAGTAGTTTATATATTGGTAACTTGTAGTTTATTACAAAATTGAAGAAAACGTCATATATATCTTCGCCACGGGTCTTTCCTTTCAGAGGAATCATTGTCAAAAACTCTTCCTTAGCCGACATGTCATTGAATACCATTCGAATAAAAATACACAGCTGGGCAGTGTCTGTCATATCGGTGCATTCGTCGAACTGTAAAGAAAAGTATGTACATTCCATGATATTATGTTTTAGTTTATCTGCCATGTCCTGACTCATGACTTTAACACGCCTTGTGACAGTCGGACGAGATAACTGAAGTTCTCTAATAGCAGACATAATCTGTTTTATTTTTAAAATCTCCAAATAAAGTCTCACCCGCTTCAATAAATGCTTCCTTCACAACCAATCCAACATCAAATGGTTTCTTGTGTTTCGCCAATATATGACATATTTTAAATGACGCGATCGTTGAAGCTTTTGATTGTTTGGCTGGTCTTGTGAACATGATTTGTTCTTTTTTCAAACAAGTTATCAAATCACGTACTTTTCGTTTTCTTAATTCACTCTGTGACGGAATATCCTTTTCATAGTTTTTATGAACCGTTTTATGATGCCTCTCTAAGTTCCCACGCTTAGGTATTGCAACTGACGCACGGCAAATGAGACAAATGCACTTATCCTTTACCATACAAAAGAAAAATTCTTCCTCCCAATCGTTATTAAAATGATAAGTTTTACTTTTCGTCGCCGCACTCATTTTGGACTATTTATTAATAAACTTTGTATCGATGTATCGCCTTCAAGTTACAACTCAGACTGACTCCTATTCCTGCAGGCGCAACATTTATATCGGCGCGAACGAAGTCTCGAATGTTCCCGTCAAATACGTCGCCCGAAGTTTCTAGAAAAATCGGCGGGAATCAAAAACGCGGCTTTTCTTTGACAAGTACCGCGCGTTCCTATGATCAAGCCGCTTTTGCCGCTAGCAGGGGGTTATTACGATAAAAGAAAGTGATGAGGAGGTTATTCAAGCCTAATTGTGAATCAAATAAATTTTAGTAGTTTATTCATTACATTTCGTTTTAGTTACCTAAAACAAAATCTGTGAATAGTTCTATATCGGAATTTTTTTTTCTCGAGATCGACTCAAAAAGCACTCGCGATCGACTTGTCGATCGCGATCGACTGTTTGAGCACCCCTGCCATAGGCCGTCGATCCAAAACCGGTCTTGTGTTACTAAAACTGACCTTATAAAAGTAAAACATAGACTATAGTCATAACAAAAATACGACTGCAAATTTTTATTAGTGTTTATAACACGCTAAGCCGCAAAAATAATCTTTTGAAAATAATTTATATGAGTTAAATGTAGCCACAAAATACTATTTAGTAATTTATTAAATGTAGCAAATTGAGCATTTAAAATACTATTTAGTAATGCATTAGACGGCCGGAGATGAAATTTAATGCATTTACCGTAACAATTATTTACTAATGCAAGTTGAGCACCGTAGATTGTTTTTAAAATAAAAAATTGATCAGTGATTTACTGTAATGACCTTGAAATTTTGTTTTTTTTTTTAAATACCTAATGCACATTTTCGTTCAATCTGCTGCGTTCCAGAATTTTTTCAAAATTTTTTGATCACTTTTCGAGATAAGGTAGGGGACAGCGATTTTTTATACGAAGAAAACTACATTATATATATTAAAGTTCACAAGTGTACATGCATTAGACCGAACCCCGTCAAAATTTAATTCTCAAAACTACATGGAGATGAGGCCAAATTTAATGCATTTACCGTCAAATAACAATTATCTTTAAAAAATATCTATAGTTATTTGTAGATAGTAATTTACCCCAATAGCATTTTTTAAATAACTCAAAAAGACGTGTTGCAGGGAAATCCCTAAAGGCCTACAGGAGCGACATGTGTCCGGAAACAGCGATTCCCGTTGGTCTTGAATAGCTGTAAATTGTATTCGGTGGGAAACACAGTCCTGAGCAAATCATGCCAAAGAGATAAGATTCTCCATATGAAAAGGGTTGGGCAGGGTGAGTCAACGATAGACTAAAGTTCATTATCTCATTTGTTTCGGGAATGACGAAAAAAATGGTAAATACAATAGTTTTAGGGAATGTTAAGGTGTACAGTTTAAAATTATATTTGTGTATACGGGGTACTTCAAAAAAGTGTGGCCAATATAACATATGTTTTTTTAAGTGGAACATCCTATTTTCTAATTTATTTTTAAATTCTGCCGAAAATTTTATAACTTTTTTATAATAATGTTATATACCTAAACCCAGTAGCTTTTCTAATATTTCAATTTTTTTAAAAAAATACTAGTTTTCAGTTTTATAAAAAATTGCCAGTAGCGCCATTGTTTCTGAAGGTGGAATACGCATAATTGGTACAAGCGTTCTATAGAGATGAAAAAAAAGATATATGTAAAGAAATTTGAGTTAGATGCTACAGGGTGTCCAAAAGTAATTTATGCATTTCGAGTATTTTAGATTGAAAAGACTCAAATTTTTTAAACGGCACACCCTGTATATTATTATTATTTCCGAGAGATTTTACAAAACCCTCCAACTTTTATTAAGAATGTCATATATCTATTTCTAATAGTTTTCGATTTATTTTGAATTTTTCAATCTTTACCCTTGTTTTTAATACACGACAAAACAAAAATGTACACATTGTTAAGTTTTGACATGTCTATTAAGCAAGTAAAAATAGTTTAATTTGTTGTAGTAAATGACGTTTTTTTTTTTTATGGGTCTAGCACACGTGCTACAAGGAACTCCCTAAAGCGCTACAGGGGCGACACGTGTGCGGAGAAAGCGATTCACGTTGTTCTTGAATCGCTGTAGATTGTACTCGGTGGGAAACACAGTCCTGGGCAAATTATTCCAAAGGGATGATGTTCTCCATATAAAAGACTGCTTGAAAAGCGTTGTACGAGGAGTAACAAGCTGAACCTCATACGGATGTGAAGAATTAGCGCGACGTGTACTTCTAACATGCGCCGCTCTGGGAGGAATTAAGCGGGCCATATCCTTCGAACACTTTCCATGAAAGTACTTGTAGAATAGGCTCAAGTCGCCAACCGTTCTTCGATGTTCCAGCGAATCAAGGCCGACGGTCAGTTCCGGGTCTCCAATCACACGAACAGCTCTTCTCTGAATAGAATCCAACAAATGCAGTGTATGTTTGGGAGCGGAGCTCCAAACATGGGAGCAGTATTCCATAGTTGGTCGAATTTGAGCTTTATAAAGAATTAACAGTTGTTGTGGAGTATAAAGCTTTCTGGTTCGAAATAATATTCCCAACTTTTGAGAAGCTCTCCTTGCTATGCCTGCAACATGTTCATGCCAGGACATATTTGCTCCCAAATTAACGCCCAACAAATTGAGTGACGATGTTAGAGCTGTAGATTGGATTCTCGGTCTTGTCCAGCAGATCGTTAATGTAAATAAGAAAGAGAGTAGGAGACAGTATGGAGCCTTGGGGTACACCGGCGTTGATAGTGAAGGTGTTAGAAATAAATCTGTCGACTGCCACTCGTAAAGAACGCTCTCTGAGGAAACATGAGAGCCACAAACAGAACTTTTCCGATATACCATAAGAACGTAGCTTAGCCAACAGCCCATCGTGCCAAACAAGGTCGAATGCCTTGGATATGTCAAGTGCAACCGCTCGAGATTCTCCAAAGTGTTCAATTGCATTGTTCCAAACATGTGCTACATAAGTCAGAAGATCTCCTGTTGATCTATTTTTACGGAAGCCATATTGGTGATCGCTAATAATGTTGAATCCTTCAAGATATTTTAGAAGATGCTGATTGATAGCCTTTTCCATGACTTTCGATATTATTGAAAGCAGTGCGATTGGTCGGTAGCTATTTGGCAAGGTCTTCTTGCCTTTTTTAGGTATCGGCTGAACTGTAGCACATTTCCAGCAGGAAGGAAAGATTCCCTTTTTGTAGGATAGGTTGAAAAGTCTACAGAAAACTGGTGTTAGTTCCCTCGCACAGATTTTAAGAACTATGGCAGATATTCCGTCAGCGCCAGAAGCTTTTTTGGTGTCTAGCTTCATCAGAATACGCTTTATGATACGCTGTCTGAAGACAACATCGGGCATCCTTGACTGCACTATGTTAATGGTAGGTGGTGTTTTTCCTTGGAAATCGACAGTAGAATGTGAAGCAAAGAGTTCAGCCAACAAGTTTGCTTTCTCAACAGGTGTCGTTGCAATAGAATTATCTGGCTGCGTGAGTGGTGGTATGGTGGATTTGGTGAAATTTTGACTAACTGCCTTAGCGACCGGCCAAAAGGACCTTGAATTGCCGGGACAGGTGAGAAGTTTGTTTATAATCCGTTGATTGTGTACCTCCTTGGTTTCGTCGATAATTTCTTTGCATCTGTTCCTGGCACGAACAAATGTATTACGATTTATGATGTAAGGATTTTCGCGCCATTGTCGGTATGCAAGATGTTTAGAAGCAACAGCTGCTTTGCATTTTCGGTCAAACCAAGGCTTGCCGTTGGAAGGGCATTTCTTCGAAAAAGGGATGTAAGCCTCCATACCGGCCAAAGTAACATCGGAAACCTCCCTAGCGCAGTCAGATGGGTCGTCGGATCGAAAACAAACGTCTAACCAAGCGAAAGTTCGAAAATATTCCATGAGATCTTCCCATTTAGTAGACTTGTAGTGCCAAATCTTGCGCGGTTTAGGCGCCTCTCTATCATTGATTGGTAGAATACTCGATGTCG
This sequence comes from Pachyrhynchus sulphureomaculatus, assembly GCA_019049505.1. NCBI lineage: Eukaryota > Metazoa > Arthropoda > Insecta > Coleoptera > Curculionidae > Pachyrhynchus > Pachyrhynchus sulphureomaculatus. Next base: position 1,286,255 of record CM032452.1, on the reverse strand, counting down.
AAAGTAGTTTATGGTCGGAAGAACCTAACGGCGGATTTACGCTGACTGTGTAAATCTCCGGATTGGTGGTTAAAAAGAGATCAAGAAGACTGGCAAACTCTCCGTCTCGATCAGGGATCCGTGTTGGTTCGTCAATAAGCTGAGATAAGCCACAACTGATTGAAAATGATTCGGCTTCACGACCTTGTTCGTCGGTAGTATTTGAATATTTAAGCCAGTTGATTAAAGTCGCCCAGGATGGCAATTTCGGCATTTGGATAGTTAATTTGTAAATGATCGATCGTGACTGCAAGGGAAGCGAAAAGTGTTCTAAAGTTAGTATCACTTGGTGGTCGATAGAGGATACAGATGAACCTTGTGGTTGGTTGAGTCGTTATTTTTAACCACATAACATCAAAGTTTGGGGCCTAAATAGGGAACACAAGTCGTACCCAGGATAAAGATAGTTTACTGTGCTGGTCGATGAACTGACCTTAGTTTTACAGAGAGCGAGTACATGAGATTTATTTGATTGCAGGTGTTGGTGCACTGAATTTATGTTCGCGTTTAAACCTCGTATGTTGCAAAAATTCATTTTGAAATCCTGATCTCTGCATGTCGACGCCCCTGAACCAGCCCCCACCCGGAGATCCGAACGGGGGGGCGATTTTACCTCCGGAATTTTTTGTATCCAGGTGGCTCATCATGCTATTTGGTCCCACAGTCCGGGACATCGGCACAGCCACGAAACGTTAAGCAACTTCACGCAGCCTAAGCCGATGCGATGGCATCACACCGGGCGATGCTGGTGGGATCTGGGCATCTACCATCTAGGTTGTTCTTTAAGTCGCCTCCTACGACAGGCAGAACATACCGGGGGAGATATTCTAACTCGCTCCCCAACGGGGACGTATAAAGGTAATAGTTATGGATTTTCCTAAAAATGAATTAATTAATATGGTTTATATATTGGTCGAGGCGGGAAAAAATTATCTTTTGGCAGTAAGGCTTTACGGAGCGAAGTACCCTAATAGAGGTATACCATCTAGAAAATCTTTTCAGTGCTTAATGGAATGGTTTGATGGTAGTGGTAGCGTTGAGTATACGAAACGGAAAGTAGTAAACGAGAATGCTACCAATGAGGAAAAAGAAATGGAGATTTTACTTCATGTTGAAGATAATCCCCACATCAGCAGCCGTTAACTACCTGACTTATCTGACACATCCCAATTTACGACTAATCGCACCATGAGAAAATACAAGTATCATCCCTTTCATATGGAACTACACCAAGGACTTCAAGATAGTGATTTTGAACGACGAGTAAACTTTTGTATCACCATGAATGGAGCAATAGAGGCCGATCCAAATTTCTTATCCAAAATAATGTTTTCTGATGAAGCTACTTTTCGCAGTAATGGAGCAGTTAACAGTCATAACATGCATTATTATTCAACAGTTAATATATTTTGGGTCCGGGAGGTTTAAAACCAAAACCATTGGGCGCTTAATGGATAGCGTGGAATATTAAATTTTCGAATTATTGGTCTATATTTTTTCCGCGAACTGCTTAACGGGCTTACATATCTAAATTTTTTGTAAAACGAATTACCCCAGCTTCTTGAAGAAGTTGATAACTTTGAAAGGGAACAAATGTGGATTCAACAAGACAGAGCTCCTATTGATTACCACCGGGAAGTTCGGGAATTTTTAAACGATTGTTACCCACAAAAATGGATCGGTAGGGATGAATTCATTCAGTGACCCCCTTGATCATGTGCCTTAACACCTTTAGACTTCTTTTTGTGGAGCTACATTAAAGATCGTGTTTATGTGAATCCCCCTACAACACCAGTAGATATGGAAAATAGGATACGAGATGCGTGCAGGACAATAACATCCTTTATGCTAAGGAAAGTGAACGAAAATATAGTAAAACGACTAAACATGTGTATTCAAGTAGACGGGCATATTTTTGAATAATTATTACGACATAATAATTAATCATTAGATAAGTTAAACTATATTAAAATTATTATTAACTATTTGTTTATGTTTTCACAATAGCATAAGTGTATTAAAAACAAAGGTAAAAATTGGAAATTTCAAAATAAATGGAAAACTATTAGAAAAAAGGTATATGACATGCTTAATAAAAGTAGGAGGGTTTTGTAAAATCTATCAGAAAAAATAATAATATAAAGGGTGTGTCATTTAAAAAATTTGAGACTTTTCAGTTTAAAATAGACGAAATGTATAAATTTATTTTGAACACCCTGTAGCATCTAACTCAAATTTCTTTAAATATATCTTTTTTTCATCTCTATAGAACGCTCGTACCAATTATGAGTATTCCAACTTCAGAAACAATGGCGCTACTGGCAATTCTTTTTAAAACTGAAAACTAGTATTTTTTTTTAAATTGAAATATTAGAAAAACTAATAGGTTTAGGTATATAACCTTATTAATAAAAAGTTATAAAATTTTCCGCAGAATTTAAAAATAAATTAAAAAGTAGGATGTTCCATTTAAAAAAACATATGTTATAACGGCCATACTTTTTTGAAGTACCCTGTATACTCAAAAACAATTTTAAACTGTGCACCTTAACATTCCCTAAAACTATTGTACTTAACATTTTTTCGTCATTCTGGTAACAAATCAGATAATGAACTTTACTCGTTGACTCACCCTGTACTTGTATTTTAATAAAGTTGGACGCCAAAAAAGCCCTTACTCTTAATAAAATACCAGTCACCATACTTAAAAAATTTTCAGTTCATTATTGAGAAAAGGTATATCTTATTCCCGCTGGAAATGTTTTAAAGAGGTAAGAATACTATTCAAAACAATTATTCATAAATAATATGACTTTTAGTAGTATTGAGGTTATGAGAAAAATATATTAATCATCTTATAAAGTATTTGGAAGGATTGAATATGTACGAAGGAAGGTTATTAATTGGAGTTTGTTCAATCAATGCAATACTTTCTGGGAAGTATTGAAAAGGAATAGGGATTTTCCTACAACGAGTGTACTGCATCTATTAAAAATAGACACCCAAATAAACACATTTTTTAGAGAAAATATGCATTAACTCGAAAAATAGCTCGTTCTAATACCTGAATTTTGAAAATAAATAATTTAACGTTACTTCGCTGATGTTTAACGAATACGAACCCATGATCCTTCAAATACATTTAAAATTAGTAGATAAATTTTGTAAACTGTTATTTATTTACCTTTTAAGACTTTTCGATCTTGTTTGGTGTTCCTCAATTTGTAAATTGTTCGTTTAATTTTAATGTTTACGTGTTCAACGGTACGACATAATAATTAATCATTAGGCAAGTTAAACTATATAAAAATTATTATTAACTATTTGTTTATGTCTTCACAATAGCGTAAGTGTATTAAAAACAAAGGTAAAAATTGGAAAATTCAAAATAAATCGAAAACTATTAGAAATAGGTATATGACATGCTTAATAAAAGTTGGGGGGTTTCGTAAAATCCATCAGAAAAAATAATAATACACTGGGTATGTCATTTAAAAAATTTGAGACTTTTCAGTCTAAAATAGACGAAATGTATAAATTTATTTTGAACACCCTGTAGCATCTAACTCAAATTTCTTTACATTTATCTTTTTTCATCTCTATAGAACGTTCGTAACAATTATGAGTATTCCACGTATTCCACCTTCAGAAACAAAGGCGCTAGTGGCGCCTTCTTTACAAAACTGGAAACTAGTATTTTTTTTTTAAATTGAAATATTAAAAAACTACTAGGTTTAGGTATCTAACCTTATTAATAAAAAGTTATAAAATTTTCCGCAGAATTTAAAAATAAATTAGAAAATAGGATGTTCCATTTAAAAAAACATATGTTATAACGGCCATACTTTTTTGAAGTATCCTGTATACTCAAAAATAATTTTAAACTGTGCACCTTAACATTCCCTAAAACTATTGTACTCAACATTTTTTCGTCATTCTGGAAACAAATGAGATATTGAACTTTACTCGTTGACTCACCCTGTACTTGAATTTTAATAAAGTTGAACGCCAAAAAAGCCCTTACTCTTAATAAAATACCAGTCACCATACTTAAAAATGTGCCAGTACACTAACATTCCCGCTGGAAATGTCTTAAAGAGGTAAGAATACTATTCAAAACAATTACACAGGGGAACAGCTGTTTTGGTGTCGAGGTTTTTTGAGCTGATTCTATATCAATTTGATGTCCTGAATTCAAATAACGTATTCATTTGTACCTAGGAGCTCAAATTTTTAAGATATACAATTTTAGAGAAATATAAGTTACATTATTGTAACTCAAATCCGTAAGTGTAGTAAACAAAAGTAGATACGAAATTTTTTATTTTAGTTATACAAAATACAATATTATGTCGTACTTACAAACAAAAAAAAAACATTGAAGAAATCAAATAGTCAGTCAACACTTGGAAAGCTTCTTTTCCGCGACATTCTTGAATGTTCTTTTAAACAGTCCCTTTTTAAACTCCAGCAGTAATCTGCCATCATGTGCATGTCCCATCTTCCTTGGTAGCTGTCCTCCATAACTTTAATATCTTGGTGAAATCTTTCACCTTGTTCCTCACTCATGTCTCCTAAATTTTCTGGAAAACGGTCTAAGTGGCTGTGTAAATAGTGTATTTTAATACTCATATTGCACCCTAAGGATTTGAAACTATTAAGCATCTTGTTAACCATTTCAACATAGTTTTGAGCTTTATGTTTGCCTAGAAAATTTTCTACAACTGCAACAAATGATGTCCAAGCTTCTCGTTCAACTTGATTCATTGAATTTATGAAGGCAGGATCCTTAATTAATTGTCTTATTTGTGGGCCGTCAAATATCCCTGCTTTGAGTTTTTCTGTGCTCAACTGATGCATTTTTACCCCTATATATGCAAAACAAGACCCATTCTTATCAAGAGCCTTTACAAATTGCTTCATTAAGCCCAACTTTATATGTAACGGAGGAAGTATGATTTTTTCTCTTTCAACCAAAGCGTCGTTAATGACATTCTTTTCCCCAACGTCCATGTTTTCTTTCTGAGGCCAATCTTTTCTAACCCAGTGGTGTGTTTTGTCCCTACTATCCCAGAGGCACAAGAAACACGGATATTTCGTGTAACCACTTTGCTGCCCAAGAAGAAAGTTTACCATTTTTAAGTCTACACAAATCATCCATTGATTTTCGTAATACTTTATCTTCTGCAAGACCAAAGCTATGGTATTATATTCTTCTTTCAGTTTCGTTGAGTGAGCTAGTGGTATTGAACCATATTTATTCCCATTATGTAGAAGGACACATTTTAAACTTCGCTTTGAACTGTCAATAAATAGGCGCCAATCATCTGGAATATATTCAGAAAGTCCCATTTCTTTCATGAGTCCCCTAATTTCATGACAAAATACAAGATTGTCTTCTTGAGAAAAGAATGGTAGCAGATCTTTTTCTCTTGTACGGTAAAAGGTAATTTTGGTTCCTTGTTCCAGTAAATTTTTGTCGTTCAACCTAGAAGCCAGTACTTCAGAAGCTTTTTTCGATAAATTGAGATCCCTGGTGAGATCATTTAATTCATTTTGATTGAAGCGTTGAGGAACTGATGACGTCCCCTCATAGTCACTGTTAGTTTCATTAGCATCAGAACTTTTATTAGCATCAGAAGAGCGATCAGAGGGAAAATATTCGTCATCAGAGATATGTGGTAGCTGATGAAATGTTGGAATCGGTATTTCATCTGAGTGCGGGATAGGGCGTATTGCCGAGTCTAAATTGGGATAAGTCCACTTACTGCGGTTATTTCGATTGATTCCATGAGTATTTACTAAACAGAAATAACAATCATTGAAGTGGTTTTTTGGTTCTCTCCAAACCATTGGTATGCCGAATTTTAGACATTTTCTTTTCCCGGTAGTCCACTGCCGTAAATGCTCTGTACAAGTTTTACATACGAGATGCGGGGCCCACGTTTTGTCCTGATCACCAAGCTTAACTCCAAAGTATCCAAGATACGCTCGCTTTACAAAGTCAGTAATAATTTGTCTGTTTTGTTGAAACATGTATTCTCCGCATATATAGCAAAACACATCAGGTTGATTTACACAACTTCTTCTTGAACTGGAACCTGAACTCATTTTAATTCTGTTCAATAACACAAAAACACTCTTTTCTTAACATAAAATAACACGCCGAATTCGATCTACTCTCATTAGTAAGAACGCACAAACTGACGAGACTTACCCGAGTTAGGTGATTAAAAGGGTCAGTTCAGGTACCTGATAGGCAATGGTTCCACTATTTATAGATTTACCTGGAATTTACTCAATTACAGACTGACAATAAAACCATTGTACCTACATTAATGAATATATAATAATTTTAGAACTCTCATAAATGAATATACTGAATAAAAACCACATTGGTAGATAAGTTGATGTATCTAAAAAAGTAGAGCTGATAGAGAAAAACGGATTGCATGTATAGATTTAGCGTACCAAATATACATAGTTAAAATCAGCTCTAAAATCCCAGGCACCAAAACAAAAATATTTTTTTGTTGCCCTGTGTTATCCATAAATAATATGACTTTTAGTAGTATTGAGGTTATGAAAAAATATCATCTTATAAAGTATCTGGCAGGATTAAATATGTACGAAGGAAGCTTATTAATTGGAGTTTGTTCAATCAATGCAATACTTTCTGGGACATATTGAAACGTAATAGAGATTTTCCTACAACGAGTGAACTGCATCTATAAAAAATAGACACCCAAATAAACACATTTCTTAGAGAAAATATGCATTAACTCGAAAAATAGCTCGTTCTAATATCTGAATTTGGAAAATAAATAGTTTAACGTTACTTTGCTGATGTTTAACGAATACAAACCCACTGATCCTTCAAATAAATTTAAAATTAGCAGATAAATTTTGTAAACTGTTACTTATTTACCTTTTAAGACTTTTCGATCTTGTTTGGTGTTCCTCAATTTGTAAATTGTATTAAAGCTACGTTCGTTTAATTTTAATGTTTACGTGTTCAATGGGAAAGTACGATTTTAACTGGTAAACATGAAAACTTTATTCGAGCAAAAGATATTGCTTGCCTTGTTAGATTGATTTTTTGGTCGTTTATTATTATTGTTAAAAGATAGATGATTAATTTAAGGGTCGATGGCCTTACATTTATACAGGTAAGTGTCTTAAATTAAAAACTACGAAAAGCTACAAATATTTTAACCCCGAAATACAGGACAAACTGATTAATTACCTATCTACATTTAATTCTTCTAATGTCATCTTTTAGAGCAGTGATTCCCAAAGTGGTTCAGGTGGACCCCCAGGGGTCCACGGGAGACTCGACGGGGGTCTACGTTGGCGTGAAAAAAAAATGGGGGTTCACAAGTTGTAAGTGGGGGTCCACGAAAATTTATCTGGTTTCGATAGTAAAGAACAAAAATGTTGGCTTGGCTTTACCTATCAATGTAGGCAGATAATACACTACTCAAAAAAATTAAGGGAGCAAAAAAAATTCAAAATTTTTCGGTGATTTTTGACAGGCTGTATTTCGGTGAAAAATGGTCGTATTGAGACTTTAAAAAAAAGCATTTTGAAGCTTTAAAATTCTAATTTTCAGATTTTTTGGCTAAAATTTTTTAAGAGCTACAGTTCTCATGCAATCCTAATAGATAGCGCGAAAAAATAATATTGCAAATATTTTGCTTTTTTTTTGGTCCACGGGCTTGAAAAAATTTTTTTCAGTTAGGCCGGCATATGGATCAGATAGCCTGTTTATTTAGCATTAATTTCCTTGTTTTAAAACCTCCCTTAATTTTTTTGAGTAGTGTATTTTAAGAAGGTCAGCGACTGTTACTTGTAAAAACTTGCATATTCGATATTCAGTACAACGCGCGTCGAGACTTGCAAAGCGCCGCCCGCCCGCCCGCAACGCAACTTGTTCAGACGTGCAAAGGGACGAAATACGACTTGTGCTGTGCTTGCAATCTTGCATGAACTTGTTTGATTCTTCACCAATATAAATACGAATGCCAAGGACAAACGTTACTCATTTGTTTCCGGAATTTTGAAAAGAAAAATGTGAGTGAATCGATGTCAGTGTTTGCCAGTGCCGGAAAAAGTAAGTACCTGCCTATTTGTTATTCATACTTTTATTTTGTATTGAAATAATATTATACTTGATATGTTTGCGTGTTGTAGGTACGTAATAAAAATTAAATACTGAACAGGGCCATTATTCGATACTTCTATAAAAGAACAGTAAGCCGAGAAAGATTGAACTTTTAGTACTTTTTATTATAAAATTATTTATTTACCCGATTGTGGTGATTCACTAAAGGAGATATATATGATTGACCTGCATGTTTGTACATATTTCAGTGCCCTCGTAGTTGCTAATGCTAAATGACTAAAAATATTTTCATAAATTGTACGTGTCTTTATGTACCACTCGTAACGTACATCAAAGTAATAAATAAATCATTAAAATCGCGGAGTTTTGATGTCAAAATATTCTTTAAAAGTATTTTCTCTCGAATTTACAGAAATGTATCAAAAAATATTTTATATTACATTAAAATAGGTTCAGCCGTTTTGTGAAAACCTCTATATGGGTCTTAGCAGTTTATTGCTTTTAATAATTAAAATCAGTTTTGCCGCCGGCATTTTGGTTTTTTCATTGCAATAATTAATTAATCCTATTTTATTCTGTTAAAATAGCCATATCCTATTAAAGTCGCCTTATGATTACTAAAACAAACATTTTTTTCTTTACAGGTAGGTAACTGATACGAAACATGGCTGAATCTAAGAAGAAATGTCGATAGTACAGTGTTGATTATTTGAAATTTGGTTTTCTTCCATCAAAGGCAGACAAACGATTGCCCATATGCTTTTTATGCAACAAAGTTCTGATCAATGACTCTATAAAACCATCGAAGCTCGAAGATCATCTAAGAAGGTGTCATCCTGATAAAATAGGTAAAGATTTAAAATATTTTCAAACATTGAAGGAAAAATATGAAAAGAGACCCACCATGCACAGTATGTTCGCTTCAATGTCTCAAAGTAACGATGATGGCTTGCGGGCATCTTAGAATATCTCATTGCTTTGTAACATTCATTTTTTTCCTAGATTTTAAGACCATATAATGTTACTGTTTTTTCGCTTTATAATGTACTTCTTTTCATTTTTGTATCGAGCGGTATATTAATCAGAAATTCCCAGCCGCTCGTTATATAGTGTGCTGTGCGGGTTTTCGACCGAATCTATCGATACGCCGGGATTGGTCAAATGTTTGTATCCGGAGTTTTGGTTCCGGCGTCGCCATATTAGACCGAGTGCCCACGGCTTATTTAAGGGTCCGGAGGACGCGAATCTAGGCTTAGTACCATCAAGCCGCAGAGAGGCTTAGTACCATCAAGCCGCAGAGAGGCTGAGTACCATCAAGCCGCAGAGAGGCTTAGTACCATCAAGCCGCCGAGAGGCTTAGTACCATCAAGCCGCAGAGAGGCTTAGTACCATCAAGCCGCAGAGAGGCTGAGTACCATCAAGCCGCAGCCAGGCTAATTTCCACCGAGCCGCAGTAGAGGCTTACGACAATATCTACGAGAGCCAAGTTAGGCACGAGTTTTTTTAACGTAAAGCCGTAGTGGGCTTTGTGTGTTTTCTAAATGGAGTAGCCAAAGTAGGCTCTTCTCAAAAGTGTGAAATCGGTTTTGTGTTCCATTGAAGGCCTAGAAGCCCGTAGGAAAACCGTAAGTTACCAGAACATACATCAATAGATCTATTCCCCGCAAATAAGTGTCTTAACAGCAATTTGAACTGATAAATCGTGAAGTGAAAATCACGACTCTTCGATTCCGGGTGTAGTCAAGATTTAGAAGTAAAATCTCCGATTTAGGGACTCTAATTTATAAAAACTACTTTTAGGCTAGAATTTTTTGGTATTCCTTAAAACTGCAAAGGTTGGAACTTTTATTTTAAATCATGAATAAATTTTCTTTTTTTGTTGATTAAAGCTAGTGTCTCACTGAATACCTATTTTTCTTTTCAGGATAAGAAAAGTTGTACTAGAATAATTCTTTTTAGTAATAACCGTAAAACACTTCAGTATTTTTTCATTTTTTTAACTGAAGTTAGATCCTTTCTATTTTAAAATGAATGGTGCCCAAAATTTGTACAACTGAAGCTTTTTAAAAATAGAAAATAATTCCAAAAAGACGTATAACAATTATCTCTTACCCATATTTCTCTACCAAGGAAAACTGAGCTAGTGTTTGTTTAATTTCTTTAGTTCTTTTAAAATCATTATTCACTCAATTCATTCTCAGAAATTAAAAAGAGGTTGCAAGAAAATTGCGCCCAAGCGTGGGAAAAACAATTTTCACAGGGTACAAAATGACGCCTCAAAAAGCGGGCAAGCTAACATCTTACAAAACTGCGCCCAAGCCTGGGGCATCCAAATTTCAAACGGTACAAAATAGCGCTGTCAACGCGGGGCTTTTGGAATTTTATTTTTTAAAGGGTTCAGTGTACTAGCTATCGAACAAAGTAAAAGCTCTAACTTTTCAGATATTTTTATCTCATAATATTTATTAAATGAAAATACACTATAGCAATAAGACAAAAGCAGGAAATTTGTAGAATTATTTATTTCAATTTATCTGATGGTGGTATAGATATTTGAATTTTGTTAATCGACTCTAAGATAAGAGATTCCTACTTTTTTCTTAAAAGCTACTTTTATAGTTCAGATTAGAAGATGTGCTGGTTTACTTTAATTTTTGCAGTGTTTGATTTATTTTGCGGTTAACCGAAGAAAAAACTGTACTTTTTTTCTCACCGATGTTTTGCATGAATATTAAAAATACTTTGCTGATACGAAACGGTATTTGGAGATTTTTTGTTGAAAATTCTTAACATATTTGGTAAAAGAATTTTAATACAAGGCAATACTTAGAAATTTTTTTCAAATTGTTGAAGATTTTTTAAATGTTTGGTAAAGAAGTTTACATATTTTAAGTGCCTTTACATATTTTTTATTTTGACTATTGGGAGCACAGGAGAAATATTTTCACGACTTTTTAAACAATTCTTTTAAATTGTATTCATTTATCATGGAAGCTTTCAATTTTAAAGTCAATCACCTACTGGAAAATGAATTAGACTATGAACTGAAAATCCGTCGTACTTTCTCAGAACGTCCGGTCGCGGATAAAAGAAAGATTCTAACGAGGATCTTAAGTAAAGAAATATTCCAATAGATCAGATTGGACTAAATAGTTACAAAAAGTTTCTGATTTTTTTAAGTCTAATAAAAGTTCTCCTTCTCAAGTTAAAACTCCTGCTTCTCCAAATGGTCACATGTCTCCTTTATTCGTGCATAAATATTTAGATAATAGACCGCATATAAAGATAGATCTATTAGGTGCCCATTTCTCGGCTTTATTTGACTCTCGTGCAAATACCTCCGTTGTAGGTCAGAATGGTATTAAAATTTTAAGTCATTTAAGTATAAAAATATGCCATGTCGAAAATAGAAGAGTTACCACTGCAGATGGCAGCCGTTTAAAAGTTTTAGGTACGGTTGAGTTGCCGTTAGTCTGCAATGGTCATTGTTTAGTAATCCCTGCTCTAGTAGTACCTTCTCTATCACATATTTTGGTTTTAGGATGTGATTTTGCACAAAAATTCGGAATTTTTGTAAATTTTAAAGATAATTCGTGGTATCCACAGTCCCTAGAAGTCACTTCTCATACAAGTTTTAAAGACTGTTATTCAGAAAGTTCTATAGAAAACCTTTTCTCGCGTCTATGTACCCTAGATGATCTCTCGCGGACGGAACGCTTAAACGCAGAAAACGTAATAAACTCTTTCAATGAAATAAGTAGTAAAGATAGGTTAGGCCGAACGAAAAATCACCATGTCTATAGATACGGCTGATGCCAGTCCTGTAAAGACAAGGCCCTTCGCCATGTCTCCGTATATGTCAAAAGTATTAAATAAGGAGTTAGACGAAATGTTGAAACTCGGAGTGATATCGTCTATGCTTTGACGGAAGAAAGCTCAACGAGGTCAGCAAATTTGATAACTATCCATTACCGAACATCGATAGAATTTTGACATCACTCAGGAATGCTAAGTATGTATCTTCGATAGATCTTAGAAAGGCATTCTGGCAAATTCCTTTGGACAAATCCTCTAAGGAAAAGACCGCTTTTGCAGTAGTAGGCCGAGGTCTATTTCAGTTCGTCACTATGCCGTTTGGTCTAAAGAACGCTGCTCAAACTCAGCAACGTTTAGTGGACGCTATATTTGGTCCGAAATATGAGCCACATATTTTTACCTATCTCGATGATATTTTAGTAACATCGGAAGACTTCGAATCGCATATTCGCTTACTTAAAGAAGTAAAAAATAAATTGAAAGAGGCCGGACTGACGATAAATTTGAGCAAATGTGATTTTTTCAAAACTTCTCTAAAGTTTTTAGGCTATATTGTAGGCTCAAATTCCTTGCGTACCGATCCGGATAAAGTAGCAAGCATGGTTAATTATGCGAGACCTACTAATACTACGGAAGTTAAGCGCTTCGTAGGAATGTGTTCATGGTATAGACGTTTCATTGAGAATTTTTCTACCCTGTTGTCGCCTATTAATGATCTTTTGAAAGGACGAAAAAAAGGACAATCGATAGATTGGACAAAGGCAGCCGAAGAATCTTTTATAAAGATTAAAGAGCTATTGGTTTCAGCTCCCATTTTATCCCAACCAGATTTTTCCCAACAGTTTTATATTTCTAGTGATGCTTCTAATACCGGTTTAGGGGGCGTCCTAACACAGAAAATCAATGGTGAGGAAAGAGTGATAGTGTATGCCAGTAGAACTTTATCAAAGGCTGAACGTAACTATTCGGTTGTTGAAAAAGAATGTTTAGCAGTACTCTTTAACATCGAAAAGTTTCGACCTTACATAGAAGGTGTTCCTTTCACGGTCATAACAGATCATTATAGTTTATTGTGGCTTAATTCTATTAAAAACCCTAGTGGCAAACTAGCGTGTTGGGCGATTAGGTTGAGACAACATACGTTTAATTTAATTCATAGAAAAGGAGTCCACAATGTTATTCCTGACGCTTTGTCAAGAATCCCAGAGCATACAGTGGATGAAAACAGTCTTAATGTACAAATTGGCGTAAGAATTGATACAGTTGATATAGATCGCATTGATCCATGGTACGATAATTTACGGCAGCAAATTAAAGAATTTCCTCAAAATTTTCCGCAGTGGAAGGTGGAAAATGATTTCGTGTACAAGTTTATCCCAAACCAGTTGCCTTTAAAAGTTAATGTACCCGAGTGGAAAATACTAGTTCCTAAACCACAGAGAGAGGAAATTATAGACATGTGTCACACTCCTCCTACTTCTGGTCATTTTGGTTTTTATAAAACTCTTCACAGGGTTCAGGAACAGTATTATTGGCCAAAAATGCGTTTTGATATCTTAAAGTTTGTGAGGACTTGTGAAGTATGTGGAGCGCAGAAATCTCCAAATACACTACCTATGGGGCTGATGGGAAAAGAGAAAACGGTTAATTACCCTTTTCAAGTCATAGCAGCTGATCTAGTAGGCCCATTCCCACGTTCAAAAAGGGGAAATAAATGGCTTCTCGTGGTTTCTTGCTGGTTTACAAAGTATACCATGCTATTTCCTTTGAAAAGCTCTAAAGCTGGATATATAGAGAGAATTTTGGAAAATAATGTCTTTCTAATCCACGGTGTTCCATCGCTCTTAATATGCGATAACGGTACTCAGTTTACCTCTAAGAGTTTTAAGAGCTTAAGTGAAACTTATGGTTTTAACATCCGTTTTAATCCCGTGTACTCTCCACAATGCAATTTTGTTGAACGTAATAACCGAACAGTCGGGACCGCTTTAAGAAGTTACGTTGATTCACATGACACTTGGGATGGCAATATTTCCAAAATTCAACAAGCAATAAATACCGCAAGACACGAAGTAACAGGGTTCACACCGTCTTTCTTAGTTTACGGCAGACATATACCTCTATCTGGATCGTATTATAAAAATTTGGATTTGGATGTCAGTGTTGACAGCGAAATAATTCCGGGTAACAGGGGTGCGTACGCCGAAAATTTAAAGGGTTTAAAAGATATTTTCACCGACGTGCGTAGTAGGATACATAAGGCTTATGAACGGAACAGTAAGTCTTACAACCTTAGAAAAAGGGATTTTGCCTTTAATATAGGTGATCACGTTTGGCGAAAAAATAAAATTCTTTCCAGTGCAGCAGATAAATTCACATCTAAGTTGGTACCTAAGTATGAGCATTGCGTGATAAGAGAAAAGATTTCAGATTTAGTTTATGGCTTGGTTAATTTAGATGGGACTAAAATAGGACGATGGCATATTAAAGACTTAAAACCATTCAATGGACCTAACCCTAATGAAAGTTTGTCAGAAGAAGAATAATTTATATTTACATTATCTTAATTGCTTTACTTTATTTTTTTTGATGATGCTCTGTAGAGGTGACGACCTCGTTTTTTTTGACTGTTATAAAAGTTGAGCAGAGAATAGCTTACTTTTATTGTTTAATGCTAAGGTTTTGGGTATTGGCCATATCCCAAACTTAGGTTGATTGTGGTTGATGTTTAGCATCGACTCAGTTTTAGCGAGCTTGCGAAGGAGTCACACTCAGGATATATCATAAGACTGGTATATCGGTGGTCGCGGGATTTGATTTGCTTATGACCCCAAATAATATCCAGTTCTTGACACTTGGAAGCGAAATTTTGATTAGAGGCAATCCAAGGGGATCTTGAGTTAGGACAAGCGCAAGATGTAGCTCGTGTAGTGTGATGTAGAGTCAAAATTTTTATGAGCAAGTTCAAAGTTTGTTACCCGAGTGGGTGGATTTCTATTACCTTAGTGGTATATGTAGGGTGCAATTAAGAGTAAATTGATTTTGGTTTATCCAGTAAGTCTAAGACTTGGATTATTTTGATTTAGATCTTCTTCTGAATTGACAAACTGAGGGTATACTCTATTCTTTTCAGGGCCGTTTAAACGTTACCTTTGAGTCACTAATTTTTTAAAAAAATTTTTTGCATGGACTCATAGGCGTATGTTGAGTTTTTTCGGTTTACTATCAGATTGATAGGAAATTGAAGTCCTGCAGGAGAACTAAAGGCTGATCATTTACAGGAGATGAGAGCAGAGTAAGACAGTCGTTTCACAAAGAAATGATCAAAATCTGATACCGAGATGAGAACCTTGTCAAGAGTGGCTAAGCGCAGTAAAGGAAGATTCCTAACCGAATTTTTAGATTTCCAAGAGGTAATCTAGAAGTTTGGGCTGACAGAAAACGGTTATGCCTGATACCTGTAGCAGTTTTTCTTCTAGAGGCTATTGTCTAGGGAGACGATTAACACCATGATCGAATATTTTAGCTGTCAACGATGTTTTCTTCTTGTTTCTGATTAAGCTGGAAAAGCTCTTGTCATCTTCAAAAGTTTTGTTGCGTTGCCACCGAAAAATTGAGAAATTTTTGCTTCATGTAGCTTTTTAAGCTCATTTTAGTAGTTTGGAAATTTCCGTTAGAAGCTTGGTTAAGTCAACCTTGTAAACCTTTAGGTTGTATCCCATGAGTTATCTGTTTTTACAGGCTGTGATGCACCGGGTGCTAACAGATGCCGTTACGACGTTTGGCAGGGAGTTAGTCTTCCTGAGGAACAGACTGATTGGAAGGGTAGTCTATGGGGGGCAAACGTTTGACCTTTGGGACCTTTTAAAGGTTTTGTTACTCGATGGTTATTTCTATTTGAGCCAAAAGAGAGCCTAGCTACTGTAGTCGACCTCAGCTCCAATTAGCCTATTAGTGGTAACAGGCTGTTGGCAGTAGTGTGTTTCGGAACACCCTATTAATTAATTTTTTTTGACTTATGGTGGTGTGGTAGACACCGTTTTAGTTTAGTGGATGCTATAATCTACTCCCTTTTGTTGTTGGACACCAGGGTCACCATTTCCGTATTTTATTGTCTCCACCTTTCAGTATATCGTGGTGAGGTGTTTGTCTCCTGTTATGTGGGATGGATTAAATTCTTTTCGTTGTTGTTCTAGGGCGAGACCAGTACACGAGGGTTCTTCATGCAACTTGGAGAAGCGCAATGCTGGTTAAATTTTATATCTCTGTGTAGCCACCCTGAAGAATGATGGAGGGCGTTTTCTTCTGGCTCATGTTTCTAGGCAGATTTGTCACTTTGGTGCGATGTGCCGAAGATTTGATTAGCTTTTGCTAAGAGCTTTCACCAAGCTCAGTATGGAGTTATCATAACCAAGAGTTTGGGATTTGAACTCCTGTATGTATTTCTGTATATATTTCTGTATATATTTCTGTATATATTTCGGTGTATGTTGGTTGCCTGAGGGCATGTGCTCAAAATGCGTGATTTTGAGTCGTTTTGTTTATGGACTCTTATATATAGGATTATGACTTTAGGGAGGTCCTATTTCGAGACTTGCTGTCTCATATAGTTATGTTGGGAATGTTTCCTTGAATGTTAGTTGCGCGTGGACTAATCATTCTGTTCTTTGTGAACATTGCTTTTTGAAGCAGGATCATTCGGTTTGGTGAATTTTAGCTTTTATAGCTATTCACTGTGTTTAGAGTGAATTTTAGCTTTTATAGCTATTCACTGCGCTTATAGTGATATTGTTAGCTTTTATAGCTGCTCACTATGTTAATGGCGAGATTGTTCTTTTAGAACGCAGACTTTGTGTAGTCGAGGACTATTTACAGAGTGTTTTCTTGGCGAGGAGCCGAGGTTTTTTCTGGCGATATACCAGAGTGTTTTCTTGGCGAGGAGCCGAGGCTTTTTCTGGCGATATTCCAGAGCGTTTTCTTGGCGAGGAGCCGAGGTTTTTTTTCTGGCGATATACCAGAGTGTTTTCTTGGCGAGGAGCCGAGGTTTTTTTCTGGCGATATACCAGAGTGTTTTGTTGGCGATGAGCTGACGTGTTTTCTGGCGATTAACCAGAGCGTTTTCCCTGGCGATTTTTACATGTCTGGATGTCTCAGGACGTCGACATTGCGCGATGTGGCGATTTCCCTGGCGATTTTTGCATGTCTGGATGTCCTAGGACGTCGACATTGCGTTATAGAGTGCGATTATTTTCCGAGTGCGACTAGTAGTGATACTAGATTTAGAATGTTCTCTTAGCGGTGAGCTAGAGCATTGATGGCGATTTTTCCCGAGCGTTTGTCTGGATTTTCATCCAGATGTTTTTCTTAGCCTTGTGCTAAATGGTCTTACAAGACTTTTTCCTTTTAGTGTTAGTATTTGCACTAGAATCAGTTTTTTTATTTTTCTTTATTCAAGAATTTTTTCTAAATTTCTTTTGCTGAAATAGAAAATTTTCTGACAATCCTTAAACTATTTTAAGGGGGGCGTTCATATTTTGTTTCCGTTCACTTTCTTTGATTTAGACAAGAGTCTAGACAATGTTATATTTTTTTTTGTTTTGGTAACAATAACAGAGCTGATTCTTTTATATAAGAAGACCGCGATTGTTACTTTGAACAGGTATTTCTTATGTTCATGCAAGGATTTTTATTTACTTTTTGATGTACTTAACCTTAGTGCTTAATTAAGTTAAGTCTAGTTATAAGATTCTTGTGTACATGCAAAGATTTTCATTTGGTTTTCATTGTACTTAATATTAGTGCTTAATTGAACTAAGTCTAGTAGTAAGGTCCGAAGTTTGTAATTTTGTTTTAAGTTCTGACCTTAGTATTAAGTGATAGTGTACCACTTTGTACCTTTTCATAAGTAGCCTTAGTTTAATAGACTAGTGTAGTCTATTTCTTTTTGGAAGGGGGTAATGTAACATTCATTTTTTTCCTAGATTTTAAGACCATATAATGTTACTGTTTTTTCGCTTTATAATGTACTTCTTTTCATTTTTGTATCGAGCGGTATATTAATCAGAAATTCCCAGCCGCTCGTTATATAGTGTGCTGTGCGGGTTTTCGACCGAATCTATCGATACGCCGGGATTGGTCAAATGTTTGTATCCGGAGTTTTGGTTCCGGCGTCGCCATATTACAGACCGAGTGCCCACGGCTTATTTAAGGGTCCGGAGGACGCGAATCTAGGCTTAGTACCATCAAGCCGCAGAGAGGCTTAGTACCATCAAGCCGCAGAGAGGCTGAGTACCATCAAGCCGCAGAGAGGCTTAGTACCATCAAGCCGCCGAGAGGCTTAGTACCATCAAGCCGCAGAGAGGCTTAGTACCATCAAGCCGCAGAGAGGCTGAGTACCATCAAGCCGCAGCCAGGCTAATTTCCACCGAGCCGCAGTAGAGGCTTACGACAATATCTACGAGAGCCAAGTTAGGCACGAGTTTTTTTAACGTAAAGCCGTAGTGGGCTTTGTGTGTTTTCTAAATGGAGTAGCCAAAGTAGGCTCTTCTCAAAAGTGTGAAATCGGTTTTGTGTTCCATTGAAGGCCTAGAAGCCCGTAGGAAAACCGTAAGTTACCAGAACATACATCAATAGATCTATTCCCCGCAAATAAGTGTCTTAACAGCAATTTGAACTGATAAATCGTGAAGTGAAAATCACGACTCTTCGATTCCGGGTGTAGTCAAGATTTAGAAGTAAAATCTCCGATTTAGGGACTCTAATTTTATAAAAACTACTTTTAGGCTAGAATTTTTTTGTATTCCTTAAAACTGCAAAGGTTGGAACTTTTATTTTAAATCATGAATAAATTTTCTTTTTTTGTTGATTAAAGCTAGTGTCTCACTGAATACCTATTTTTCTTTTCAGGATAAGAAAAGTTGTACTAGAATAATTCTTTTTAGTAATAACCGTAAAACACTTCAGTATTTTTTCATTTTTTTAACTGAAGTTAGATCCTTTCTATTTTAAAATGAATGGTGCCCAAAATTTGTACAACTGAAGCTTTTTAAAAATAGAAAATAATTCCAAAAAGACGTATAACAATTATCTCTTACCCATATTTCTCTACCAAGGAAAACTGAGCTAGTGTTTGTTTAATTTCTTTAGTTCTTTTAAAATCATTATTCACTCAATTCATTCTCAGAAATTAAAAAGAGGTTGCAAGAAAATTGCGCCCAAGCGTGGGAAAAACAATTTTCACAGGGTACAAAATGACGCCTCAAAAAGCGGGCAAGCTAACATCTTACAAAACTGCGCCCAAGCCTGGGGCATCCAAATTTCAAACGGTACAGCTTATAGCGAAATCTGGAAAACCGCACACCATCGGAGAACAGTTAATTTTACCCGCTGTTGAAGAGGTTTTAAAAACTGTTCTGCACAAACCTCCATTTGACGTACTCAAAAGAATTCCTTTGAGTAACAACACTGTACAAAGACGTATTGATGAAATGAGCTCTGATATTGAAAGCTTCTTGTGTAATTATCTGCAAACAACTCATTTTTCTATTCAAGTGGACAAGTCAACTTTACCTGGTAACGAAGCATTATTATTGGCATATGTTCGATTTGTTATGGACGAAAAAATCCATGAAGAGCTGCTATTCGCGAAAACTTTGGAGACGGACACTAAAGGCGAATCAATATTTAATGTCCTGAGTGATTTTTTAAAGGAAAAATCGATTCCATTTACAAACATTATTTTGGTGGCAGCAGATGGAGCTCCTGCCATCTTCGGGCGATATCGTGGATTTATAAGCCATCTTAAAAGAATTAAACCAGGAATAACTGCAATTCACTGTGACATCCACCGACAACACCTTGTAGCGAAAAATTTGAGTGATAGATTGCACCAATCGCTTCAATTTGTGATTAAAGCAGTTAACAAAATAAGAAGCAATGCGTTGAATACCCGTTTATTTGCACAATTGTGCGACGAAAATGATGAAGACTTCCAACGATTGCTCTTACATACTAAAGTACGCTGGTTGTCGAAAGGTGCATGTTTAACAAGATTTTACTCACTTTTTGAATCAGTTTTAGAGTTTTTAGAAAGTAAAGATCCAGATTTAAAAGAAAACCTGATCAAATTGAAAGCAGACATCGCGTATTTGACAGATTTGTTCAAAAAATTTAATGACATTAACTTGCAGTTACAAGGGGACAGCCTAAATTTAATAAAAACAAAGGGTGTAATTTCGGCTTTTCTTGGAAAATTGAAATTTATGAAGCAAAATATTAGTCGGCGCGAATTCTCCCAGTTTCCAAACTTGTCACAGGCAGAATGTCTTGATGACGATATTCAGACGTACGTTCAACATTTAAATGCCCTGCATGATGACTTCAAAAATAGATTTGAAGATATTCTGACGATGGAAATACCACCATGGATCATAAATTCATTTGACGAAACGGAAGGGGCGAATGTGGTATTACAAGAGGAGCTACTCGAGCTTAGCACGAATGAGGTGCTGAAGGTGAAATTTAAAAAAGGCTATCAAACATTTGGGCTGCAGGCAGAAATACCCGAAAAATATCCTGGGCTATGGGAAATTGCGAGAAAACTTTTGATAGCGTTTTCCTCGTCATACCATGTCGAAAAAAGTTTTAGTGTCGTTACAAACCTATTAACAAAAAAAAGGAGCAGATTGAACATCACAGAACGGGGAGATTTGCGGTTATTCCTTACAAAACTGAAGCCAAATATTGATAATTTGTTGTCAATCCATCAAGTACATCCCTCCCATTAAAATTATGACTATTTTTTTTTTAATTGTTGATTTGCATTGTTGAAGTTACGGTACATTATTAATGTTTAATTTTAATTCTATTAAGTCTGTAATCATATTATATTAATAAATAGAACACAAGAAAATATATTATTTTTCTTTTTATTTTTACCACTCCGAATTTAGGGTTGGAGCTTAGCCACGACGCAAATTTCCATCGATAGATCTAATCTTTACATTTTTTGACGAGTTTTGGGAATATGGTAGCAGGGGGTCCACTGAAACCAGTAAAATTTTGAAAGTGGTCTACGAGAAAAAAAAGTTTGGGAACCTCTGTTTTAGAGTAATCTGTTACAATAGAGGTTTTCACGGATGGTGCAATATAATACATTAAAATTCCAGGTTTCAATCCGTTCATCTAACGATGAATTTACACGATGTTTCGCCAATATCTCATTTAGCATTTTCAAGTGCTCCTGCTGCTGCTGCTATTCGATACTGTGATCTTGCTGCTATTGCCGCTCGAAGCTAACTGAGAAGCCGACATGCGGTCGCCGTCTTTTATATGTCGGCGTCTAGGCAGATTGTAAATGGGAGGGTCGGAAGTGTTCGTCCGAACATCGGTATTTGTCGGCTGGGTAGTAATTACGGGTTCCGGAGCTATGCTGACTGTTGCCTTCTCGATGTTTTGGTTATTCCTTGGTTTAGCTAGTAGACTCTTCCATGTAGTGGAGATATTCAGCTCATCATCTTGCTTATTTAGCTGTCCATTCTTTTCGATTTCCAAGACTTCTCTGACTGCGTGTTTTATAATGTGAAATCGAGGCTATTTGTTTAAATCCCTCAAAACTGATGTTATGACCAGTATCATGATGGTGCTGAAAAAGAGCTGATAGTGTTTGTTTTTGATACTTATTTTATGTTCTTGTATCCCGGTGGAGATTCTTCTGCTTGTTTGTCCTATGTACAATTTGTAGCAGTCTCCGCATGGGATGATGTAAACTCCATGGTTTTTCAGTTTTTTCTTGTCCTTGGGGTTACCCAGGATGTCTGCCAGAGTGTTTTGTGTCTGTCAAAGATCATGCAACCAACCGTTGAAAGTGCTGATTCATACATCAAAAACTCCGAACACCTCACGAACATAATCAAAGACATTCAACTAGAGGAAAATGACATTTTGGTAAGTCTTGATGTTGTGTCACTTTACGCCAATATTCTAGTGAATGAAGCACTAGACAAAGTAGCAATGAACGAAGATTTCCCAGCTCATGTTGTAAAACTATCGGAACACTGTCTAAAAAATACCTATTTTGTCTTCAATAGTCAGATATACAAACAAACAGATGGAGCGCCCATGGGATCTTCCCTTTCACCAGTAATAGCCAATCTCTATAGGATGTATTTTGAAACAGAGGCCCTTAAAAACTCACCACTCAAACTCAAACTCTGGAAACGATATGTCGATGACATCTTTATAATTTGGCCCCATGGACGAAATTAATTAGACAACTTCCTGACCTATTTAAAGAGAATCCACCACCGCACCTTGATGTGCTCATATCGCGGAAAAACAACGGTCATCAATACCCAGTCTACCGGAAGCTCATCCACATCAATAGATATTTAAACGCTGGCTCACACCATCATCTATACCAAATCCAGTTGGTAGCCAACACCCTCATATGGAGATCGTACCGACTCACCGAATAAGACATGAAACAGCAAGAAAATACACAAATCAGTAGGTCCCTTAAGCAAAATGGATATAAAGACGAGTCAATACGGAGAACATTAAAAAGGCAGCGCCATCCACAGACAAGGATAGAAGAACGCGACCGCAACCAGAATAGAGTCATATTACCGTATGTGAAAGGAGTTACAAATAGGATTGGAAGAGTCTTAAGAAAACACAACATAGGCACAGCATACAAACCATAAAACACTCTGGCAGACATCCTGGGTAACCCCAAGGACAAGAGAAAACTGGAAAGCCATGGAGTTTACAGCATCCCCTGTGGAAATTACCACAAGTTGTACATAGGGCAAACAAACAGAAGAATCTCCACCAGGATTCAAGAACATAAAATAAGTATCAAAAATAAACAAACAATTTCAGCACTTTTTCAGCACCATCACGATACTGGTCACAACGTCAATTTTGAGGGATCCAAACAAATAACCTCGATTTCACATTATAAACCACGCATAGTCAGAGAAGCCCTAATTACCACTGATACGGGTACCCAGCCAGCAAACACCGATGCCCGGATGAAAATTCCCGACTCCCACGTACAATCTGCGTAGACGCCGACCTATAAAAGACGCGACCGCTGTTCGGTCTCTCAGTTAGCTTCGAGTGGCGGCAGCAGCAAGATCACAGTATCGAGTAGCAGCAGCAGTAAGAGCACTTGAAGATGCCAAATGAGATTTTGGCGAAACGTCGTGCAAATTCATTGTTAGACCAACGGATTGAAACCAGTATAAGTACAAGTGTAGCAAACTTGATTTTTTTGGGGTGAGCGGTCAGGGAACTAGGGCTAAAAGGTTTTTAACACCTTTTTAGCTATAGCAATATTTTCTTTTCTTCTTCAGGGCCACAAATCAGTTTTCTAAGGTTTAGAACAGAAAGCAACCCAAATTATTCACATTAAAACTACTTACTGCTAAGTGGTCCTTTTTGGATAATTCCTTTCAACAAAAATCCTCGTCATTGTTAACATTTATTAGGAAAACATGAGAAAATTTCGACAAAAATTCTTTTAAGGAATATAAAAAAATAGTTTACTCCATTTTGTTATGTATGGTACGTACAACTGTGTGCTTCTAAGGTGATTTTATTTAAAGTTTTTTTTCTACATTTTATATTCCTTTTGTTAAGGTCAGCGTCTTTTTACTTTCTGGTAAAGTAGTGGTTGATTTATTCTAGGGAAGACTATGACGTATATATATATATGTTATATATATATATATATATATATATATATATATATATATATATATATATATATATATATATATATATATATATATATATATATATATATATGTGGAATCTTTTGTACAGTGACACTACTCAGTATACATCAACACTACACCACACTTTATTGCTGCTATTTATTAGTATTTTTTTGCAATCCCTGTTTCTTTAAGTCAGTTTTTAAATATGATTTATTGAAGTACAAATTTCAGAAATACGAATTTTAACCTGTTTGTTATAATCATAATTTTATTTGCTTTTTTCTCTATTAGCTAAAACTAAGCATAATAATTTTACTTCATTAAATCGAAGATTTAATAATATTACAAAATTTGATAACCAATTGAGTATTTTAAATTTTAGAAATCGGACATGTACCATACACTCACCCTTACTCGTGAATGTTAGGGTCAGTAGAGTCGCCTAGTTTAAATCCACTTTTAATGTCATGTAAACATGCTGAACCTTGGTTTATGCTTAAAAAATCAACATAAATATTTAGATACACACACAGATATACACACATGCAAGAAACTACCAACCAGACGCACTGCTTTCAATAATATCGAGAGTCATGGAAAAGGCTATCAATCAGCATCTTCTAAAATATCTTGAAGGATTCAATTTTATTAGCGATCACCAATTCTTCTTCTTCTTCCAGTGCCTATCCGTTACCGAATGTTGGCAATCATTCTAGCAATGATAATTTTGTTTGTTGCTGCTCTGAATAATCCTGTGGTGGATGTTTTGAACCAGGTTCTTAAGTTCTTTAGCCAGGATATTCGTCTTCTGCCGATGCTTCTTTTGCCTTGAACCTTTCCTTGCAGAATGCATTTCAGTAATTTATGTTTTGTTTCATTCCCCAGATATTCCAATTTTCTACGTTTCACTGTGCACATAATCTCTTTTTCCTTATTGAGTCTTTGTAGTACTTGAGCGTTTGATACTTTGTCCATCCATGATATTTTGAGGATTCTTCTATAAGTCCACATTTCGAATGCTTCTAGTTTTTTTTATTGTCGCCTCAGTCAGCGTCCAAGATTCCACTCCGTATAACAAGATGGAGAGTATGTAGCATCGGAGGAGTCTGAGTTTCAGTTTTAAACTTAAATTATGTGTTTTGAATAATTTAGACATTTGAATGAATGCTGTTCTTGCTTTTTCAATTCTTGGTTTTATTTCTTGAGAATGATCCCATTGTTCGTTTAGTACCGTACCGAGATATGTGTATGTTGACACTCGTTCCATCACTTTTCCGTTGATAGTAAACTGTACAATTTTCTCCTTACTAATTACCATGACCTTTGTTTTTTTGATGTTAACCTCCAGGCCATATTTTTTACTAATGTTAACTACTCTGTTCATTAAAAACTGTAGTCCTTGTGCAGTGTCGGCAAAAATAACGGTGTCATCGGCATATCTAAAGTTATTTATTCGTTCGCCATTTAAGCATTCTTTCTTTAGTATTTTCTAGGGCTTCTTGGAAGATTGCCTCTGAATACATGTTGAATATGAGAGGTTACAGTATACAACCTTGCCGTACTCCTCTTAAGATTTTTATTTCTTCTGTTTTATCCTGATTGATTTTAACAGAAGCTGATTGATTCCAGTATAGGTTTTTGATTATGCGTAAGTCCTTGCCGTCAACTCCATTATCTTGCAGAATTTCTAACATTTTGTTGTGTTGAACTTTATTAAATGCCTTTTGATAATCGATGTTGTTGGCAGAATTTCTGTGACTTCACATCATCATTCTTCATACTTGCTCCCTACGGAGATCCAATCGGGGAGCTTACTCCGGAATTATTATTTAGTTTGAACACTGCCATGTGAATGAATACTAGGGTTGCTTTGGAAGCCTTTAATGCAGTGGTTACCCATAATGCCTTCTGCATCCCAATGCCGTTGACTGACTGTTTGTCTCAGTTCATTCGCCTTTGGGGTAGATTTCTCTACCTCAGGACAATGAGTTGCCCTAACCTCTTGTCAATTCTTCCACCCGAAGCTGTTAAGCTGTTGATTGACAAGAGGGGGATTACTTATTCCGGTAATCATTCGGTCGACAGAGCCTCGTCTGTTATCTAGCAGGGTATACCTCGTGCAGGTGAGGTTGTCATTTGGGTCGACTTTCCTTCTTTGTGTCGTCACCCCTTACACCAATATGGCTTTCGTAAACATAGATCAGCAGGACATCTTCTAACTTATGTAACAAATGTTTGGAACAACGCAATTGAACACTTTGGAGAATCTCGAGCGGTTGCCCTTGACATATCCAAGGCATTCGACCGTGTTTGGCACAGCTAAGCTACGCTCTTCTGGTATGCCTGTTTACGGCTCTCATATTTCCCCAGAGAGCGTTCTTTACGAGTGGCAGTCGACGGATTTTTTTCTAATACCTTCACTATCAAGGCCGGTGTGCCCCAGGACTCCATACTGTCTCCTACTCTCTTTCTCATTTACATTAACGATCTGCTGGAAAAGACCGGGAATCCAATCTACAGCTTTGCAGATGACAGTACGCTTATCTCTTCATTCACTTTGAACGCTCGGACATCGGCTGTTCAGACGAATATCCGCAGACAGCAGGAAGTCATTCAACTTAACAAAGACCTGGAAGAAATTCTATCTTGGGCTGACAGTAACCAAGTGGAATTTAACGCTGCAAAAACCCAGGTGGCAGTTTTTTCTAAAAGTGTTAACATTGCTGAACCCGACATAGTTATGTCGGGGCACTCCATTCCTCTAACATCGTCACTCAATTTGTTTGGCGTTAATTTGGGAGCAGATATGTCCTGGCATGAACATGTTGCAGGTATAGCAAGGTCAAGTCAAAAGTTGGGAATATTTTGAACCAGAAAGCTTTACACTCCACAACAACTGTTAATTCTTTACAAAGCTCAAATTCACCAACTATGGAATACTGTTCCCATGTTTGGGGCTCCGCTCCCAAACATACACTGAATTTGTTGGATTCTATTCAGAGAAGAGCTGTTCGTCTGATTAGAGACCAGGAACTGACCGGCGGCCTTGATTCGCTGGATCATCGAAGAACGGTTGGCGACTTGAGCTTATTCTACAAGTATTTTCGTGGAAAGTGTTCGAAGGATGTAACCCGCTTAATTCCTCCCAGAGCGGTGCATGTTAGAAATACACGTCGCGCTAATGCCTCACATCCGTATGAGGTTCAGCTTGTTACTCCTCGTACAACGCTTTTCAAGCAGTCTTATATGGAGAACATCATCCCTTTGGAATAATTTGCCCAGGACTGTGTTTCCCACCGAGTAAAATTCACAACGATTCAAGAACAACGTGAATCGCTTTTTCTGCACACATGTCGCTCCTGTAGCGCCTTAGGGACTTCCCTGCTGCTCGTGTGCTAGACCCATAAAAAAACAGAAAAAAAGATGTAACTGTAAACAAAAATGAGTACTCTGAGAATATAAAAATCAGGATAAATATAAACAACTTTTACGAAGATAAAAGGAGTATTATATTACGCTGATATCACTCTAGGAGTGAAGGTGATTAAGATGCTATATGCTCTCAGTATTATTCTATGGTATGAAAGCATGGGTATTAAAGAAATTGGATGTTCGTCTTGAGCTGGTATGTTTTGCAATTAGTAAAGGCAAAAAAAGCTAGTAAGCCATTTTGATATAACGCTAAAATACACCAACATCTCTAAAAAAAATTGTGATACATAAAAATATGTCGAAAAAACTCTATATACCAATGATTTTACATATGAGTGGCAATTGAAAATCGTGAAAATGTTATAAATCTACTTCTTTTAAAGTGCGCATAAAAGACACTTTCAAATATAAAATACATATTCACGTTAAAAGCACTATTTTATCTTATCTGACAGACAAATGTTTAGAATGTATTATGTATATTTATATTTGAAAAGGCACTTGCGAGATTTTTACTTTGATCTGCTTTTATATTATACTTGGCAATGGAGAGATGCATTACAGTAGTACTACTTTAAACCAGCTGAGGTGACATATAACTACTCTTTTTTGTACATCATACATTTCTTCAATAATAGAAACCAGTTGCATATACATTCCAGAAGACAATTTCCTTATATTAAATTAGGCGAAATGTTACTTTTACTTTCCTTGCTCCAGAATAGTATTATATTCGTGAAAACATGACCATCCGAGATTTTTGATTTTCTTCACTTTTTAGGATTCCTAAAACACGGAAAAACGTAGTCATTCCCGGTCGTCTGCTTGTCAAAGAGCCTTTTGGCATGGTAACTCTCGAACAAAATGAGATTTCAAACTTAACTTACAATGGGATGAAACACAGATTTTTAACGATATTGCTTCATGTCAAGGGGCTGAAAAGAGCGGTGGTTGATTGCTTGTTTGATTCTAATAGTAATATGTAATTTTTCCTAATTTTTTTACAAAAAAAAAGTTTATGCATGAATATTTATAGTAAGAGAGAAGATTAGAGAGATTGTTTAGTATACAGTGTGTCCCAAAAAGTTTTATATAAACGGAGAAAAAGTTTATCTTACGTATTACAATTATTCTTGATAAAAAGTTCTGCATCACATGGAAATCCATAATCAAACATCAAAAGTTTCAAATATTTGATGGTATACAGGGAAAATAAAAAATATATATATATTTTTTATTGGTCTAGCACACGTGCTACAGGGAAGTCCCTAAAGCGCTACAGGAGAGACACGTGTGCGGAGAAAGCGATTCACGTTGTTCTCGAAACGCTGCAAATTGTACTCGGTGGGAAACACAGTCCTGGGCAAATTATTCCAAAGGGATGATGTTCTCCATATAAAAGACTGCTTGAAAAGCGTTGTACGAGGAGTAACAAGCTGAACCTCATACGGATGTGAACTATTAGCGCGACGTGTACTTCTAACATGCACCGCTCTGGGAGGAATTAAGCGGGCCACATCCTTCGAACACTTTCCATGAAAATACTTGTAGAATAGGCTCAAGTCGCCAACCGTTCTTCGATGTTCGAACGAATCAAGGCCGCCGGTCAGTTCCGGGTTTGCAATCAGACGAACAGCTCTTCTCTGAATAGAATCCAACAAATGCAGTGTATGTTTGGGAGCGGAGCTCCAAACATGGGAGCAGTATTACATAGTTGGTCGAATTTGAGCTTTGTAAAGAATTAACAGTTGTTGTGAAGTGTAAAGCTTTCTGGTTCGAAATAATATTCCCAACTTTTGAGAAGCTCGCCTTGCTATGCCTGCAACATGTTCATGCCAGGACGTATTTGCTCCCAAATTAACGCCCAACAAATTGAGTGACGATGTTAGAGGGATGGAGTGCCCCGACATAACTATGTCGGGTTCAGCAACGTTAACTTTTTTAGAGAAAACTGCCGCCTGGGTTTTTGTAGCGTTAAATTCCACTTGGTTACTGTCACCCCAGGATAGAATTCCTTCCAGGTCTTTGTTAAGTTGAATGACTTCCTGCTGTCTGCGGATATTCGTCTGAGTAGCCGATGTCCGAGCGTTCAAAGTGAATGAAGAGATAAGTGTACTGTCTTCCGCAAAGCTGTAGATTTTAATATAAATGTGAAAGAGCGTAAGAGCCTTGGGGCACACCGGCGTTGATAGTGAAGTCGTCGACTGTCACTCGTAAAGAACGTTCTCTGAGGAAACATGAGAGCCACAAACAGAACTTTTCAGACATACCATAAGAACGTAGCTTAGCCAACAGCCCATCGTGCCAAACACGGTCGAATGCCTGGGATATGTCAAGAGCAACCGCTCGAGATTCTCCAAAGTGTTCAATTGCGTTGTTCCAAACATGTGTTACATAAGTCAGAAGATCTCCTGTTGATCTATTTTTACGAAAGCCATATTGGTGATCGCTAATAATGTTGAATCCTTCAAGATATTTTAGAAGATGCTGATTGATAGCCTTTTCCATGACTTTCGATATTATTGGAAGCAGTGCGATTGGTCGGTAGTTATTTGGCAAGGTCTTCTTGCCTTTTTTAGGTATCGGCTGAACTGTGGCACATTTCCAACAGGAAGGAAATATTCCCTTTCTGTAGGGTAGGTTGAAAAGTCTACAGAAAACTGGTGTTAGTTCCCTCGCACAGTTTTTGAGAACTATGGCAGGTATTCCATCAGCGCCAGAAGCCTTTTTGGTGTCTAGCTTCATTAAAATACGTTTTATGATACGCTGTCTGAAGACATCCTTGACTGCACTACTGGAATAGTAGGTGGTATTTTTCCTTGAAAATCGACACTAGAATGTGAAGCAAAGAGTTCAGCCAACAATTTTGCTTTCTCAAGAGGTGTCGTTGCAATAGAATTATCTGGCTGTGTGAGAGGTGGTATGGTGGATTTGGTGAAATTTTGACTAACTGCCTTAGCGACTGACCAAAAGGATCTGGAATTGTTGGGACAAGCAAGAAGTTTGTTTCTAATGATTTATAATGAAGATTAAAGTGTGTTTAAATTTAAATACAGAGCAAAATATTAATTGAAAATATTAATAGGAACTAAAAATTATGATCACGTTTAGATTTGTGGCCTTCCTAATTGCAAATTCAAAAAAACTCCAGTAAACACGTCAGTAATTGTTGTATTACTTATTGAACAGAAGAAAACGAAATCACTACAAATTTTAGGCTGAAAATAAATGAACATATCGTTGGAAATACCTAACAAGTGTCAATAAACTTCAATGCTAACGTCGGTCTGTATTTGCAATAATTAGAAATCCCAGAAAAATTGAATGTTGAAGATCAAATTGTTCTCATAGGAGATAATTATAAAATTTTTATAGAAGCAGCAGAAGTCTTTAATAGTAGATACTGTAACCTGTGAACTTGCCCGCACTTTTGTACCCTGTGAAAAGTTGTTTTTTTCCCACGCTTGGGCGCAATTTTCTTGCAACCTCTTTTTAATTTCTGATAATGAATTGAGTGGATCCTGATTTTAAAAGAACTAAAGAAATTAAACACACACTAGCTCAGTTTGCCTTGGTAGAGAGATATGGGTAAGAGATAATTTTTGTACGTCTTTTTGGAATTATTTTTTTTTATTTTTAAAAAGCCTCAGCTGTACGACTTTTGGGCACCATTCATTTTAAAATAGAAAGGATCTAACTTCAGCTAAAAAAATGAAAAAATACTGAAAGGGTGTACAGTTGTTAAATAAAAAAACAGTTTGGTACAGCCGTCATTATCCTGAAAAGTAAGATAGGTATTCAGTGAGACACTAGCTTTAATCAACAAAAAGAAAATTTATTCATGATTTTAAAATAAAAGTTCTAACCTTTGCGGTTGTAAGGATTACAAAAAAAATTCTAGCCTAACAGGTAGTTATTATTATTAGAGTCCCTAAATCAGACATTTAAATTCTAAAACCTGACTACCCCCGAAAGCGAAGAATCGTGATTTTCACTTCACCTTTTGTCAGTTCAAATTGCTATTAAGACACTTATTTCGGGAATAGGTCTATTGATGAATGTTCTGGTAACTTACGGTTTTTCATTTGGGCTTCTAGGCCTTCGATGGAACACAAAACCGATTTCACACTTTGTAGGAAACACTCAGAGCCCACTACGGCTTTACGTTAGAAAAAAAACTCGTGCTTTACTTGGCTCTCGTAAATATTGCTATGAGCCTCTACTGCGGCTCGGTCGAAGTAAGCCTGGCTGCGGCTCGATGGAAATTAGCCTACTTGGCGGCTCGGTGAAAATAAGCCTACTTGGCGGCTCGGTGGAAATAAGCCTAGATTCCTGTCCTCCGGACCCTTAAATAAGCCGTGGGCACTCTCTCGGTAATATGGCTACGCCGGAACCAAAACTCCGGATACAAATATTTGACCAATCCCGGCGTATCGATAGATTCGGTCGCAAACCCGCACAGCACACTAATATACCGAGCGGCTAGCAATTTCTGATTAATATACTGCTCGATACAAAAATGAAAAGAAGTACAATTTAAAGTGAAAAATCAGTAACATTACATGGTCTTAAAATTTAAGAAAAAATGAATGTTATAATACCCCGATAAAACTGTACATTTCACAACTGTAGCATATCTAATAAATAAATTCAAGATTAATGGAAGTGTTGAAAATAAATCTAAACGGAAAGATCGGGCATGGGTTTCAAATGAAGATAATCAAAATCTGTCGGTAGTAGAAAAGCCAAAAGATTTACTTCAAAAACATCAGCTTTATTGAATGTGAGTAAAACTACAGTTGCGTGAATTTTAAGATCAAATAAATTTAAACCGTACAATCTCCAATTTACCCATATTTTAAAAGCAGGAGATTTTAAATGAAGATTTGAATTTAGTGCTCGGTTTCAAGAAGAGTTGGAAGATAACAGGTTTATGGCAAGAAAAATACGTTTCTCTTGCCATAAACGTTCTTAAAGCTTCCTTCTCTGGTATATCAGTTAAAATAGTAGATTTTCTTTTGCGTCTGGTAGAGCCTTTGGAAGAGGTCTAACCTTTGAAGGTGAACAAATTTTTGCAAACCTGAACAACTTGCTTATATCAAGTTCAGGAGCAGATTGTAATAATTCTGGATTTTCAAGGTCCAACGTTAAATTTTTCTGTTTTTTTAATAGGATCTGGACGAGCAGTGACATATGATAGAGAAAAGTCACTGTCTTGAAAGATATCGGCATTGAAAGGTCATGTGCTGGATAACATGTTACAATATGCCCCAAGAGATTGTTACAACAAGCTCCGTACCATAAATTTGTACATTTAACAAAAATTTCATTAAATTTTGTCGCCAAACGTGAAACTTTTTAAAGAATATTAAAACTAAGTACATTTTAGAACTATATGCAATATTAAGAGTTTTAAATTAATTAACTATAGACGCGGAAAGCCAAATTTTATGAAATCAATATTTTACATTACCTAGCCAAAATGAGGCACGTGCACACATCTACTCACTGCGCCGCTGGGAGGGACACTGGCTGTGACGACGTGATGTCAAATGACATAAGAATTAAATTGGGACGGGTTTATAGAGTTCAGATTCCCAGTAAAAATTCCGTGTTACTACTTACCCCTGTTACAACAAGCCCTTAGCTCCCCTATTATGCACTGTTCGAGGGAATAAAAAAATTGGTGTCTCGCCGTACTGGGCTCAATGGAGATTATCTTGAGAAAGAAATTTTTGTATTTGAAAAAAAAATTTATTGACCTTGTTACAAGATTTTTCAATCCACCCTAGAATATGTTTATAATTTTAGTTTTATTAGTAGTAGTAGTAGAATATAACTTAACATTGCCTTGTATGATATTCCCAATTGAACTAACAACCAGCTTAGATAATAATTTTAATTTTTTCTGAGATTTGAACGTAAATTTTAAATTTAATTTAATTATAACAATTTCGGTTTACGTTATAAAATTTGAAACATTTTCTTAATTTCTGCCGACACGACTCATCACCGGATTTTTTCACATCAGCGAACATTAATTTCACTCGAACACCCTTTCAATTTTGCTCTTTCCCGGAAAAACCATCAACGCTTTGGAAAACTAATTAATATAATTAATTTTGCAGCTTTGCTTAGCCAACGAAAAAATGCTACGTTCAAAACTTATTTTTTTATCAACATCAACTACTAAAAATTGAACAAAGTCCATATATCAGCAGTTATTTACTGTTCTGTCACGTGTCGATCCATCTCGAGACGTGTTTCTTCGTGTCACAACTCGTCAGCCGAGCTAGAATCGACAGAGAAGAGAACAGAACTCGAAGTACTTATTACAGTACTAGCCCAAAGAATCCATAACAATTGGCATCTCTGGCTGCTGTAAGCCGACATACTTCTCTCTCTCGAACGCTGTTTAAGGGCCGAGACTGATAGGGGAATTGTTTACCCAGTAGTTAACAATTACCTCTAGGTCCTGCGATCGGTAGAGTTTTATTCCAGGTATGTTAAGATCAATATAGACCAGCAAAAGTTCTCTTCTCTCTCAATCCTAGCTCGACTGAAGAATCGTGATATGATGAAACACATTCCGAGACGGATTTATAGCTGAGAGAACAGTAAATAACTTCAGAAACATGAATTTTGTTCAATTTTGGTAGTTGATATTGATTATTATATACCTGGAGTAAAACCCTTAAGATGGCTACTCTATATATATATATATATATATATATATATATATATATATATATATATATATATATATATTATATATATATATATATATATACGAGTATATATATATATATATATATATATATATATATATATATATATATATATATATATATATATATATATATATATATAACAAGGATTTTCTACAGGTGACGCTGTCTTCCTTCTCTCAGCCTTTGATTCCATCCATTTCTATCTTCCCAGCCTCCATCTGTTAGACCTCTGTCCTCCATAGCCTCGTCCATATCGTCTCCCCACGATCGTCTGGGTCTTCCTCTTTTTCTTCTCCCTATAGGGCTCCACTCCGTTATTTTCTTTATCCACCTATTATCTTCGCTCCGTCTTATGTGTCCATACCATTTTAATCGTTTTTCTTCAATGGTGTTTACTGCGTTCTCTTTGATGTTCATTCTGCTTTTTATTTCTTCATTTGTTATTCTCTCCATACGTGTCACTCTACAACATCCTCTCCAATATTCCATCTCTACCGCGTTAATTTTAGATTTATTTCTTTTGTTGATCGTCCATGTTTCTGACCCGTATATCAATATGCTTTGTATTATTGATTTGTATATGCGTGTTTTGTTTCTTTTTGTAATGTGTTTGTCCCACAGGATCGAATTTAATTGTCTTATGCATGTTCGCGTTTGTCCTAATCTAGCTTTAATCTCTTCTTTTGATGTTGCGTTTTTTGAAGTGATGGTTCCTAAATATTTAAATCTATCGGTTCCTTTGATTATTGTTTCGTTATCGACTTCTAGATTCTCCACGTTTCCCTCCTTTGTTGTTAGATATTCCGTTTTATCAAAGTTTATTGCTAATCCTGCTTTAGTGTATTCTTCTTTCAGTTTTCTTACCATATAACTGAGGTCTTCCTCATCTTGCGCTATGATTACTTACTTGGTCGTCTGCGAAACTTAGAGTATATAAGTAATCTTCTCGTATTGGGACTCCCATTCCACTACATTTTTGCTTCCATTTTTTTAATGTTTGTTCGAGATATATTTTCAATAGTGTTGGGATGTAGAGCATCCTTGTAATAGGCCTTTTGATGTTTGGATTCTCTTCCCTATTTTATGTCCTATTTTTATGTTCACTGTGTTGTTTTCCTAGAGAGCTTTTACTGCATGTATTAGTTCTTTGTTAATGCCTATTTCTTTCATTGCGTTCCATAATCTTTGTCTTGGTACTGAGTCATAGGCCTTTCTTATGTCTATGAAGGCTAGGTGAACTTCTCTATTCTTTGCCAGTTTTTTTTCCATTGTTTGTTTTATAGTGTATATGTGGTCTATACATGATTTTCCGGCCGTAAAGCCTGCTTGGTCTTCTCCAATTTTTTCTTTTATATTTTCCTCTATGATATTTTTAATAATTTTTCCATACAAACGTCCCATACTCGATATTATGCTTAGGCCTCTATAGTTTGTGCATTTTCTGCGGTCTCCCTTTTTAAATATAGATACTAACATATATAGGCTTTTGACCATTCCTCAGGTATTTTTTCTCCATTTATCGCACTGTGGAACATGTTTCTCAGCATTTGATGTAATTTATTAGACCCGTACTTAATCATTTCATTTACCTCACCTCCAGGCCCTGCAGATTTATTATTTTTGAGTCTTTTTATTGTCGTCTTTACTTCTTCATAGCTTAGTTCTATCTCTTTTTTTCCTTATTCTGTTCTTCTTCAGGGTTCTCTTCTTGGAATTCTTGTCTGTCTTCTGTTAGCAGCTTCTTATAATATTCCTCCCACTCGCTTTCTGGGATATACTCTATATACGTCTTCTCTCTATTGTTGGTCCTTAATGCTTTAATTATTCTCCATGACTCTGTGCTTCTAGTTCCTCCTATATACTGTTCTACATGTTCGCATGATTTTTCCCATCTCTCGTTCTTTTCTTTGTTTATCATCCTCCTCGTTTCTGCATTTTTCTCTTTATATTTCTGTAGATCTTCTTCTGATTTTGTATTCAGCCTTTTTTTCTCCTTTATAGATTCTTTGGTTTTTTCACAGATTCTAATTTTATGTTTCTTATTCTCGTTGTCTTCTTTACCTAATGCTTCTAGGGTCGCCTGTTTGATGCATTCTTTTATGTGGTCATACATCTGTTGGAGGTTGTAGTTAAATTCCTTTAATTTTTGATCTAATCGTCGTCTATATAGGTCTCTTATCGTTTCGTCTTGCAGTAAATGTATTTTGTATTTTATTCTTTGTCTGCTATTTCTGTTATCTCATTAGTATTTCTGTTTTCTTTATCTATTGTTGCTGTTTGTTTTATTGTCTTGTACCACGGTTCTTTTATATTTGCTACTAATAGTCTATGGTCTGTTCCACATTCTGCCCCTCTCTTTACCCTTACGTCTTTTATTTTGATAGTGGTATCGTTTTTAATTATAATGTAGCCTATTATTGATTTTAAGTTTCGTGTTTTTTGCATCCAAGTATATTTGTGGATGTCTTTGTGTTTGTAGAATCCGTCTGTTATTTTGAGGCCGTTTAGTTCACACAGCTCTATTAGTCTCTCTCCGTTGTCGTTAGTGATGTCTTCTCCGAATGATCCTACGGTATTGTCCATTGTTTTCCTTCCTATTCTCCCATTCAGATCTCCCATTATTATTAATTCTTGGTTTTTCTTTACTTTTTGTGTTTCTATTTCTAGTGTTTCCATGAAATTATCTTTTTCTCTTCTGTTGGGCCGTATACTCCTAATATTACCATGTCTTTTCCTAGCATTGTTATATTTAGTTTTATGATTCTTTCATTGATGGGTTCCCAAGATGTTATTTTCCTTTTCCACTTCTTTTTTACTAATATTCCAACTCCGGTCTTTGCTCTTTCTTCCTTCTTTACTCCACTCGAACAATGCATCACTTCATCTATTTCTTCTATTCCACTTCCCTTTTTCTTCGTCTCGCTTATTACTAAAATGTCTATGTTCATCTTCTTAAACACTTGTATGACTTCGATGTTCTTTGTCCTCCATCTCTGTATATTCCAGATGCCGAGAGCAGCTATTCTGTTTCGGGATTTCTTCGTTTGACTGAGTTTTAAGCTTGGGTTAACTATTCGCTTTGAAGTAGAATTGCCCCCCCCCGTATCCGATGGGGCTTCCTTCTTCGAAGGTGTGGATTGCCACCCAGGGATTTTTGCTTATCTTGTGATATCTTTAGATAAAAAGGTTAGGAGATTATCAAGGCCAACGGCAGTCCCACTAAATATTAGTTTTAAACAAAGTTGTTATTTTCCATTAAACTCCGTCAAACTATTACCGGTAATTGTTAAGTGTTTGGAGACTTTTTTGACATTAATTTTGTTTACACTTTTATAACAAAGATGTAACTTCTAAATAAAATGTTCCGTAGTTGTTTTTAATACTAATCCTCGTTGGTTGAGTTTCAAATATTAATTTAAACATGTTTTCTCATAGTTCCAATTAATTAGTTAAACATAACAGAAAAATAGTATAGAGATTTCTTGGACTGACTGTATATTGATAAAGCCGGGTAGATTTTTACGAAATGGCGGGAAATTTTGTTAAGCGGCATGAGTGTTAGTAAGCGTGATTTGTTGGCAAATGGCAAGCTGGACGGAGACTCACTTCGAAGGATGAAAGTAAGGCTGAAATGAACGCTTATTTTGCAGAGTTGAGTAAATCTTATTATAATGAGAACATTCAAAAGTTTTTGGATTAAATGTATTTATTTGCAAGGTGGCCATGTAGAAAATTAAAAAAAAAAAATTCTTTATTCTTGCGTTTTCTTTGTTAAGCCGAGACCTTTTGGAACCACTGTTGTAAATGCCTCGAAACCGAAACCACATGTCCGAATGCGACTTGCCAGCTTGTACTTTCTTCGCTACAAGAAAGTTATATTGTATTCGTGAATAAATCACACAAAGATTCTTGCATTTCTTCACGGGTTAGGGCCCTAAATTACGAAAAAAAAACTTTTCCCATTTCCGCCGGTTCGCCAATCGGTTTGTTGATACGATAACTGTAGAACGAATTGAGATATCGATTTTAAATTTGGTACCGTTAAAACAAAATATACAGCTTTTATGCGATTTTACTTCATGGAAAGAAAGTAAAGGAGGTCGGTGAGGTTAAATTTTGTATTGTTAAAATTGTATTTTGCAAATTCTTCTAATTTTTGATTAGAATGATGAACAAATTTTAGATACAACTCTATATAGTTAAATATGTAAGCCGATAAAAGAGTGGATGGTGATTAGAGGGGTTAATTCAAAGATATCTAGTTATACGTCCTCTTTAGAGACTTCTTGAAGTCGGAAAATTTGAAAATTATATTATCTCCTTTGAATAATTCTAGTTTTAATAGAAATACTATGTAGAGAGAAATAATATGTTTTAGTTGAAAATATTACTGAAGCTTTTCTGCTCATTTTTTCTGTAATTTTATTATCTCACTGTTAAGTAATTGTTATTTAAAATGAGTTGTAATGATGAGATTAAATCATTCTTTAGTGCGAGTAAGTCAAATTCATACGTCTGTTGAAACAACAGATAGTTTGGACTTAAATTATTTTCATCTCGTACAACAAACTCTAGAAAATCTAAGTCTACCTCAACGATATTTCAGTCAGCTTCGATGTCGAATCCCTCTTGACCCAAGTTCTAATTTTCTATACTTTAATTATTATAAAAAACATCTCCCATGCTCAAAATCTACTCCCAGATCTTTAAATTCTCATTCAGAAATGCCTATAATGGACATATTTCCTATACAATGGTCAAATATAAGAACGAATATCTGGCATGGCAATGGGTTGTCCTCTTTCCCTAGTTTTTGCAAACTCTGGATGGACATTGCTTTGATGATATTTTCATAATTTATCCACACGGTTCAGAATCCATTCAAAGCTTTCTCACTTACTACTACTTACATTGACTCTCTCTCTACTCTAGACACCGTGTTTGGCACGATGGGCTGTTGGCTAAGCTCCGTTCTTATGGTATGTCAGAAAAGTTCTGTTTGTGGCTCTCATGTTTCCTCAGAGAGCGTTCTTTACGAGTGGCAGTCGACGGTTTTCTTTCTAACACCTTCACTATCAACGCCGGTGTACCCCAAGGCTCCATACTGTCTCCTACTCTCTTTCTCATTTACATTAACGATCTGCTGGAAAAGACCGAGAATCCAATCTACAGCTTTGCAGATGACAGTACACTTATCTCTTCATTCACTTTGAACGCTCGGACATCGGCTACTCAGACGAATATCCGCAGACAGCAGGAAGTCATTCAACTTAACAAAGACCTGGAGGAAATTCTATCTTGGGGTGACAGTAACCAAGTGGAATTTAACGCTACAAAAACTCAGGCGGTAGTTTTTTCTAAAAAAGTTAACGTTGCTGAACCCGACATAGTTATGTCGGGGCACTTCATTCCTCTAACATCGTCACTCAATTTGTTGGGCGTTAATTTGGGAGCAAATATGTCCTGGCATGAACATGTTGCAGGCATAGCAAGGAGAGCTTCTCAAAAGTTGGGAATATTATTTCGAACCAGAAAGCTTTACACTCCACAACAACTGTTAATTCTTTACAAAGCTCAAATTCGACCAACTATGGAATACTGCTCCCATGTTTGGAGCTCCGCTCCAAAACATACACTGCATTTGTTGGATTCTATTCAGAGAAGAGCTGTTCGTCTGATTGGAGACCCGGAACTGACCAGCGGCCTTGATTCGCTGCAACATCGAAGAACGGTTGGCGACTTGAGCCTATTCTACAAGTACTTTTATGGAAAGTGTTCGAAGGATGTGGCCCGCTTAATTCCCCCCAGAGCGGTGCATATTAGAAGTACACGTCGC
This sequence comes from Pachyrhynchus sulphureomaculatus, assembly GCA_019049505.1. Classification (NCBI taxonomy): domain Eukaryota; kingdom Metazoa; phylum Arthropoda; class Insecta; order Coleoptera; family Curculionidae; genus Pachyrhynchus; species Pachyrhynchus sulphureomaculatus. The sequence continues at coordinate 1,246,553 of CM032452.1, read as the reverse complement.
GCTAATTCTTCACATCCGTATGAGGTTCAGCTTGTTACTCCTCGTACAACGCTTTTCAAGCAGTCTTTTATATGGAGAACATCATTCCTTTGGAATAATTTGCCCAGAACTGTGTTTCCCACCGAGTACAATCTACAGCGATTCAAGAACAACGTGAATCGCTTTCTCCGCACATGTATCGCTCCTGTAGCGCTTTAGGGACTTCCCTGTAGCACGTGTGCTAAACCCATAAAAAAAAAAAAAAAATTGGGTATACGTCCTCTTTAGAGACTTCTTGGAGTAGGAAAACTGAAAATTATAATGTCTCTTTTTAATAATTCTAGTTTTAATAGAAATACTACGTAGAGAGAAATAATGTTTTACTTAAAAATATTATTGAACCTTTTCTGCTCATTTTTTTTATAATTTTATTATCTTACGGTTAAGTAATTGTTATTTAAAATGAGTTGTAATGATGAGATTAATTCATTCTTTAGTGCCAGTAAGCCAAATTCATACTTTATTTTAGAACTACGTGTCTGCAGGGGAAGTAGTCGTTAAATCACTTTGCCAGTTTTTAATATATATAATTTGCCAACATTTATTCATTCAAGAACGTAGTTCTGCCTGATATAAGTTAAGGTTTTTATAGACAAACAATAAAATTCCGGCATGTTATGGTTTTTGATTGATTATCGTTAAATGTTACATTTTTAAAAGAAATTGCACCTGAAACACAGTTTAGTTATCACATTTTTAAGGGCTATGTTATATATGTAATTTGCCAACATTTATTTATTCAAGAACGTAGTTCTGCCTGATATGAGTTAAGGTTTTTATAGACAAACACTAAAACTCCGGCATGTTATGGTTTTTGATTGATTTATCGTTAAATGTTACATTTTTAAAGGAAAATGGAACTGAAACACCGTTTAGTGATTACATTCTTAAGGGTTATGTTATAACTGTAGCCAGCGTAGATGCTTACTTCAGAAGAAGAATGACCATAATTAATAAAGTAATTGCAACGAATAAAGAATGTGCACTGTCTGTTCCCTAGACACTTCCATAATACCGTTTCGCATCAAAGCAATGATCTATTAGCAAGGACAAGCAGAAAACACTGGACGGAGTTCTAACCAACTCTTTTGGAAAAACTTACCTCGTATGGTACGATAAATGGATAGCCTTAAATTCTTTCCAAAGTAAGATAAAACGAACAAAAACAATTACTAGAATATTTGCCATGGCTGACTAAGTTTAAGAGTTCAAATCAGTTTTTGCCGGCCACCTGTCAAACAAATGTCAACTTGTGATACATCGTTGGAAAGAGAATTTCAAAGCGAATTGAAATTGATAAAAAAATATACAGGGTTCCATTAAAATTAAGAAAGTTGCAGCCACTTCCGGTCAAATCGGAAGTAGTTAAAAATACTTCTTAAGTGACAAAAAAGCCTAATAATGTCCCATTCTGGTATCTAAAAATGCAAATATGTAACTTTTAAAATAAAAAAATTAAAGGGTGTTACATGTTGGCTGTGTCACCATACATATATATATATATATATATATATATATATATATATATATATATATATATATATATATATATATATATATATATATAGGAGAAGGGTAGTCTTGACCGACCAGTTAAACAGCAGTATTATGTTCTTCGGGTAAGCGGTCTTTGGAAAAGAACTAAAAAGTTTTGGACACCTTTTTAGCTACACCAAGCTCGCGAAAGTATTTCATTTTCTTCATCAGGGCTACAATTACAGTAGATTATCAGTATTTTTGAGATTAAAAGTAAAGAACAACCCTATTTTATATGTAACATTAAAGTACTTACTGCTAAGTGGTGTGTTCAAAAATTATTTTTTGTGCGGGCACTTTATTACACTTATTCATCAGAAAAAACAGGAAAAAACACAAGAAAAACTCGACATACTCATCTCTGGGAAATATAATAAATTTTTACTTCATTTTGTTAGAATAGTACGAAGAATTGTGTGATTGTAAAGTGATTTTAATTTATAAAGGATTTTTTTGTTATGTTTTCTTGTCATTTTGCTAAGGGCAGTGTGTTTCTATCTCTTAGTTAAGTTGTGGGTAATTTATATTTGAAAGTAGAATGACGTTGACATTTTGTTTGATCGTTTTAAAGTTGAAAAGTTAGTGAAAATCAGTGGGATTATGTCAGATATATTGTAAGAGTTTTCATTTTGACTGCCTATTTGTAATAAATTGAAGAACATTTTCTCCAATTTATTACAAATAGGCAGTGAAAATGAAAACTCAAAAATACTGATAATCTACTGTAATTGTAGCCCTGATGAAGAAAATCAAATATTTTCGAAAGCTTGGCGTACCTAAAAAGGTGTCCAAAACTTTTTAGTTCTTTTCCTAAGACCGCTTACCTCAAGAACATAATACAGTTATATATATATATATATATATATATATATATATATATATATATATATATATATATATATATATATATATATATATGTATATATTATATATATATATATATATATATATATATATATATATATATATATATATATATATATATATATATATATGATGGTTGTAGCTTATACTTGATGGAAATTAATTATAAATATATAATAAAAGACTGTTTTTAGTCAATTTCCACTAGTTTATTTATAATTGTGATGACGCGTTTCGGTGTCGATGCAGCTTCTTCAGATCTACATTTTACACTGTCAAGTTAGGTTAATGTTTACAATTTTATATAATTTCTTAATTATAATGTTACATATAATTAAAATATACTGATAGTATTAGAAACCTAGTTTTGTAAAATGTAGCTCTGAAGAAGCTGCATCGGCAGGGCAACGCGTTATCAGAATTATAAATAAACTATAAATAAAAATATAAATATATATAAAAATCATATGGATTTTTAGGAAGTATCAACCTTTTTTTAGCAACCTCTATGTGTTAGACCAAAAACGTTTTGGCCTGCGTGTTATAGTAAATCTCGTAATCGTAATATTAAGAATGGCACACAGAAACACTTTGGTTATATCGCTTTGGTTATATCAAGCAGAACAGCTCGAGACTGTCCATATAGTTTAATTGCGTTTTTACAAAGTATGAAATACGGTAAGAGATTTTTCATTGATCTGTTCTTGCAAAAGTCATATTAGTGGTCACCAGTAATATTACTTCCTTCAAAATTAGGTAAAATATATTCATTAATAATTTTTTCAATAAAACATAATAGGGCATCTAATATTTATAAATTTCAACAGGGGTGGTAACATCAGTTTTACTTTTGTATTCCTGAAAATTATCCTAAATCCGTTGACATTGGCTTCCTTGTATGGTTACTGTAAAGACTGTAAAGATTTCCGTTATTAGTGTTCGGTACGGAACACTTATAAGATCACTTCGGTGTCTATCACACCCGATTGTCTCCGAATCTATTTGACGTAGAAAGTTGGTACTAATATAGAAATTGACGGCCTCATCAGAGCCGTGTAGTTTTGAAAGTTAAATTTTGACTTAAGGGGTTAGTTTTGGGGGGTGAAATCGGAAGCGAAAAAAATTTATTTAATAGGTCATCGAGTGGGGTGTCAAATGAAAGCTTGTAAAAACACGAGTTCAAAAATATATATAATGTCTTACATGCGCACACTTTTCTTTCTATTATTCTGAAAAAAATCACGAAAAATCGCTATATGCCCCTTCTATCTCGAAAAGTACTGATCCAAAAATTTTGAAAAAATTCCGGAATATTCTCCACGAGGTGTAGATTGAACGAAAATTATCACAAGTGCATTACCTTTAATAATTTATCTGGCATATAAAAAAAAAAATTCAAAGTCATCAGTTCTCAGTACAGATCGGAAATAAACTTTGTTGAAAACTCATTTTATACCTCCGTAACAAAATTTTTTATTTCAGAAGCAATCGACGTACGGAACACCAATTTCGCAAGTTTAACTTGCACTTGACCGGTTATTTTTAAAAATAATTTCAAAACCTTACGCTGCAATAAACTCGTAGTAGTTTAATACAAGCCCTATTTTTAGCATCTTTTGACCTGAATTTGCATCGATTTTAAATGATGGTGTATATCCATTTACTTAACGAGTTTTTTAAAAAACCAATTTTTAACGCGATACAATTAGGCTTGTCTTAATCAATTTTCCATTTAAGGAAAGTGAATGGCTTATTTTACAACTCCGCTTTACGTTTAATCCTCGATTTTCTCCGTAAAAATATTAGTAGTTATTGGTATCATGAAAAAATAATGGTTTGAGATTTTTGTACTTCGTCACGTATCGTTGTAAAAAAATGGTAAAGTAATTTATACACGGTATGTGCACCAATGGTTGACCACCACCCAGTGGTCGAGCACTCTTCTTCTTCTTCTTCTTTCTAGGACAAGATCCTGTTCTTTAGCACAGCATTACGTGTCGGTGGTTGTTGAGTCCCAGCTATCTTTTCACCTTTTCGGGGGTCTTCCTGGTGGTCGTTTCCTGTCTGGCTTTCCCATCATGACTTGTTTGGCTAGTCTGTCACAGTTCATGCGTTGGACGTGGTATCGCCAGTGTCTTCTCCTGTCTCTAGTAAATTTTATCACATCTCCCACTTCGCATTCTTTTCGTATTGTCGTGTTCCTGATTCTATCTCTTAGCGTTCTGTCCGTCATTGCTCTTAACGTTTTCATTTCGGTTGTTCTTATTATCTATTTGGACTTTTTGTGTTTCGCTTCTTATTTCTCTATAAGTTAAAATAGGTCTTATACATGTTTTGTAGATTCGACTCTTGCTCTCCATCGTCATGTATTTATTCCGCCATATTACGTCTTTTAGTTGTCCCGATACCATGGCTGCTTTAAGTGCTTGATTTCGTACTTTTTCTGTCACGCCTCTGTTACTGGTTATGTTAAGCCCTAGGTACTTAAAATTTTTTACCTGGTCGACTATTTTTTCATCCACCATCAGTTTACATCTAATTGGCTCTTTGGTGAAGACCTTTGCTTTAGTTTTTCCTACGGATATTTTCATATTGCACTTCTTGGCGGATGGATTCAATCTAAAAAGCATTTTTTGCAGATTATCCTCGCTGTTTGCTGTTAGGACCACATCATCAGCGAAACATATTGTCTGGCTTATTGTATTTCCTATTTTGTATACGATGTCTAAGGTCTTTAAGTCTCTAATTACTTCGTCCATTATAATATTAAATAGTGTTGGACTCAGACTGTCCCCTTATCGTATACCTTCTGTCAGTGGAATTTCTTCTGTTATTTGGTTGTTTACTTCCAGTGTTATGGCGTTTTTTAAGTTCAGTTCTTCTACTGTTTTAGTTATTGTTTCGTCCATTCCTCGTCTTCTTAAAATTCTTAGTACGTGACCTAGTTTCACCCTATCGAAAGCTTGGATAAAATCGATAAAGCATATAAACAGCGGTTTGTCGAATTCACTGGCTTTTTCTATTAATTGTCTGATGATAAATATGCTGTCTGTGGTGGAGCGGTTATTGCGAAACCCTTGTTTTTCTTCAGAAAAACCTAGGGTGTCTAGTATTTGTTGAGAAAGTATTTTTGTTAGTAGCTTGGCAGTACTACGGGCTGATCCCTTTGTAGTTGATTGGATCTTTTTAGTGTTCCGTATGGAACACTTATAAGATCACTTCGGTGTCTGTCTGTCTGTCTGTCTGTCACACCCGATTTTCTCCGAAACTATTTGACACAGAAAGTTGAAATTTGGTAATAATATAGGAATTGTTGGCCTCATCAGAGCCATGTAGTTTTGAGATAAATATTTGACTTAAGGGGTTAGTTTTGGGGGGTGAAATCGGAAGTGAAAAAAAAAAAATTTACTAGGTCATCGAGTGTGGTGCCAAATGAAAGCTTATGAAAACACGAGTAAAAAATGTATATATAATGTAATCCTTGCGCGCACTTTTCTTTGTATTATTTTTACAAAATCGCGAAAAATCGCTGTCCCGCGCCTTATCTCGAAAAGTACTTATCAAAAAATTTTGAAAAAATTCCGGAATATTCTGCACGGGGTGTAGATTGAACGAAGATTATCACGAGTGCATTACCTTTAATAATTTTTCTGGTATTAAAAAAAAAAAACAAAAATTTCAAGGTCATCAGATTTCAGTAAAGATTGGAAACAAACTTTCTTGAAAACTCATTTGGGGTGTGTTTTGTGAAGTCACTGATCATTTTATACATCTGTAACAAAATTTTTTATTTTAAAAGCAATGAACGTACGGAACACTAATTGCGCAAGTTCAACTTGCACTTGACCGGTTATTTTGTTTCCCTTTGTATATGGCCATCGTTATACTTTTCCTTCATTCGTTTGGTACTGCTGCTGTATGCAGGATCTTTTGGAATAGGATTGTTATTTCTTTGATTAGATCCATGCCTCCGTATTTGATCATTTCATTGGAGTTGTTATCGATACCTGGGGCTTTCCTGTTTTTTAATTTCTTAATTGTTTTCTCCACTTCCGTAGCTGATGTTGTTGGTTAGTTGGTCGACCACTTATGTTTTAAATCTGTTGGAAAAACTATTTTTTGCATAATCCGTGACGACGTCGTATTCAAGTGATAGCTGAACTTCCTAAATTTAATCCAGAATCAGTTTCAGGGTCCTTATCGGCGGATCGAGAAAGAAAATTTAAAAAGAGATTGGGCGGTTTTGGCAGGTTTGGTACTCGTGGCGTACACTCGACTCGCTTAGGATGTTCAATGAAACTGCCTGTGAAACTTTGGAAAACTATTGTTTTACCCGTAAGCACAGAAAATGTTAATAGAACTTGGAATTTCGTCAGTTCTTCGAGAGCAGTGTGTTTTATGAGCGGTCTACTATTGGAGTCGATTTTGTGAGTAATTCTAGTAGTCATCATACGCCGGTAGACTACTGAACGTCTGGTGTTTTATTTTTTTTGTCCAATAGTCGATCATCATAAAATTATGGATTTCCAGGTGTTCCATGTTGATTCCAGATATTCGATCGGTGAGGAAAACCCACCATAAACTAAATGAGATTTTATGTATGGGAAATTTATTGCTTTATGGTCGCTGATCATAACATTAAACATTGCTTTTTGATGGGAAAGAAATACAGCCAGAATCCAAGAATATCTTAAGAAGCGTTATGGCACATCTGTTCCGGCGAAAGCAACTATATATCGATGGTTTAGTGACCTTAAAGGCGGTCGTACAAGCACCATAATGAACCACGCCCCGGACGTCCAAATGGGGCGGTCCCTCCAGAAAACACCAAAAAATCCCCGACGGCAAAGTGAAAGTGAGAGAGATAGCTGCCATCGTGAAGATATTAACAGAACTCGTGAGGTATATTTTGCATGAATATTTGCGTATCAAAAAGCGATGTGCCCGATGGGTGCCACGCACTCTCACGATTGATCAAAAACAGCAAGACTATACGCCTAAGTCCAACGGGGTAGTCTGTAGAGTGACTGGAACCTCATGAAAACCGACCGAAGCGTCTAAAAACAACACAAACATCAGCTGAAAAGGTTGTAGCAAGTATTTTTTTGGATGGTCATAGAATAATTTTGATCGACTACTTTAAGGGACAAGTGATCATCGGGGACTATTACGTTAGTTTATTGGACTGTTTCACTAAGCTAATGTATTAGTTCACAACTTCATACAATCGATGGTGAAATTGGACCAATTGCTTCCTTTTCGTCGCATTCAGCAGATCTAGCCCCCGGGGATTATTACCTCTTTCCAGATTTGAAAAGATAGCTTCAGAGAAAAAGATTTGGCTCAAATGAAGAAATCGAGTGGGAAAGTGACGCTTACTTTAGAAAGCTCAACAAATCTTACTATTTGAAAGGTATCCAAATCCTTGCAACAAATTACGTTTTCTACTCTAAAAAAAACGCGAATGTCCATCGAAATATCTACAGATTTGGACAGTCTTAATCGTCATACTTCAGCCTTTACCTTTCACTAATTTAGGTCCCAGTCCGCTAATATAAAAGGCGTGTCCAAGCGAAACTAAATCATATTGGTGCTAGATTCTGAAGAAGTCACTTCTCGAACCAAGTGTATTAAATTTAAAATCGATATGTCATCCTGTTCGAGAATTATCCCAACCGGCACAGTGACCGACGAAAATTGGAGACTGTTTTTGTTAGGCAAGGACTGTGAAATGTAAAGAAATGCAAAAATTTCTGGGGATGATTCTTTTACGAATATACTATTTCCGCAAAGAAAATAAAATGTAATTTTAAATTTCTCTCTGTAAGCCTGTGTGTTGGGCTGTTGACGCGATAACTGCCAAACAGAACGAGATATCGAAGTCAAGAAACCTTTCATTTTAGAGCGAAGTAGGGAAATAACAGCGATAAGCGTCGAGAAATGTTGTAGTGTCAAAGCCATTAGAGAATTTTTTGTTCCCTTTGGAAAAGAGAACGAACAAGTTTTAAGTAGAATTATTTATTGTTACACCAATAATGGTTCTCACGTTCACAGTTTAATTGGACACCCTGTAAATTTTTATTTTTCGGTATATGCGTCTTTACTATGTTGTTTAGTATTAAAACAGAGTAACATAAAACTTATATAACGTCATAAAACCAAGACAGACTGCTGTAAAGTATATGAGAGGGAAATGTCTATCATATGGGACTCGACGATGTTTAAACATTTACTTTGTAGTTTCGTAAGTGTTTTTTAGATAATAAAATACAATATATAATATTCATACATGAATAAACTACCATGTGTCTTCAGCTCCGCTAGGATGGACTTCCCAACTTACATCATTTTAGTCATAAAGCCAGTTGCATATATTACAATCCTCCACAAAAATTACCATTTCTCTGGAAACGCTTAATCCATCTTAATCTAACTTGTAGGATCACTTTCGTATGTATGACAAAAAATTGTGTAACTCAAACTGTAGTAAGCGCGGGCCTTTGTTAAAACTATTTCATTTGTCTTGAATATGTATGCATTATTAGTGGGAAGAGCATCTTCCGCACTTGTCATCGAGTTTCAACTTCAATACTCCTATCTTATTTTTATACTCCGTATGTGAACAAGTTTGTATTAATTATCATTTACATTAATGATCTGCTGGAAAAGACTGGGAATCCAATCTACAGCTTTGCAGATGACAGTACGCTTATCTCTTCATTCACCTTGAACGCTCGGACATCGGCTGCTCAGGCGAATATCCGCAGACAGCAGGAGGTCGTTCAACTTAACAAAGACCTGGAAGAAATTCTATCTTGGGTGACAGTAACCAAGTAGAATTTAACGCTACAAAAACCCAGGCGGCAGTTTTTTCTAAAAAAGTTAACGTTGCTGAACTCTACATGATTATGTCGGGGCATTTCATTCCCCTAGCATCGTCACTTGGGCGTTAGTTTGGGAGCAAATATGTCCTGGCATGAACATGTTGCAGGTGTAGCAAAGAGAGCTTCTCAGAAGTTGGGAATATTATTTCGAACCAGAAAGCTTGACAACCCACAACAACTGTTAATTCTTTACAAAGCTCAAAATCGAGCACCTATGGAATACTGCTCCCACGTTTGGGGCTCCGCTCCCAAACATACACTGCATTTGTTGGATTCTGTTCAGAGAAGAGCTGTCCGTCTGATTGGAGACCCAGAATTGACTGACGACCTTGATTCGAACATCGAAGAACGGTTGGCGACTTGAGTCTGTTCTACAAGTATTTTCATGGAAAGTGTTCGAAGGATGTAGCCCGCTTAATTCCTCCCAAAGCGGTGCATGTTAGAAATATACGTCGCGCTGGTGCTTCACATCCGTATGAGGTTCAGCTTGTTACTCCGCGTACAACGCTTTTCAAGCAGTCTTTTATATGGAGAACATCATCCCTTTGGAATAATTTGCCCAGCGCTGTGTTTCCCACCGAGTACAATTTACAGCGATTCAAGAACAACGTGAATCGCTTTTTTCCGCACACATGCCGCTCCTGTAGCGCTTTAGGGATTTCTCTGCAGCACGTGTACTAGACCCATAAAAAAAAATTAAAGATTTTGTTGAGACGAGAAGAGAGGTTGGCATATAAAACCAGGCATTTTGTTGAGTCGGGGCTTTTTTGATCCTCCATAAAAATTCTGTCCATCTTGAGACATCTTGGGTCAAATTTTGATTGGTTACCCAGATAGAAGCCAAGGGGTAGTATATGGGGTAATATTGTATTAAGAAACCCACGGAAAAAGGCCAAGCTGAATGTCGGCAAGTATACCTAATTTGAGTCCTTTTTTTCTCAATTTGGTATATCAGAAACTATTTGCAAACTTTCAAATTTTTAAGTTAGAGACAGTCAGTGCACCGGCACATCTTTTACCCCATCCTCTTTCTAACCTAGCCAAATCGGCAGACTGCCCAGTTACCTTGCAGTTCCAAGGAAGCTGCAGATCATCAGTTAGAGGTCCAGGGTTTCTATCTGATGATCCACGCTGGTTGACTACCCACCATCAGAAACCCAAACAAAGGAGGCTGTTGTCTAGGCTGCCTGCGTAACTTAGAGAATAGGTGGGACAGGTAATACCTAAGTATTTAGACCTATTTTAACGAAAATTTTCGGTTTAGTTCCGAAAGGGCCATAACTTACATTTTATCAAACTTCTACTTGAAAATGACTTTTAATTAGGTTAAGTAATTATAAGGGTTGATTTAGCGCAGGGGTGCTCAAACTTGAACTGCTGGCGATCTACCTCAATATTGTTAGACTACGATCGATCGACTCTGAGAGGCTGCAAGTAAGTGTGATGCAGTATTGTCGTCTAGGTAGGGTGTATCGTGGCATGGATATTAGTTTTCCGCACAATATGCATTTTTTTAGTCAAGGTAAGTGTAGGTCTGCTCTAAAATGTCAATGAAAAAACTCATAATTATTCAAAATTGCGAGTTTATTGGTTCTTACAAAACAAACGAGTTCTAGTGTCTAAACTTAACTAAAGAGTGACTTTGGATGTTGAAGCGTGGCACTGCATGTCCTCAGCATACTTTTCATAAGATGGTACGTAATTACCGAGTGCTAATCGCAAGCATGATGACATATGTTCGTCAGTTAGTCGATTGCGATATTTTGATTTAATTATCTTCATTTCAGAAAATGCAGACTCGTACAAGTAAGTTGACCCAAACATTCCCGTCAGTTTGAAGGGCGATTTGCCTTAGATTCGGATATTTATCTTCAGATATAAAACACCAGAATTTTGTATCAGATGCTGTGGCTTTGAGATGTATATCTGATATAATCTGCACTAACTCATTTTCAACAGAACATGAGTCCATGTTAAACTGACTTGCTATTTCAGTAGCTAATTCCTCAATGTTTTTACACGAAAAAGGATAACTCATAAATGATGCGATATTTGCCAATTTACTGAAATCATAAAAACGTATTTCGAATTGGCCCAAAATATTTGATAATTCTGCCTCATAAATATCATAATTCAACTGAGGAATCCTTGCTTTCAAAGAAGGAAAATTTTTCAGATCCTTTCTTTTCAGTTGATCTATCATAAGTTGCAATTGACTTTTGAATGCGTTTATTGCACTAATCATCTCAATAATAGTTTTTCCTTTACCTTGAAGCTCCAAATTAATGGTGTTTAAATGCATTGTGATGTCTGTCAAAAATGCCAAATCAGTCAGCCATTTTCCGTTTTTCAGCATCTGAGTGTCATCACCTCTTTCGTCCAGAAAAGCTGTTATTTCGGGCAATAATTCTTGAACCTTTCTACGAATTTTCCGCGACGCAACCATCTGACGTCCGTGTGAAAAACTAAATCAGTGTGTTCAGCTGACTCACTATCTTCCAACTGCAATTTAAAGAGCCGTCGTTGCAAGCTACGTGCACGGATAGAATTCACAATTTTTATTGCAATGCCCATAATCTTCTCCATGTTTAGAACTTTTGAACACAAAACTTGTTGATGTATAATGCAATGGAAGGAGAAAAATGAAGGGAAATCATCATTAGCTCGACACACAAAACCGTTTTTGTTTCGAGTCATTGCTGGTGCTCCATCGGTTGTAATGCACACTAGTTTATATATTGGTAGCTTGTAGTTTGTTACAAAATTGAAGAAAACGTCATATATATCTTCGCCACGGGCATTTCCTTTCAGAGGAATCATTGTCAAAAACTCTTCCTTAGCTGACATGTCATTGAATACCATTCGAATAAAAATACACAGCTGGGCAGTGTCTGTCATATCGGTGGATTCGTCGAACTGTAAAGAAAAGTATGTACATTCCATGATATCATGTTTTAGTTTATCTGCCATATCCTGACTCATGACTTCAACACGCCTTGTGACAGTCGGACGAGATAACTGAAGTTCTCTAATAGCAGACATAATCTCTGTTTTATTTTTAAAATCTCCAAATAAAGTCTCACCCGCTTCAATAAATGCTTCCTTCACAACCAATCCATCATCAAATGGTTTCTTGTGTTTCGCCAATATATGAGATATTTTAAATGACGCGATCGTTGCAGCTTTTGATTGTTTGGCTGGTCTTGTGAACATGGTTTGTTCTTTTTTCAAACAAGTTATCAAATCACGTACTTTTCGTTTTCTTAATTCACTCTGTGACGGAAAATCCTTTTCATAGTTTTTATGAACCGTTTTATGATGCCTCTCTAAGTTCCCACGCTTAGGTATTGCAACTGACGCACGGCAAATGAGACAAATGCACTTATCCTTTACCATACAAAAGAAAAATTCTTCCTCCCAATTGTTATTAAAATGATAAGTTTTACTTTTCTTCGCCGCACTCATTTTGGACTATTTATTAATAAACTTTGTATCGATGTATCGCCTTCAAGTTACAACTCAGACTGACTCCTATTCCTGCAGGCGCAACATTTATATCGGCGCGAACGAAGTCTCGAATGTTCCCGTCAAACACGCCGCCCGAAGTTTCTAGAAAAATCGGCGGGAATCAAAAACGCGGCTTTTCTTTGACAAGTACCGGGCGTTCCTTTGATAAAGCCGCCTTTTGCCGCTAGCAGGGGGTTATTAGGATAAAAGAAAGTGATGAGGGGGTTATTCTGGCCTAATTGTGGATCGAATAAATTTTAGTAGTTTATTCATTACATTTTGTTTTAGTTACCTAAAACAAAATCTGTGAATAGTTCTATATCGGAATTTTTTTCTCGAGATCGACTCAAAAAGCACTCGCGATCGACTTGTCGATCGCGATCGACCGTTTGAGCACCCCTGATTTAGTGTAAATTTATCTCTTTATGCTTGTAAATACATTTTGCTTCGTTTTAATCTAGTGTTTCACTGAGCTCCCGTTCTACTTTTCAAGACATTTAAGTTGTAACTCATTTAATAACCTATCTGCAACTAAATATCTCTCCAGTATTTTTTCATTTTTTTTAGATGGAGTCAAATTCTCTTTTACTATAAAATGAACTGTGCCCATCACGGTACAACTAAGATCTGAATAGCTGTAGAAATCATCTTCAGAAGGCGTACCAAAATTACCTCTTTCTCGATCCATCCATCTCCATTTCAAACCTGCTACCTGTTCTACGTTTATCACTTTGGTCTTTTGTCTTATACTTTCGTTTCTGATCAGCATTTGGCTATCAAGACTATCAACACTTATATGAGGGCAATTGCCTACAAAGTTTGAACCTTACAAGCTGGTATCTTGAAAAGGAGCGTCAACACCCGAATTTAAAATCTTTTATTTTATTTTTGGTCAAATCTCGTTTCACTAACATGAGAATGTTTCACAAAAATTAAACTAAGTATTGGTCAACGGACAATCTTCAATTAGTGAGGCATTTTTTGACGCATTAAGTCGTTACCTGACAGTAAATGTTTGACACAAGCCAGCTTAAATTTTTTTTTCAATTTGATTTTAATTTCAAATGACAATAATTCCAAAACAGTTCAATTTAGACATATGGTACGTTAGACAAATAATATCTAGAATTTTTAGTAAGACTCAAAAATAAAATAATATACAGGGCTTTCCATTTAAATAAAATCAAGATGGCGTAATTTCTTCGAAATGACAGTTCAAAACATTTTATTGTCAACGTCAGCATGTGCGCCGTACAATACCCTATAACTTTTATTTAAACATTTTTTGATACATTGATTAATAAATGCTGAAGTATCATTATTCCATACATATGGGGCACTCAGTATATATATATATATATATATATATATATATATATATATATATATATATATATATATATATATATATATATATATATATATATATATGGAGCCCCCCAACTTTGATGTTATGTGGTTAAAAATAACGACTCAACCAACCCACAAGGTTCATCTGTATCCTCTATCGACCACCAAGTGATAGTAACTTTAGAACACTTTTCGCTTCTCTTGCAGACACCATCGATCATTTACAAATTAACTATCCAAATGCCGAAATTGCCATCCTGGGCGACTTTAATGTCCACAACATCAACTGGCTTAAATATTCAAATACTACCGATGAACAAGGTCGTGAAGCCGAATCATTTTCAATCAGTTGTGGCTTGACTCAGCTTATTGATGAACCAACACGGATCCCTGATCGAGACGGAGAGTTCGCCAGTCTTCTTGATCTGTTTTTAACCACCAATCCGGAGATTTACACGGTCAGCGTAAATCCGCCGTTAGGTTCTTCCGACCATAGACTACTTTCGACATCGAGTATTCTACCAATCAGTGATAGAGAGGCGCCCAAACCGCGCAAGATTTGGCACTACAAATCTGCTAAATGGGAAGATCTCATGGAATATTTTCGAACTTTCCCTTGGTTGGACGTTTGTTTTCGATCCGACGACCCATCTGACTGCGCCAGGGAGGTTTCCGATGTTATTTTGGCTGGTATGGAGGCTTACATCCCTTTTTCGAAGAAATGCCCTTCCAACGGCAAGCCTTGGTTTGACTTAAAATGCAAAGAAGCTGTTGCTTTCTAAACATCTTGTATACCGACAGTGGCGTGAAGATCCTAACACCATAAATCGTAACATCTTTGTTTGTGCCAGGAACAGAAGCAAAGAAATTATCGACGAAACCAAGGAGGAACACAATCAACGGATTAGAAACACACTTCTCGCTTGTCTCGGCAATTCCAGGTCCTTTTGGTCAGTCGCTAAGGCAGTTAGTCAAAATTTCACCAAATCCACCATACCACCACTCACACGGCCAGATAATTCTATTGCAACGACACCTGTTGAGAAAGCGAACTTGTTGGCTGAACTCTTTGCTTCACATTCTACTATCGATTTCCAAGGAAAAACACCACCTACTATTCCCATAGTGCAGTCAAGGATGCCCGATATTGTCTTCAGACAGCGTATCATAAAACGTATTTTGATGAAGCTAGACACCAAAAAGGCTTCTGGCGCTGACGGAATACCTGCCATAGTTCTTAAGAACTGTGCAAGGGAACTAACACCAGTTTTCTGTAGACTTTTCAACCTATCCTACAGAAAGGGAATATTTCCTTCCTGCTGGAAATGTGCCACAGTTCAGCCGATACCTAAAAAAGGCAAGAGGATCTTGCCAAATAACTACCGACCAATCGCACTACTCTCAATAATATCGTCATGGAACAGGCTATCAATCAGCATCTTCTAAAATATCTTGAAGGATTCAACATTATTAGTGATCACCAATATGGCTTTCGTAAAAATAGATCAACAGGAGATCTTCTGACTGATGTAACACATGTTTGGAACAACGCAATTGAACACTTTGAAGAATCTCGAGCGGTTGCTCTTGACATATCCAAGGCATTTGACCGTGTTTGGCACGATGGGCTGTTGGCTAAGTTACGTTCTTATGGTATGTCTGAAAAGTTCTGTTTGTGGCTCTCATGTTTCCTCAGAGAGCGTTCTTTACGAGTGGCAGTCGACGGATTTCTTTCTAACACCTTCACTATCAACGCCGGTGTGCCCCAAGGTTCCATACTATCTCCTACTCTCTTCCTTATTTATATTAACGATCTGCTGGAAAAGACCGAGAATCCAATCTACAGCTTTGCAGATGACAGTACACTTATCTCTTCATTCACTTTGAATGCTCGGACATCGGCTACTCAGACGAATATCCGCAGACAGCAGGAAGTCATTCAACTTAACCAAGACCTGGAAGAAATTCTATCTTGGGGTGACAGTAACCAAGTGGAATTTAACGCTACAAAAACCCAGGCGGCAGTTTTTTCTAAAAAAGTTAACGTTGCAGAACCCGACATAGTTATGTCGGGGCACTCCATCCCTCTAACATCGTCACTCAATCTGTTAGGCGTTAATTTGGGAGCAAATATGTCCTGGCATGAACATGTTGCAGGCATAGCAAGGAGAGCTTCTCAAAAGTTGGGAATATTATTTCGAACCAGAAAGCTTTACACTCCACAACAACTGTTAATTCTTTACAAAGCTCAAATTCGACCAACTATGGAATACTGCTCCCATGTTTGGAGCTCCGCTCCCAAACATACACTGCATTTGTTGGATTCTATCCAGAGAAGAGCTGTTCGTCTGATTGGACACCCGGAAATGACCGACGGCCTTGATTCGCTGGAACATCGAAGAACGGTTGGCGACTTGAGCCTATTCTACAAGTACTTTCATGGAAAGTGTTCGAAGGATGTGGCCCGCTTAATTCCTCCCAGAGCGGTGCATGTTAGGAGTACATGTCGCGCTAATACTTCACATTCGTATGAGGTTCAGCTTGTTACTCCTGTAACAACGCTTTTCAAGCAGTTTATATGGAGAACATCATACCTTTGGAATAGTTTGCCCAGGACTGTTTCCCATCGAGTACAATCTACAGCGATTCAAGAACAACGTGAATCGCTTTCTCCGCACACGTATCGCTCCTGTAGCGCTTTAGGGATTTCCCTGTGCTAGACCCATAAAATATATATATATATATATATATATATATATATATATATATATATATATATATATATATATATATATATATATATATATATATATATACACACTACCGTCAGAAAGTATTTGCCCACCTAGAAATTTCAATGTAACTGCCAAAATTTAATACCTAATTAAACCCTTTTATTATATTAGGTAAATTTAATTATTTTTAACAGGTCTCCATCATAAAATTGTTTAGATAAGCCTTTTTGCTGAAATCACAAATTAAAAACCAATTAGAACAAATTTCCAAGTTTTGCATGATAATTGTTTTGACGCGATTTCTGAGAATTCCAGTTGAAGTAAGAACTCATTTCAAGTTTCTAGGGATTATGGAAATTCCTAGTGACATTTTATGATAAAAACTATGCTAAAAATACCATTGCCCTTTTGGAAATTAACCATTCGCAAACAGTACTTTGTCACTGATACAGGCTCAATTATTTTGTGGAAATGCCGAAAACGAAAGAAGTTTCCATTGAAAATCGGGCTCTGATAATTGCGAGACATCAAAATGGTCACTCGAGTCGACAAATCACGAGTGATATGCGGATGCCAAGGAGAACGGTGAACTACATTGTAAAAAAATTTTCTGCTGGATATAGAATTTCCAACCAAAAACGTTCAGGAAGGCCTCGAAAAACGACTCCCGCTGAAACCAGAGCTATAACAATGTCCAGCAGACGTAATCGCCGCCTAACCGCACCAGAAATCTCGGCTCAAGTAAACCTGAAGCGGCCCATCCTCCTCAGCGTGACAATCGTGAAGAACAGGTTACCAGAAGGTGGACTACGCGGGAGAAATGCAGTGAGGAAACCACTTCTTAGGCAAGTGAATAAACGTAAACGATTAGGATGGGCCGGAGAACATGAAAATTGATCATCAGAACAATGGAATTCCGTCCTTTGGAGCGACGAATCTAAATTCGAAATTTTTGGTTCAAATCCACGAGTTTACGTGCGGCGGCCAACTGGAGAGAGGATGTTGGAAGCCTGTCAGTTGCCTACAGTAAAACACGGTGGAGGTATAGTAATGGTTTGGGGTTGTTTTGGCAACGGTAAAGTTGGAAAATTCTTTAAGATAGAAGGAATCATGCAAAAAGAACAGTATCAAGAAATTTTGCTAACTCAAATGCTTCCTTCTGGAAGAGATATTTTTCAGAGGAAATTTATTTTTCAGCATGACAACAACCCTAAACATTTTGCTAAACAAATAAGAGAACCACCCGACTTGAACCCCATCGAATTGCTGTGGGGCCATTTGGACGGTGTGTTCGAAAACTCAATCCAACATCAGAAAATCACTTGTGGCAATTTTTACAAGCAGAATGGGTTAAAATAACCGAAGAAAGTGTGCAGAAATTACTGGATAGAATGCCGAAACTCTGTAAAGCGGTAATTAAAAACGAAGGAGATCACATAGATGAGAAAAATCCTGGAAAATCATGAATATTTGTCTGAGTTTCTAGACTGTAAGTAATGTGAAAATAAATAATGATTCATTAAAATTAAAAAAAAATATAATATCTAGGTTTTTGTTGTCTTGGGACTGAAATAACTAGGTAGGCAAATACTTTCTGACGGCAGTATATATATATATATATATATATATATATATATATATATATATATATATATATATATATATATATATACTAAGTTATGAAACTAGTTGGGGAACTCGGCAAAAAGGGCATCAACAGATGTTCTTACTATATTCATTTAGCCAATATTTCGGTCCTAGGTTGGGACCTTCATCAGGGCACAAACTGGAAAAGAGATAACGAAGCAACCAATAAAGAAAATTAGGCATGAGGAATTGATGTTGTTAAGTCAAGTTTTTAATTATTAATTTTAATTATTAATTTTTAATTTGCAATTTTTAGTTTCAATCTTACAATTATTAATATGGAACTATTGTAATTTAAAAGTATTATTATTATAAACAATCATAAATTATTATTATTATTATTATGAAAAAATGTCAAAAACAAAATTCGAGTGACTCACATGTAGCATACAATTTAATCTAACAAGAATGACCATCAATAACAATCGCCATAGTAAAGACCAACACTGAATTAAAACAACCACTATTCACTAACATATTAATATACAAACATGGCATTTACAGCAGGGATGCCATTGATAACGTTGGATGCTGAAATTTCAAAACTAATTAACCACCTGCCATCTCAAAGAAAAGTGACAATTTTGACAGGGCGCTGACAAAGGACGACCACCTGACAGATGTAAGGGATCACTCAAAATGAATAAAAGGAAAGGTTGAACAACCAGGAAAGGACCGGTTTAGTACGAATGAAGTACTACGTCATATGGTAAAATTTTTGGTATGAAGGGAAAAGGTATCTAATGGGAACGCAAATTTTCGCTGTTGTGATAATTAAGTGACATATAGAGGAAACGATTTTACTTCATCTGGGGGGAATAGAACAAGGAAAAAGGAGGCGGCAAGTGGAAAGGGTTTTCCATTAATTGGGAACATACTAATCAATTTATCATTATAATTGTTATTATTATTAATGTTATTACAAATGGGAGTGTAATTATAAAGAATTTCAGGGGAAAACCAAGAAAAACATGTACTTAAACAAGATGGTACCCAGAGGGCAACATGCAGAAGGACAGAGCTGTAAGTTACCAAAACGAAAAACTATTATGAGGAGTAAGACAACCCAGAGATATTATGCGAGGGATGAAGATCACAAGAGAGAAGAAAGCTATATATGCTGCTCAGGCCGTCAAGATCAGTTCTTTTGTTGATATTTTGGGGATTCTCGTTGATATAGCACATCTCAAGAAATTCTCTTTTAAGAAGGTTTTTTTGGATATGAAGGATTTTCGGTTCTCTGAAGTTGAAGGAATGTCCATTATCAACAGAGTGAATTGCCAGTGCACATCTTTGTGGGTGACATCTGGTGTCGCTTTTATGTAATGCGATGCGACGGTTGAGACATTGTGATGTCTGGCCAATATATACAGCAGGACAATCAAGACAGGAAATGGAATAGACAATATCTGACATAGAAAGAATGGGTAGAGAAGATTTCAATTTACTAAAAATACGCTTGTTTTTATGGAAGTACTTGGCAATCTTAACATTGGGAATGACGCGCAAGATATGAACCAATTTAGAGGTAAGACCGGGTATAAATGGCAGAGAGAGCAGCGAAGGACTTATTTCCGTATGGCTAGCAAGAGGTAGATGGGGTGGAAGGGAAGGAAGGGATAAGCGTACAGGAGGAGGCTCTGGTACGATGTCATTAGAGAGGAAGAGCTTATCGACTTCGTCCTTGGTCTTGAGCAGGAACTTCTTATTGTACCCATTTTCCATAAGATTGGTGAGCAGTGTTTGTGCTTGAGATAGATAATCTGGGTGAGCTATATTTCTGATTCTTCGATATAAGCCCTTTATGACATTTATTTTAACCTTCCAATCATGGCTAGAATTGGCATGTATATATCTGCCTGATGAAGTTGGTTTTCTATACCAGTCTAGTCTGATAACACCATCAGGACCTCTGATGACTCTTGTGCCAGGAAGGGGACAGCATTGTTCGACTTTTCTTCCATGGTAAACTGTAGGTGTTGATCAAAAGAATTGAAGACATGAAGGATTTCTTCTTTACCATTTTCCGGTACAGACAGAATAAGATCATCAACATATTGAAAGAGAAAAGGGGGTCTGAAAGATAGCTTTTCGATACAATTTTTCAAAAGATAGGACATGACTATTGCTGCGAGAATAGGGCTTAAATTGCTGCCCATAGGGCAACCAAAGGTTTGGCGGTAGAAACTTTCTTTATACTTGAAAAAGGTAGATTGAAAGAAAAACTCAATAACAGAAAGGAAGAAGGATTTATCTAATTTTGTGTTGGGCGAGATTAGTGCCCATTCAGAATCAATAATATGTTTGGCTAACTGCCATGAAATGTTGGTAAAGAGACTGACTACATCCAGAGAAATGATGACATGATTCTCAGGTAATAAGAAATTATTAATTTCTGCACTGAAGGCAAAGGAGTCCTTGACTGCATATAGATGGTAATTTTGGAAGGATTTTTCTAATATATCTGCACAGAATTTGCTTAAGCTTGATGTAGGAGAGTTAATTGTGGAGACAATAGGTCTTAGTGTTTGTATGTTAATATGTTAGTGAATAGTGGTTGTTTTAATTCAGTGTTGGTCTTTACTATGGCGACTGTTATTCATGGTCATTCTTGTTAGATTAAATTGCATGCTACATGTGAGTCACTCGAATTTTGTTTTTGACATTTTTTCATAATAATAATACTAATAATTTATGATTGTTTATAATAATAATACTTTTAAATTACAATAGTTCCATATTAATAATTGTAAGATTGAAACTAAAAATTGCAATTTAAAAATTAATAATTAAAATTAATAATTAAAAACTTGACTTAACAACATCAATTCCTCATGCCTAATTTTCTTTATTGGTTGCTTCGTTATCTCTTTTTTAGTTTGTGCCCTGATGAAGGTCCCAACCTAGGACCGAAATATTGGCTAAATGAATATAGTATGAACATCTGTTGATGCCCTTTTTGCCGAGTTCCCCAACTAGTTTCATAACTTAGGATTTTGTTAGATACGGCAACTTTTGCTTTCTCTCTCTTTATTATATATATATATATATATATATATATATATATATATATATATATATATATACCAAATTGTTGAAAAGTTGAAAACTATATTTATTGGAATCCATGGACTCTAAATGGTAAAGAAACGCTAAAATTTGAAACTGTACCTATTTCACGAATATAATACTTCTTTTAGCGAAGAAAATAAAAAACGCAGATTCGTGTGAAATGGCAATTTATATGTAATCACGTACAAAAAAAAATAAAAAAATTATACCTGCAGGCGTGGGTAATAAACGTATATCGCGCTAAAACGAGCCTTTCAAATCTTGTTAGCTAAGTGGATAAAAAGCATCATTCAAATCGATGAAAAACGGTAAAAGGGAAATCTAAAAATAAACTGCGGAAAAATTGCTCTATTTATAAGATTTTAAATTGAATTTGCGCCGCAGAAGGTTGAACACCATTTTCAAATTACGACCACAATGTATGATTCCTGTTCTATTGGAAAACCCAAAATTAACAAACAAGGAGTTCTTACTTATCTTGCTAGAGTAATTATTGTATTCGTCATGAAATATCACCATCCGATTCCTAGATCACAAAAAATATAGTTTCCTCTTTCCTTTGGTCTATTTGTCTGTCTGTCGGTCGGTTTTCAACTCTCGATCGAAAGAGGGAATAGATTTCAAGTTTGGTACGCACATAATATTCAAACTAGGAAAGGAAACTATAGTTTTAAGCTCCCTGTTTTGAAGATGGTGAAATGGACGGAGTTTATTTAAGATGTTACATTTACCTAACAGGCAGGAAAAATAGGCTCTTTTTGGGAAATTTTTACACTCTATTATACAAGCAACAAAAAGTCTGTTTGGAGGTTTCATATAAGTAGCGATATTTTCGTGTGTCATATAGTGTTTGATAATATTTCTCTGTAGCTTCCTTTATCTCTATGATTTGTGCGATCTCCTGGTTATCGTTACTTATAAGTTTTATTATTTGATGTCTTTCTTCATTCATTCGTTTGTTTAAGTGTTTCAGACTTTTTCTCTCTTTCAGAATTTCTACTATTTTCAAGTTTCTGTATTGCCTGACGTCTTCTCTCATCTTTTTCTTCTTCTTCTTTATGCGTTTAGTTCATCAAGTTCTGTTTAGTAGTTTATGTGTTTTATATGATTTTCCAGTGCTTGTCGATATTCGTCTGTTCTGCTTTATTATTTCTGTGAGTATATTTATCTTTGCATGCGTTATCAATCTACGTCTCTCCTGCTTCAGATTTATTCTTATTTTTACTCTGAGCATCCGATGGTCACTGCGCTAATGCTTATCGTGTTCAGGACTGTCGTGTCAATTACAATATTCTTGTCATTTGATAACACATAATCAATTTCGTTTTTGTTATGCCATAGAAAACATATTTCGTTTTTAATCCCTTATTTATTTTGTTTTTTCTTTCTATTTGTATGATATTATTATGTTGATATTTGGTGATGACAGTAGTAGTAATTTCTGAAAGTGTATTAATATAGCCTTTACTCTGACCTACTATTTCAAATAAAAGGTGGTACTGAAAAATTTAGCCCTTTATGGAAATTTCATTTTGTATAAGCTATTACTGAGAGACAAAAATTCCTTTTTAAATTTAAAATCAAATACTAAAAATATTTTCCCCTGGAAATCGCTCGAACCAATAGTTTAAAATTTTCACCTCTCTTGCAAATGTGTGAGAAATATATTCATTTTCAAAACCAACTAGATATACACCGTCTGTCCAAAAAGTTCCCGAACTGATTTTTCCCCGGCCTTTAAGCAGCGCCATCTCGTACACAAGAGTTAAAGTTGGAACTCATATTCGTAAACAATACATGCAAAGAAGCTGTTGCTTCTAAACATCTTGCATACCGACAGTGGCGTGAAGATCCTAACACCATAAATCGTAACATCTTTGTTTGTGCCAGGAACAGATGCAAAGAAATTATCGACGAAACCAAGGAGGTACACAATCAACCGATTAGAAACAAACTTCTCGCTTGTCCCGGCATTTCCAGGTCCTTTTGGTCAGTCGCTAAGGCAGTTAGTCAAAATTTCACCAAATCCACCATACCACCACTCACACGGCCAGATAATTCTATTGCAACGACACCTGTTGAGAAAGCGAACTTGTTGGCTGAACTCTTTGCTTCACATTCTACTGTCGATTTCCAAGGAAAAACACCACCTACTATTCCCATAGTGCAGTCAAGGATGCCCGATATTGTCTTCAGACAGCGTATCATAAAACGTATTTTGATGAAGCTAGACACCAAAAAGGCTTCTGGCGCTGACGGAATACCTGCCATAGTTCTCAAGAACTGTGCAAGGGAACTAACACCAGTTTTCTGTAGACTTTTCAACCTATCCTACAGAAAGGGAATATTTCCTTCCTGCTGGAAATGTGCTACAGTTCAGCCGATACCTAAAAAAGGCAAGAAGACCTTGCCAAATAACTACCGATCAATCGCACTACTTTCAATAATATCGAAAGTCATGGAAAAGACTATCAATCAGCATCTTCTAAAATATTTGAAGGATTCAACATTATTAGTGATCACCAATATGGCTTTCGTAAAAACAGAGCAACAGGAGATCTTCTGATTTATGTAACACATGTTTGGAACAACGCAATTGAACACTTTGGAGAATCTCGAGCGGTTGCTCTTGACATATCCAAGGCATTTGACCGTGTTTGGGACGATGGGCTGTTGGCTAAGTTACGTTCTTATGGTATGTCTGAAAAGTTCTGTTTGTGGCTCTCATGTTTCCTCAGAGAGCGTTCTTTACGAGTGGCAGTCGACGGATTTCTTTCTAACACCTTCACTATCAACGCCGGTGTGCCCCAAGGTTCCATACTATCTCCTACTCTCTTCCTTATTTATATTAACGATCTGCTGGAAAAGACCGAGAATCCAATCTACAGCTTTGCAGATGACAGTACACTTATCTCTTCATTCACTTTGAATGCTCGGACATCGACTACTCAGACGAATATCCGCAGACAGCAGGAAGTCATTCAACTTAACAAAGACCTGGAAGAAATTCTATCTTGGGGTGACAGTAACCAAGTGGAATTTAACGCTACAAAAAACCAGGCGGCAGTTTTTTCTAAAAAAGTTAACGTTGCAGAACCCGACATAGTTATGTCGGGGCACTCCATCCCTCTAACATCGTCACTCAATCTGTTAGGCGTTAATTTGGGAGCAAATATGTCCTGGTATGAACATGTTGCAGGCATAGCAAGGACAGCTTCTCAAAAGTTGGGAATATTGTTTCGAACCAGAAAGCTTTACACTCCACAACAACTGTTAATTTTTTACAAAGCTCAAATTCGACCAACTATGGAATACTGCTCCCCTGTTTGGAGCTCCGCTCCCAAACATACACTGCATTTGTTGGATTCTATCCAGAGAAGAGCTGTTCGTCTGATTGGACACCCGGAACTGACCGACGGCCTTGATTCGCTGGAACATCGAAGAACGGTTGGCGACTTGAGCCTATTCTACAAGTACTTTCATGTAAAGTGTTCGAAGGATGTGGCCCGCTTAATTCCTCCCAGAGCGGTGCATGTTAGGAGTACACGTCGCGCTAATACTTCACATTCGTATGAGGTTCAGCTTGTTACTCCTCGTACAACGCTTTTCAAGCAGTCTTTTATATGGAGAACATCATACCTTTGGAATAGTTTGCCCAGGACTGTGTTTCCCATCGAGTACAATCTACAGCGATTCAAGAACAACGTGAATCGCTTTCTCCGCACACGTGTCGCTTCTGTAGCGCTTTAGAGATTTCCCTGTAGCACGTGTGCTAGACCCATAAAAAAAAAAAACATTTGTATTCCACCAGCCAGTTGTAATCAGGCAGTGCTGGGTAGTAGACGTGTGAACCGTACAGTTGTAGTCGTTCGGTCACAGAAGTGTGATGGAGCAACGAACGGTGCACAGTAGTCCGAAAAGCTGGCCATAATATAAGAAACAAAAAGTTTTATTTAGAGATTTTTACCTGTTTGAATACTTCTACCAATTCATCTACTATGATCAGATGCATCTTCCGCTTGCACCTGTCTCATAACTTTAATTTCATTTCGAAGGGTCAAGTACCACGCAGTATCTCTCGTGAAGCACGTCAGACGTCATTAAACTATTATAAAAACTGCAAAAATGAACCAAGTTTAATTGTGTAAAATGAATTCTGTCCCTGAAGGTGAGTACAATTTCACTCTGTTTCTGGAATTTCATATTTACTTAATGTTAAGTGAGTAATTAATTGTTCAATTATCCAGTTTTTCTCAAAAATCTTTAAAGAACAAGTAATAAGTTAAAAACTCCATTGAACTCTAACGTGAAATGCGTTGGAGGTATTTATTAGACAGTTTTTGCCAACATATCAAAAAATTGAAGCTAGATGTCACAAGTTTGGTATCTGTGTTAGTTTTTGTGCGAAGATGTGCGTGGATGCCAATCTTACTTTCATCTTAAAATTCGGAAAAGTGGTGCAAACTTAAAAAAATTGGGGATAATGTTACAAAATACAACCAATTATTTGAAAATTCGGGAAATTGTTGCAAAATGTGATAAGTAGTTAGCAAATTCGGGTAAATGTTGCAAAATGGGAAAAATACTTTAAAAATTCTGTAAATTGTTGCAAAATGGTAAAGTTAATTAAACGATTCGGGAAAATGTTGCAACATGTAGCAAATTGTTTGTAACTTCAGTAAATTGTTGCTAAAATTGAAAAAGACTTGAAAATTTCAATAAAACGTTACTAAATTGGAAAAATAACTTAATAACTTAAAATTTTGAAAATTGTTGCACAATGTAGCAAATTGTTTAAAAATTCTGGAAAATGTTGCAAAATGGTGAAAATTGTTTAAAAATGCAGGAGAAAGTTGCAAAATAGAATAAATACTTTAAAAATTTAGACCACTGTTGCAAATTTTTCCAATTTTCTTTAATTATTTACAACAATTACTCAAAATTAATGGAAAATATTCAGCTAAAATGTATGCATTTTTTATTTTTACAGAAAATGCGTGTGACAAAATTGAATATTTTTACAAGAAAAGGCCTTTTCCTACTTGTCAAAAACCAATTACATGACAACATAAATGTTATTATTGACACTAATGAAGCAGAAGTGACAAAAACACTTCGCATACATATATTTTGCCAGAAAATTTGAAGAAACCGATTATCAAATTGATGACAGAATTCCAAAATAGATGGAAAAAAGTCCACAGAATCCAAGAGCAATTATTCGCAGAGTGTGATGATGACTATGAAACGGAACCATGTAACATTCATTTTTTCCTAGATTTTAAGATCATGTAATGTTACTGATTTTTCACTTCAAATTGTACTTATTTTTATTTTGTATCGAACGGTATATTAATAAGAGATTCCAAGCCGTTCGGTGTATTAGTGTGCTGTGCGGGTTTCTGACCAAATATATCGGCACGCCGATTGGTTGAAAATGTGTATCCGGATTTTTGGTTCGGGCGTCGCGAGATGACCGAGAGAAGGCGAGGACTTATTTAAGGGTCCGAGGAACTACTGTGGAGGCTGAGTACCATCAAGCCGCAGCCAGGCGAGTTTTCATTCAGGGTATCCTTTATTGGGTTGGGGAATTCGCCACTATGGAGGCCCCATTTTGTTTTTGAAATTTGAATTTCATGTTCGTGATCAGCAATCCCGAAAACCCCGATATACAGAGTTTTGTCAAAATCGAATGATACCTCCATATTTTGGCCAGCTTTTCGGGACATTTTTCCTCTATGCGGTGGTCAAATTTCATATGAAACTAGGTAAAACAGCTACGGTGACATTTGAATCTTTGAAAACAGCTTACGGTGATGATTGCTTATCGCGTTTACAAGTGTTTGAGCGGTTTAAACGCTTTAAGGGGAAGATCACTGTAAAATTTTCAAAAAATCGATTTTTTTGGCTTAAATGTTTCTTTATGTTGTCTAGAATGTGCTGCAGGCATCGCAGAGTAAAGGTATATACAAAATTTTTTACGTTAATTTACAACTAAAACTTTAAACGCGTTTTTCTCAAAACGTCGTTTTTTCACATTATCGGAAACATAACTTAAAAAGTTTTCAATCAATCGACTAAAAATTTTGTACACAGCTTTAAGAGGTAATAACTCACGGAATGACGTACGGATTTTATGATTAATGCTATTTTTATTAATGATTTAGTTCATAATTTTTCGTCATTTTTTTTTGTTTAGTTCATTTGCCTGCCAAATTAACAAAAATAAATATTTGTCCATTTCCCTACGTCATTCCTTAGATATTCACTTATAAAACAAGAATATTTCTTATTTTTTCATTCTAGGTTCATCCCTTTGTGAAAAATCTTTTCAGTAGTGCAAAAAAGGTTTTTTTTTTTCACCGAGCGTTACGGCCGCCATTTTGTATTAAAAAATTCTGACAAAAATCATGTATATTCTTTGTACAATAAAAATTTTTTAAACGCAAGTCGATATCTTTATATATAGTTTTTCTTAATAAAATTCCTAAAGTTCACCTTTTTTTGACCTCTACAGTGGTGCTCACCATTAAGGAAAGACGGAAGTCGCTCGAGGATAGCGTCCCACCACCAAGTTCAGCCGATACAAACGTAAAAATTTGTCATCTTCTGCAAACCGACCGCCATCTTTCGTGCAGACTGATGACAGGAAAGCGTAACATCTCTAAATCAAGTGTTCAAGATATTGCCGGAATATTTTAAACAAGAGGAAAGTGTGGGCGAAGTATGTTCCCCACACCTTGACACCTGAGCAAAAACAACAACGGATGGATGCCAGCCGAAACTTCATCGAAATAAGAAATCCGGACGATTATTTTCTGCGGAAAATAATCAATGGCAATGGCAATAGTAAAATGTGCAATGACTAGATAGTGGCTCGCCGAGACCGAAGTCCAGAACAAAGACAATGCTCGTCGCATTTCTTGCACTTAAGGAATTATTCACAAAGAATCTGTGCCCCAGGGCACTACAGTAAACGCCAGGTACTACGTGG
The DNA here is from genome assembly GCA_019049505.1 of Pachyrhynchus sulphureomaculatus. Classification (NCBI taxonomy): domain Eukaryota; kingdom Metazoa; phylum Arthropoda; class Insecta; order Coleoptera; family Curculionidae; genus Pachyrhynchus; species Pachyrhynchus sulphureomaculatus. Next base: position 1,217,925 of record CM032452.1, on the reverse strand, counting down.
TGTCATGAAGTTACTTTGCAAGCAGATTCAGCGGTTTCGACCGAAACGATGGAACGCAAAGGATCTTTTCTTGCTTCATGATAACGCACCCGCTTACACGGCTGGGGCTGTCTATGGTCCACCACCCTAGTTATTTGCGGGATTTAGCCTCTAGTAATTACTTTTAATTCCAAAAATCAAGCTCCACATGAAGGGTCAACGCTAACACGTAGGCTTTCTAAAAGGATGTGATTTTCCATCTAACGCATAGGCTGAAAAGTTTTTGGTCTAGGTATTTAAAACATACTATTTTTTTGCAAAATTCGACTTTACTCATTAACATAGTTTCCTTCAAGAGCAATACAATCAGTCCAACGCTTTTCTAATATTTCTTGTAGAAGGATTTGTCTTTGCCTTCAAAATAGGCCTCAGTTTCGGCGATAACCTCTTCATTGGAGCCAAATCTCTGTCCTGCGAGCATTTTTTTGATAATAGTCACTAGGGGCCAAATCTGGAGAATAAGGTGGGTGATGAAGCAATTCGAACTTCAATTCATGCAATTTTGTCATCGTAACCATTGACTTGTGACACGGTGCATTGTCTTGATGAAAGAGCATTTTTTTCTTGTTCACTTGGGGCCGTTTTTTTGCGATTTCTGCCTTCAAACGCACCAATAACTTTATATAATATTCGCTATTGATGATTTTTCCCTTCTCAGCACAGTCGATGGAAATTATTCCATGCGCAACCCAAAACCTTCCCAGCCGACTCTTGTGTCTTTGGTCGCTTCGGGCGGCTTTCACCAGCTGCTGTCCACTTAGCTGAGTGTGTAGTTGTGGATCTATGTTTCATCCATTGTCAGATATCGCATGAAAAACCTTTTTATTGAGTTTACACAAGTCCAAACAGCGCTCAGAATCATCAACACGTTGTTGCTTTTGGTCCACTATGAGCAAACGCGGTACCCATTTCGAACAGAGCTTTCTCATGGCTAAATGTTCATGCAAAGCATGACCAACACGTTTTTTTTAATATCTTTAAGGTGTCAGCTATCTTACGCAATATGGTCATCCAAAACAATTTCGTGGACATTTTAGATGTTTTCGGGTGTAACCACCTCATTTGGGCATCCAGAGCGTTCAGCATCATTTGTGTCTGTACGACGGCGTTTAAATTCAGCATACCAGTAAATGATGAATGATTTTTCAGAGGCAGAGTCCCCGTAACATTTATCAAGCCATTGCTTTGCTTGAACGTATTTTTTTCCATCAAAAAACAGTGTTTAATCAACACACGAAATTCGATTTTTTTCCATTGTTTTGAAAATATCAAAAGTAGCGTCACTAAATCCACTGTACTTGTAAACTAATCATCGAAATGTTATGAAAATTTGACACGTATCGTTTGAAGGTTGGTACTTCCTAAAAATCATATGTATTTTTTGAAAAGGGCGACATCTGTATGTCAGACCAAAAACTTTTCAGCGTACGTGTTATGACGAGTTGTGAAGGGCGAGTTAAACATGATTTCAAAAGAAAATTTGTCTAACAATTTCACACAAATAATACAATTTGATTATTAATTTGGTCTTTACCTATCACCATTCTTCTTCTTCTTTATATTAGGCATTCCTACCTGTTTTTTTTTAATGTATCGTCGTTACAGGTCGTCATTCCATCTTTTTCGTGGGCGCCTACTCCTTCGGCCCATCAGTGATTTATTTCGAGCTATTTTCACTAATCGTCGTTCGGACATTCTATTTATGTGTTGGTTCATTCTTGTTTTCTAGTTCTTATCCACGTGTTAATGTCCTCTACTTCACATATGTGCGTTATGTTGTCATTCGTTTCTCTGTCCCAAAGTGTTCTTCCTGCAATTCTTCTTAATGTTTTCATTTCACTTGTTTGTAATTTGTTTGTTGTTTGTTGTGTCTCTGATCTTGTCTCTGCTGTGTAAGTCATACCTGGTCGAACTACAGATTTATATATACGAGATTTTACTTCTGTTCTCAAGTATTTAGTTTTTCAAATAGTGTCATTCAAGCATCCTGCTATTCTATTGGCATTTACTATTTGTTCTTTAATTTCCTCTTCTATGTTGCTGTTATGATAATTTAATTCCTAAATATTTAATTTTCATCACCTGCTCTATAATCTGATTATAGATTTCCAGCTTGCACCTAATTGGTTCTTTGGAGATAAGATTTGGTTTTTTCAGTCGATATTTCCATATTAAATTTCTTGGCTGTTGTATTAAACTGATGTAATAATCTCTGCAAGTCATCTTCATTCTCAGCGACTAGGACAGTATCGTCGGCCTAACACAATATTTGTATCTCTTTATTGCCCATTTTATAGCCTTTTCTTGTTTTTACCTGTTTAATTATTTCATCTAATATAATGTCAAACAGTAGGAGACTCAGTGAGACTCCTTGTCTAATACCAGTTGTTACCTCTATGGGTTCAGTTAACTCTGAATTTACTCTCGCGTCTATTTTTTTCTTTTGTAAACGTTCTTAATTAGTTTTATTATATCCAAGGAAATATTCTTGTCAGAAAGTGTGTGCACTACGTCTTGCAGCTATACTCTATCAAATGCTTTTATCAAATTTATAAAGCATAGGAACGCGGGTCTGTTATACTCAATTGATTTTTCAGTAATTTGTCTGATTATAAATACTGGGTCGATACAAGATCTTCCACTCCTGAATCCTGGAGTTATTTTACTGGTAACAATTTTTGTCGTCAGTTTTAAAGTTGTGCACAAGTTGTGCCTCGATAATTATTCGAATCGGTTTTTCCTTCTTTTTTAAAAAGCTTGTTCTCCATTCTTCTGGTATTGGCAATCCCTGTATTATTTTGTTTATGAGCTTTGTCAGTTCTTTAGTCAGTTTCACTTCTCCGTACTTTAATAGTTCATTTTGTATTTCGTCCTTACCAGCTGATCTTGGGTTTTTTAATTTTTAGAGAGCTTCTTCCACCTGTTTATCATCTATTTCTGATGTTTCGTGGATTACTATTTCTGGTGTTTCGGGTTCCAAATTTTCTGTTGTATTATACAACTGCTTTATATAATTTATTCCTGTGTCTTGTTCAATGTATCTTACTTCTATTAATTTTTTCATTTCCTTTCGTTGTCCACGTATCATTCTCGAAATCTCCTTTTGCATACCATAAAAGTCATGTTCCATTTCTTTAGAGAATCTTTCCCAGTATTCCATTCTCTTTTTTCTCACTAGTGCGTTTGTTTCATTGACTTTCTTATATTCTTCATATGTTTCTTCTTGGCATTATAATTTCACGTCCTCGCGGAACCAAGGTATATTATTCGATCTTCTTGATGTTCTGTTGTGTGCTTCCTTTGCTGCGTTTATAATGTTATCCTTGATCTTTCTCCAACTGTCTTCTATGTCTTCTTCCTCTACCACTGCGTTTTTATTTATTTCGTTCTTCAATCTGGTCTGGTAGAGATTTTTTATTGATTCTTCTTGTAGGCTTTCTACCTTTGTCTTTGTTTCGTAAACTGTTAAGCTTGTTTTTTGAAGTCTCTTTATTGTCATTCTGATTTTTCCCAATACAAGACTGTGATCACTTCCTACATCTGCAGAACATAAACATCTTATGTATGTATTTGTGTATAATGTATTTCTTTATTTGTTAAAACGTAATCTATGATTGATCTATCTCCTCTCGTATTTTGAAATGTATATTTATGTTGTTCTTTATGTTTAAAGAAGGTTATTTATTCGGAACTCATTTTGTGCGGAGAAGTCTCACTATTCTGGGACCAGATTACACACGAAGTGCCCCCCAGCGACCACTAATATAAAAGGGCTGTGCAAGTGCAATTAAATAATTTTCGCGCTAGATCTCAAAGTCAGTTCTTGGAACAAGCTCTGAAAAAGCTGGTAAGGTGACAGGCAAAACGTTAGCATCACTTATTCGAACGACACAGGAGAAATTGAAATAAATACACCGATAAGAATGACGTAACCGAAAGAAACATGAAGAAAATATTTTATATTTTTTAAGATCAGAACAATAACTGTTACCTATTTAGGTTCTATACTCTTATACTTATATGTATTAAAAGAACAACTGTAAATCTGCTCAAATTCCTATTAAATTCGTCAGTAACAAAACCGACGATTTCTTCTTGAGTAAAACGTGAACTATAGAACAAAACCTGGAAAATGGTTTTCACAAAAGCCCTTTGTATTTGATAATTGTCGGCCTTTACTCAGTGAATTGTTTGTGTAATTTTAGGATGAATTGAAAACAATAAGAAATAAAACAAAATGAAGCGGATACGTAAAAATGAACATGTAAATCACTTTTGTTTGTGTTTTCGTATTTGTTTAATCGAAATTTTCATGTCAGTAATCAAAATGAAAACTCTCATAAATAATCCTTAAATACTCTAACTTCTCTGTGAAGTTAATCAGACGGGACCTACCTGGGGTTCGAACCACATCATCGGTAAATGTTATGTTAGGTTAGACTAGTTTGTATTAGTTACATTTGTGTGTTGTATACTAGATATGAGTTAACTATTGTTGTAACTGTTCCTATTGTACGGGGGTGAATTAGCAAATCTGGGAAATTTCTACAAAATGGTGGGAAATTGTGTTAAGCGGCAGGACTATTGGTAAACATGATTCTTCTAACGGTTGTGTTCAAAATTTCAAATACCAGGTGTACAAGTATGAAATGCGGATTTCAGACAACAGATGGTGTACCGATGCAGTTTGTGCTATAAAGATTTGACACTGCGCCATTTTGTTGTGTCATCAACAAGTGTCAGACGCGCACGAGTGATAAATTGGAAAATTGTGTGCATAGTTGTTGTGTTCAATATGTCAAAATTTATACCGAACAAAGAGCATTCGCGGACAGCATTAATTTTTTGTTTTCATTTGAAGAAAACTGCTGTTGAATCATCCCGATTACTGCGAGAAGCTTATGGTGAACATGCTCTATCGCAAGATACGTGTCAACGATGGTTTTGGCGTTCCAAAAATGGTGACTTCGATGTTGCAGACAAGGAACGTGGAAAACCGCCAAAAAAAAATACGAAGATGTGGAATTGCAAGCATTGTTGGGCGAAGATGATTCAACAAGCTGTTTCCAATTGGCTACGAGAGATGGGAAAGATTCAGAAGACCGGTATATGGGTACCACATGAGTTGAACGACAGGCAAATGGACAAGCGCAAAAACACGTGTAACATTTTGCTCGCCCGGTACAAAAGGAAGTCGTTTTGGCATCGTATAGTTACAGGGGATGAAAAGTGGATTTATTTTGAGAATCCCAAGCGCAAAAAATCATGGGTAGACCCAGGCGCACCAACCACATCGACCGCAAGACCGAATCGCTTTGGCAGAAAGACGATGCTCTGTGTTTGGTGGGACCGGAGGGGCGTGGTCCATTATGAGATGTTAAAACCTGGGGAAAAGGTTAATACTAAACGTTACCAACAACAATTGACCGATTTAAGCCATTCGCTGCTTGAAAAAAAGGCCAGAATACAGAAAGAGGCAACACAAAGTCATTTTTCTTGATGACAATGCTCCATCACATACGGCAAAACCAGTTCGCGACACGTTGGAAGCACTCAGCTGGGAAGTTCTACCCCATGTGGCTTACTCACCAGACTTGGTTCCTTCCGATTACCACTTGTTTGCATCGATGGGACACACACTTGCTGAGCAGTGCTTTGGTTCGTACGAAGATGTGAAAAAATGGCTCGATGAATGGTTCACAGCAAAAGGGAAAGATTTTTATTGGCGTGGTATTCACAAACCACCCGAAAGATGGGAAAAATGTATAACAAGCGATGGAGCATATTTTGAATAAAGCACTTTTTTATCATTCTTCCGAATTTAACATGTTTTTTTAGAAAAAAAAATCCGCATTTCATACTTGTACACCGGGTAGATGCGACGCGCAGTTGCTTGTTGGCAGCTACCGTTAGTGATTGATGTTACACGTTTTGTACAAATAAGTAAAGTGGAATATCGCGAAGTGACAAAACATTTTTATTTTAAAAAAGTGGATTGCGGCCTAGATAGAAACTGAATTAAAGGAAGTCATGGGGGCACTACACTAGTACTCAATGAATTTAAACGTGGTAGTACGAAGACTACAGATGCTGTACATTCAGCATGCCCGATTGAGATTTCTTTTGGAGAAACGGTCGACAAACATTCATTCATTCGTGGGGGAAGATCGTCGTATTAAGCTTCGTGAGATTCCCGAGATGGTAGGCATCTCAATTAAACGGGTAGCTAATATCCTGCAGGAAGTTCTAAAAATGAAAAAGCTGAATGCGCGATGGATGCCGCGTATGTTAACTTAACAGCAAAAACGCACAAAGAAAGACATTTTAAAATCGTGTTTGGAGTCCTTTTGTGATTGTGACGAAACGTGGATCCACCATTACACCACAGAGATAAAACAGCAGTCAAAACAGTGAGCTGGCGAAAGTGAAAGTACACCGAAAGAAGCGAAAACAGTTTTATCTACGGGTAAAGTGATGGCAAATGGTTCTCACAGGATATCATCATGATTGACTACTTGAAACAGGGTAAAACAGTAATTGGCTTTTATCAGGCAACGTTACTGACCATTTGCATAGTAAGTTTAAGCAGACCAAAACCCAGGCGGCAGTTTTTTCTAAAAAAGTTAATGTTGCTGAACGCGACATAGTTATGGCGGGGTACTCCATTCCTCTAACATCGTCACTCAATTTGTTGGGCGTTAATTTGGGAGCAAATATGTCCTGGCATGAGCATGTTGCGGGCATAGCAGGGAGAGCTTCTCAAAAGTTGGGAATATTATTTCGAACCAGAAAGCTTTACACTCCACAATTCTTTACAAAGCTCAAATTGGACCAACTATGGAATACTGCTCCCATGTTTGGGGCTCCGCTCCCAAACATACACTGCATTGGTGTCGGTTGGCGACTTGAGCCTATTCTACAAGTATTTTCATGGAAAGTGTTCGGAGGATGTGGCCCGTTTAATTCCTCCCAGAGCGGTGCATGTTAGAAATACACGTCGCGCTGATACTTCATATCCGTATGAGGTTCAGCTTGTTACTCCTCGTACAACGCTTTTCAACATCATCCCTTTGGAATAATTCCCACCGAGTATAATTTACAGCGATTCAAGAACAACGTGAATCGCTTTTTTTCCGCACACGTGTCGCTCCTGTAGCGCTTTAGGAACCTCTCTGCGGCACGTGTGCTCGACCCATAAAAAAAAAAATGATGTAACCGAGATAAACATGCAAATACGTGCTCCTTCACCAGGACAATTCACCCGCTTACACATCGGCTGTTCCAGTGGCAAAAGTGCAGTACTCTCCAGATTTGGACCCAAGTGACTTTTTTGTCTCTAACCCCAAAAATTGCCTTGGAAGATAGAAATTTTCGACCGAAACAATTTTTTTCTGAGCTAATTAAAAAAATTGAAATCTCGCCGGACCAATTTACCTTGTTTTTTTTACAAGAGTTTCTAATCCGCCCTCGTAGTTTGTATTAATAGAGTATATTTAAGTGGAATTTTTCTTTATATATTCAAAATTGTTTTCTATAAAATAAACTGATACAAACATATAATAAGATATGACGACAGAACTTCCAATTAGCATATTTACCGAACGGTATCTACCTTAAAGTTTTGACATATTGTGTCGAGCTTACGCAGTAAGATGTTTATCTTCGACTTTATCCTAAACAAGTATAAACAGATTCATAAGTAATGAAATTATGTAGTGACTTTTGATTGTTGGCTCAGTCTTTTGCTATAACATTTTATAAAAACATTCTTTCTTCCTTAAAAGGAAGTAAGGTTTTCATCAAAAAAATCATCCTAAAGTCCGTTCGTTTGGAGCTGATCTCACACAATATGGGTTATAAATATTAGAATGTCATAAACCATAAGCGTCCGAAATTTCTCTACTAATTATTTGCATTTTTAGTTTTAATCACCTTTACAATAAGCTATATAAATCAACGTATTTTAAGAGTCACTAGAATATAATTAACCAAAGTACTTATCGGCAGGTAGGTGTCTAAGTACCTAAGTATGCAATAAAAATATTCTGTGTAAGTATACAAATAAATCAAAAACGTATAATATGCTTAGTACAAATTAGATTAGCGATGGCTTGAACTATCAGTTTTGCCCGGGTCAAACTTCACGGAGTCTGTAAATCTGCATTTTCCCTGTGAGAAAAAAGAATGATACTTAACGTCTACGAGGCCCTAGTGCATTAACAGCCAACAACTCACGCCTGTGAAAATGTGGAAACCTGTGCCAACATGACGGGGGTTGGATAAGCAACTATTTATATATTTCTAAAAGAAAGAAAACGCGGTCCATGCAATGAACCTCAGAATCACAAAGGAAAGAAGCCCTTAAAGGTCGATGAAGACTTTAAAAACGGAATAAGAAGAAAAGGTCACGTTAAAACAGAAATAATTTGTTGAAGAAGAGAATATTTTTCGTAAAAATAGATCAACAGGAGATCTTCTGACTTATGTAACACATGTTTGGAACAACGCAATTGAACACTTTAGAGAATCTCGGGCGGTTGCTCTTGACATATTCAAGGCATTCAACAGTGTTTGGCACGATGGGCTGTTGGCTAAGCTATGTCCTTATGGCATGTCTGAAGAGTTCTGTTTGTGGCTCTCATGTTTCCTCAGGGAGCGTTCTTTACGAGTGGCAGTCGATGGATTTCTTTCTAAAACCTTCACTATCAACGCTCGTATACCACAAGGCTCCATACTCTCTCCTACTCTCTTTCTCATTTATATTAACGATCTGCTAAAAAAGACCGAGAATCCAATCTACAGTTTTGCAGATGATAGTACACTTATCTCTTCATTCACTGTGAACTCTCGGACATCGGCTACTCAGACGAATATCCGCAGACAGCAGAAAGTCATTCAACTTAACAAAGACCTGGAAGAAATTCTATCTTGGGGTAATAGTAACCAAGTGGAATTTAACGCTACAAAAACCCAGGCGGCAGTTTTTTCTAAAAAAGTTAACGTTGTTGAACCCGACATAGTTATGTCGGGGCACTCCATTCCTCTAACATCGTCACTCAATTTGTTGGGCGTTAATTTGGGAGCAAATATGTCCTGGCATGAACATGTTGCTGGAATAGCAAGGAGAGCTTCTCAAAAGTTGGGAATATTATTTTGAACCAGAAAGCTTTACACTCTACAACAACTGTTAATTCTTTACAAAGCTCAAATTCGACCAACTATGAAATACTGCTCCCATGTTTGGGGCTCCACTCCCAAACATACACTGCATTTGTTGGATTGTATTCAGAGAAGAGCTGTTCGTCTGATTGGAAATCCGGAACTGACCGTCGGCCTTGATTCGCTGGAACATCGAAGAACGGTTGGCGACAAGTATTTTTATGGAAAGTGCTTGAAGGATGTGGCCCGCTTAATTCCTCCAGAGCGGTGCATGTTAGAAGTACACGTCGCGCTAATACTTCACATCCGTATGAGGTTCAGCTTGTTACTTCTCGTACAACGCTTTTCAAGCAGTCTTTTATATGGAAAACATCATCCCTTTGGAATAATTTGCCCAGGACTGTGTTTCCCACCGAGTACAATTTGCAGCGATTCAAGAACAACGTGAATCGCTTCCTTCACACACGTGTCGCTCCTGTAGCGCTTTAGGGACTTCCCTGTAGCACGTGTGCTAGACCCATAAAAAAAAAATCAGAAAATTTCGAACCGAAGGAAGAAATATTTCTTATTTAGAGAGACTTGGGTTAATGAGGGACACACTGTGAAAAAATTCTGGATTGACAAAAACATTAAGAGTGCCAAACAAGCTTTTACGGAAGGTTGGTCAACTGGATACAACCCCCTTCAGGAAAATGTCGCAGGCTAATTGTAGCACATATTGGTAGTAAAAACGGATTTCTCGATGGTGGCTTGGTGGAAGTTAACTAAAGATTACCATGAAGAGATGACGGGCGATGTTTTTGAGGAGTACTTCCATCAAATGATTGAATGTATACCAGCAGAATCAGTTATGTATTAGACAATGCCCCATACCATTCTCGATTATCAGAAAGACTCCCGACAAATTCATGGAAGAAAGCAGATATTCTTCAATGGATAAGAGACAAAAATCGCAAACATAAAGAGAGTATGTTAAAAGCGGAACTTCTCACAATTGCGAAATAAAATAAGGCATAGTTCAAGAAATACGCAGTCGATGAGATGGCAAAGAAACGGAATAGCACAGTGCTTAGATTACCTCCATATCATGACGAATTGAATCCCGTAAAGCTAATTTTGGCACAAACGAAGGGTTTCGTTGCAAGGGAAAATACCAAGTTTAAACTTCAAGACTTAACGCAATTACTACTCGTCCGAATAGAGGATAATTGGAAAAAATGTTATTCGACTTGTTATAGAAGAAGAAAATAAAATGTGGAAACTTTACGAATACATCGAAGAAATGTGGAAATAGAACCCTTAATTATCAATTTAAGAGAAGTCGAGTCCTCAGATTTTGAAGATGATGATTGTTTTTGATTGTAATTAAAGTACTTATATATCGTGAATTGTAACTTTGTATATATCTATAGATTAAAATTTTTTTGGTTATATATATATTTCCATAACTTTATTTTTAAGATAATTTTATTTATTAAACACTAAACGCAGGTTACGCTCGGACGGTTATGCTACCGATGAACCCTCATTTACATTTTATGACTCTATTGTATAGCAGAGGTTTTCTACCTAAAATAGGATGAACCCTTAAAGATAATTCAAAACAGGTAGCAAAATTCAGTAAAATGCATAAGAAATCTCCTTTTTTTGGGCGCACCCCAACATATATTTCCATTTACAAAGAGAGAACTCTGCTATCAACTCCAAACAAATATACTTTAGGAAATGTTTGTCTTTCTTCACGTTTCCGGGTCCCTAGATCGCGAAAAACATAGTTACCGATTTCCGTCGATTTGTCTGACGATAACTCTCGAATAAAATCAGATAAATTTGCTATCGAAGGTTGATAATTATTCTTTATTTTGTATATTATTCTGAGATTTATTCCTAGTTTTTTTGGTTGTGATATTGGAGAAATTTTGAGCAATTATCAAGGGTAAAAGAAGTGAGCGAGAGAGAGATGGTTAGAAAGGTTGCTTCGTATATATCTTGTAATACGTCTTTGTCAGTGTTTTTGGAGTCGAGGAATGTGAAAGTAGTGTTATTTTTCATTATTTTCAATTGACTAAACTTGACGCTAATGATGTAGGGCTGGAGATTAGAGGGGTTGCTTCATACATTTCGTGTAATACATCCTTACAGGTTGTTTGAGTGGATGGCTATGAAAATTATTATATCGGATTTTAACGGAAACAGAATGTAGAGGAAATACGTGTGTGATTTCTCTGAAGCTTTCTCTATAGCATAGGTTCCCAACGGGGGCTGTACCATTCCCCCGTGGGTGCTGGAGCCCTTCAAGGAGGCGGTAGCGGGTCCAGAATGGGAGGGGGGATAGTCAAGCGGGCGGCTGTGGCGTACCTACCTGTTTAGGAAGTTAATATAATAAAATACTTTGAAAATACCTACTGTTTTCATGAATAAATATTTTATCTACCTATCTAAAATTTTTATCTTATTGTTATCGCGTAAATAAGCATTAAAAAAATTAAATTAGCATTAGGTATACGTATATCTAATTCGGTTTAGTATTGTCGGTGACAAGTCTGTGCAGGTTGGTAAGCAAAGACGCGATTCACGCAATTAATCATGTTTCGATAAAAATATGGGAGCTTGTAATGACTTGCTTACAGAGCAAGTGCACCGGCATCACAAACAAGCAAAGGCATGTAAGTTGATTCGTCCGCGAAATCAAATCTATAAAAGACAGGGATAGCTCTAGGAATGTCTTATTATTTTTGTGTGCTTCGCCAATAATCCATATTCGTGAGTAAAAATGATAGAAGTCATTATAGCCATTATTTTTATAACTATCTATAAATCTGTTGAAAAATTAATTAATTTTGTATTTCAAAATGTCTGAATCTAAGAAGAAATGCCGGCAGCACAGTACTGAGTATTTGAAATATGGATTAACGCACTCTCTTACAAATCTATGTGTTTAATTTGCCAAAAAGTTTTTTAAAATGAAACCATGAAGCCTTCTAAGCTACAAAAGTATTTGAATAAAATGCATGCTGATAAAAAAAGACAGAGATTTATCCTATTTTCAAGGATTGGAAAAGAAATATGTAAAACATTTTTGCGTCGCCTTCTAAATAAGAAGATGATGGACTATGAGCCTCATATAATATTTCATTGTCAATCGCAAAAGTGGGAAAAGCACACACAAATGGCGAGGAATTAATCTTTCCGGCAGTCAAAGAGGTAATAAAAGCTGTTCTTCATCATAAGACACCGTCAGATATCATCAAAAAAATTCATAATTCGGTGCAATGAAGAATATATGAAATGACTAAAGACGTTGAAATATCATTATGCGATTTGTTAAAGACTTGCAAATTTTCCATTCAACTCGATGAATCAGCTCTACCAAATAACGCATTACTTTTATCGAAAAATCCTTTATTTTCTATATTATTCTCAGATTTTTTCCTGGTTTTTAGTTGCGATATTGAAGAAATTTTGAGCAATTATATTAAAACATATCAAGGGTAAAATGAGTGAGAGAGCGAGGGTTAGAAAAGTTGTTTCGTATATCTCTTGTAATACGTCTTTGTCGGAGTTTTTGGAGTCGAGGAATTTGAAAGTAGTGTTATTTTTGCATTATTTTCAATTGATTAAATTTAACGCTAATGATGTAGGTCTGGAGATTAGAGGAGTGTAATATATCCTAACAGGCTGTTTGAGAGGTTGACTATGAAAATTATTATATCGAATTTTAACGGACACATAATGTAGAGGAAATGCAAGGTTTCAGTGGTAAAATTCTCTGAAGCTTTGCCTCTACAGAGTAATCCTTAAAGCGCTACAGGACAGACGCGTTTGCGAAAAAAGCGAATCACGTTGATCTTAAATAGCTGTAACCTATACTCTTGTACTGTATCTTGAAAAAAATTGTATGAGGAGTGACAAGCTGAACCTTGTACGGATTTGATGCATTGACAGGACGTGTATTCCTAGCATGCACTCTGGGAGGAATGAAGCGGGTTACATCCAAGGAATTCTTCCCATCAAAGTTCTTATATAACAGACTCGAGTCACTAATTGTTGTTCTAAAAAATTAAAGCTGCTGGTGAGTTCTGGGTCTCCAATCAGGCCAACAGATTTCTCCTGAACAAATTCAGCGAAAGTTTAGGAGCAGAGCTCCACACAATGGAGCAGTATTGCATTGTTGACGAAATTTGAACTTTGTATAGGAATACGAAATCAAATTCCTAGCTTTTTAGAAGCGGCTTTTGCTATGCAGGCAACAATCTTAATTAAGAGTATAAGATATGAAACATGTGAGATTAGTTTTTTCAGCAGAATTAAAAAATGATACAATATACAGGGTGTTTCGTAAAAAATAACGAAGTTGATTTGGTTTCCGGTTGAACCGGAAGCAACAGTTACTTATTTTTAGGGTCAAATTTTACATCTATTTAAATTATATATAAGTCCTTAAAATTAGAACTTAATATCTTTTGTTTTGTTAAAACAAGAGTTTTGCTATACTCTATTCGTTTGCAAGGCGAAGTAGTAAATCATGAAAAATTATGCAAATTAACTTCACGCGATAGTACGAGTCTCAGTACCGTACAGTACATTTTACGCAAAAAAGTTACAAGATTATTTGTATCGGTAGTATTAACTTGGACTAACATTTATGGAAAATTACAATAGAATTATGGCATTTTTGCCTTGAAAATCTCGAGAATGACCGAGCAGTGGCGTATCGACTGATTTCTTTTGTATTAATGATAGCTATAATAAAGGTCGGTTATATTAAAAAATATATATTACAACATATTACAGATATTACAATAATATTACAAGAGTAAAACTAGTATTAAAGAAAATTGAGGAATTATAGGAAGATGACAGAACGGCGCCTATCAATGCCAGATGATTACCTACCTGCATAATATATGCATACAAACACAATATGATAGTTCAGATTAAATCAAATCAAATTTATTTATCAAAACATATAAATTTACAAATAAATAGGAAATTAATTCCATATAAACAAGTTTTAAAATATATACGCACCTAGGTGCATGCTCCTGTATATGCCTTTACAAAACACTATTTAAAGCTTAAAATCTAAAAAAAAAAAACAAATGTCACACGGAGAAGACCCAATAACTGTATGTTGACTGGTTTTTTTTATTTTTATTAATATTTATTTACTTATCCACGGGACATACCCATTTAACACTGAGGTAATAATTACAAGTTTATCATTTATAAAATAACACCTTAAACTATAACTTAAATTTAATGACAAAATAAAATTATTATATCTAGCCCTAGTGCTATGTTAATCTTAAACACCTTCTATATCCGACATGTCAGACATATCCGAACTAAAATCTGACATAGCATCATCTGTACCTAATGGTATAACTAATGGTTCTACAATTTGGTCTATTGATGAATCTAGCGTCCACATTTTATCTTAGTCTTTAATTACGTGTTCAACATATTTTTGCCAGTTTTCTGGAGTGACATTACATATTGCTTTTGCAAACAGATTTTTAAGGTCTGTTGATTTGTAGGTCACATTGTTTCTAGACACTTCGCTTTTTACTTGAGCCCAAATAATGGATATATAGGATTAAGCTCACAGTGGTATGGTGGCAGGCGAAGAACAGTTATATTCCGAGTTTTAGCAATTTCGTCGATAACATACTTGTTATACTTATCTTTGTTTATTATCAAATTTTGATTTCTTGTATATATTGTGCAAGTATTCTTTGTCATGTAAAAAAATTGTTGATTTTAATATTTTACTCTATGCTTCATTTTTACGCAAAAACAACGGAAACAGACGTTGTAATATATCAAGCAGAGCTTAAAGCCAAGTCACAAAGTTAGAAATTTTGTATAAAGTTAACGTAAAGCAAACAGACACGCAGTCAGGATATACGAAGCAGTAAAATCAACAAGAAATTCTGTCGGAACTCAAATAAAACAAGAAAATTTAAATGTTTAGTTTGCCTCTTTTGGTGGTTTTGTAAATTTCAATTTTGAAATGATATTTGAATTTACCTAATTGAAATGAAGAATTGGTATTCTATAGGACAAATTGTCCTACGATATAATAATTAACGGCAGATCTTTATTGTAAAAATCGTACTAATTATTTTCAGTATAATATCGCATTCATGGTGAAAATTTTACTGCGTAGTCGACATTTCCGCTTACAAATTGTCAAAATTTGTTAAAATATAGCTCTGTCTAATGTATACGTAAAAAGCTCTAGAACTTAATGAAAAGCTGTTGATTGCGTGTATTTTCCGAAGAAAATGACACTGGTCTTTACCTCTTACCAGTTAGGGAACAGATTATTCATGAAGCCCCCTCCGCAATGCGGTCTGTTAATATAAAAAGGCGTATGTATCCTCGTATCATTTCCCTGATAGATTCCGAAGAAGTCAGTTCACGGAACAAGTTCTGAAGAAACCGGCCGAACGATCGGCGAAAAGTCACTTATTGAAACGACAAAGGAGAATTTTACCCTAAAAGGATATAAATCAACATTATTTTTTCTAATTTTTCTATATGACTGAAATGCAGCTAAAATGATCATATCAAAAAATCTTATTATATAAAGGGTGATTCATTTAGAGGTACTTTTTTTAAATAAAAAAATATGAATAAAAACAATTTTATTTTATAATCTTTATTATCATATAAAAGAACCATTCTTTACAATTATTTCTTAAAGATAATTTCTTTCAAATGTTGTCCGCGACTACGGTTAACAACGTCCATTCTGAAGTTCCAATTTTCAATGACGCGTGTGAGTATTTCGAGTGGTATTTGGCCAGTGACTCGAGTAATATTGGCCTCCAATGCCTCAATTGTAGCTGGCTTATCCATGTAGACTTTGGACTTTACATAGCCCTAAAGGAAAAAGTCAAGAGGTGTGATGTCACATGATCTAGCCGGCCAATTCACTGGTCCAAAGCGTGAAATGATCTGTTAGCCGAATTGCTCTCGCAGTAAAGCCATGGTTTCACGGGCTGTATGGCAAGTGGTGCCATCTTGTTGGAACCAAATTTCGTCGAGACCAGGGCTTCAATTTCTGGCATCAAATAGTCTGTTATCATGGCGCGATAACGGTCACCATTCACAGTAACATTCCGGCCGGCCTCTGTTTTGAAGAAATATGGACCGATTATTCCACCGGCCCACAAACCACACCAAACAGTTGTTTTTTCTGGATTTAATGGCAGCTCTTGAACCTCTTCAGGTTGTTCATCACCCCAAATACGGGCATTTTGTTTATTCACAAACCCATTAAGCCAAAAATGGGCCTCATCGGTGAACAAAATTTTTCTCGAAAACAATGGATCTTCTGCAAGCTTGTCAAGAGCCCAACGACTAAAACGGAAACGATTTGGAAGGTCGGTTGGCTTCAGTTGTTGCACTAGTTGAATTTTGTATGCTTTTAAAGAAAGATCCATTATGCAATAATGAAAACTGGGTCTCAAACTTATTGATGGTAGAGCGAATTGTGCGTTCGGTAGGCCGATTATGTGGACCATAAGTTGCTCTAAGCGCCCGATACACATTCCTCGTAGAACGCCCATTTTCGTAATAAAGTTGAACAATTTGTAGACGCTGTGCCGGGCTAAGTCTTTCCATTATGAATTGTCAAACACTACTGAACAGGAATGCCACTTCAGTTGACACGACGCATGCGCAATCTGCAATTAAATCCCCATCACAAAAAGTACCTCTAAATGAATCACCCCTTATGTAGTTTGAGCTGGATTAAGTGAACAGGTTAACTTAATTAGTATTATTTTATCTACGTAGAGAAACAAGTTGTTTAAAGAGAGCCAATTTTAACAGTTAAAGTATTAAAAAATTAAGACGGAATCAACCATTGATCTTTGTAGGACACGCTCTTTCCGATACCTAATTAACAATGTACCATAACTTATACAAGCAATCAGTGGCGGCTCCTCTATAGGAACACATGAGCACGTGAACCCTCTCTCAACAAGGCAAAATGCAAATTACTTTGTATTATACCTTAGTCATACAATCGTTTTTTAAAGAAGTGAACCTTCTCTATAAATGGACAAGAACAATTTATAACAACCCTAATACTTTACTTACCGTTAAACCTGGAGTTGTCACTGAAGCTCCCTAAGCGCACAAACTACAAGAACTGGATGTAAAGCAAGGCAGTATACGGCGCTGTCTCGTTTTATACGTTTTTGCGTTCTGGCAAACTGTATCTCTCTAATACGAAGATGTAAATTCGTCGGTTTTCTCTCTCCATGGTTCACACTTACGTGGTGACTTTGCGGATTTGGATTGGGATAGAAGCATCGTGTTGATTCGTTTATATTTTACATCTAATCTAAGTGGTTCCAGTCAGAGTAGTTACATTTGGTTTTGGCGCACAATATTTTGCAACAAAGGGTGTATTGTTAGTATTAAGTCGTGAATGCAATTACATACAGACATAAACTGATTATAACTGATGTAATGAACGAAAAAATGGATGTACAGCCGGGGGGTGTAGTAAATTGTTAGGCGTTAAAAGAAACTTTGAAAATACAGTGAATTATTTTTTCGAAGTTACCTTTAGAAGATAAACTTAAAGTGAAAGCTGCCGTAAAACCGATTCCGAATCTTAGTATTACTCAAGTAAGTGAGGGACAAAAACGCGAGTTCAAAAGAAGTTTTAAAAGTGAATTATATGAAAAACATGAATGGCTATGCGGATGCAGTGTTAAAAACAGCTTGTTTTGTTTTCCATGTTTGCTATTTGCATCGAAAAGTGCTGAAGCGAGTGGGTGAAAAGTGGGGTAGTCGATCTGGCACACTTATCACAAAAAATTAAAAAGCATGAAAGTTCGCAGGTTCATATAAATTCGCAATTAGAACTAAGACTTTTGGGAAAAGTTGATATAAAACAACAACTGGACAGTGCCTACAGAAGAGGTATCGAAAAACATAATGACAATGTATTGAAAAGCAGATACGTAAATTATATATTGTATAAAGTTCTATTAGCTTTGCGAAGTCATGATGAAAGGGATGGTTCGCAAAATGCGGACATTTTCAAAGGTCTAATCAATTTTAGTGCATAGTTGGATCTGACTATAAAAGAGCATTTTGAAAAATCTACGGTCTTCAAAGGTACTTCAAAAATAATTCAGAACGAATTATTAGACTGCATGCTACAAGTTTGCCACGAATATATAAAGAATGAAATAGTAGACGCCCAATTCAACTCTGTTATAGCAGATGAGACCACAGATATTTCTTGTAAGTTTCAAATGGTAGTAGTTTTCAGATACATTTTAAAAGACGGACTGAACAATTTTGGGCTTTTTTGAATCCACAAGATCATAATGTAATTAGTTTGGCACATTTTAGAAATTTGCAAGGAGGGGTGCCCTTTTTGCGATTTATAATCGAAAATAATTTACAAAATGTATTTTCCGCAACGTACACTTTACTGCAGTTAATTATTACCATTCCGATTACAACTGCTGAAGCTGAAAGAAATTTCTTCACTTTAAAAAGAGTTAAGTCGTTTTTGAGAAGTACCATGAATGAAGAAAGATTTTCAGCATTGGAAATGTTGTCAATAGACAAGAAAATGATAGAAGTTATTAGTGATTTTAATCAATTAGTGATTGACAAATTTATATATATATATATATATATATATATATATATATATATATATATATATATATATATATATATATATATCAATCGGTTTTATAACTTCTTCCGTCTTCCGATGCCTAATTTCCACTCCTCCCGGTTTCTCCATCCCTCCTCCTCCAGATCTCTCTCTAGTACTTCCTTGCTGATTCCTGCTCTCCAGCTTGGGCGTGGTCTTCCTCGCTTTCTTTTTCCATGAGAGTTCCAACTTAAAATCTTTTTAGGTAGTCGGTCTTGTGATATTCTCTGTACATGTCCGTACCATATCAACTGTTGGGTTCTGATTTCACCTACTATATCGTGCTTTATTTCTAAAGCTCGCCTTATCGTGTCATTTGGTATGCAGTCTTTTCTGGATTTTCTGGCTGCTCGTCTCCAGAAATCCATTTCTGTAGCTTTTAGTATTTTTTCTGTTCTTTCCTTTAATGGCCAAACCTGGAAGCTGTAAGTTATTATACTTTTCACTATTGAGTTGTAAATTCTCTTCTTATTTTCAATGGTTATGTTTTTGTCCCATAGTATACTATTAAGCATTGCAATCGCTTTTCTTCCTTGGATATTCCTCTCGAATATTGCTTCTTCCAGTGTTCCGTCCCTAGATATTCTCGTTCCCAAATGCGGTTTTCTTTTCTAGGATTTGTGTCAGTAAGAAGAGATGGTCTATTGTGGATCTTCCTACTCTAAAGCCTGCCTGTTCTTCAGCTTCTACGTCCGCGTATTCCGTTTCTATTCTATTTTTAAGTATTTTTCCGTATATTCTGCTAATAGATCCTGTAACCGTTATTCCCCTATAGTTATCGCAATTATTTTTGTCTCCATTCTTATGAATTGTTGATATGTAAAATATTTTCCATTCCTCTGGTACTTCTGATGTGTTAATGCATCTTTGGAATAAGTTCCTCAAAGCGCTAAATAGATTTTCAGTTCCGTATTTTACTATCTCTCCTGGGATGTTTCCTGGTCCTGGAGCCCTACCATTTTTTAGCGTTTTACATACTTCTTTAACTTCTGATGTTGTTATCCTTATTGGGGATCCTCGTATAACTATATTTGGGTTTCCATGTTGGGTATTTTTGAACTCTGGTCTATCTTCTGTTAGCATATTTGTAAAATATTGGTTCCATTTTTCTGGTGTTATTGGTGAGAAGATTTCTCTTTTCCGTTCTGTTCTCATATTTTTAAGAAGTCCCCAGCTTTCTGTGCTTTTTCTTCCTCCTATGCAAGTGTTGAGTCTTGAGCATGTCTTTTCCCATTGGTTGTTCTTTTTGTCACTAATCATTTTGCGTACTCTAGCTTGGGATTCTTTGTATTTTACTTTGTCGTTTGTGCTTTTTGAACTTAAGTATTTGTGATAGCTTTTCCGTTTTTCTTCAATTTCGTATTTAATTTCTTCATCCCACCAATATGGTTTTTGCTGTTTTTTTCCTTTTCCCTTGGTACCCTAATGCTTCCAGGGCGGCTGCGTGTAGGCATTCCTTTATATACTTATATTCTTCTTCTATATTAACAAATCCCGTCCGTTGTATCTTTTGGTCCAGTCTACTCTTGTATAGATTTCTGATACTTTCATTTTGTAAGCTGTCTGTATTATATCTTATTGTTGTTTCACTTGTTGTGTGCTGTGTACTTGTATCTTCCAGTTTGCTTTCCCGTGTTGTTCGTGAGGTTATCTTTCCTTTCACGAGGTAGTGGTCGCTACCACATGAAGCCCCTCTTTGGACTCTTACATCTAGGAAGTTTAATCTAGATCTCTGACGTATTATCATATAGTTGATAATACTTTTTAAATCTCTTGTTGTTTGTCTCCACGTATATTTATGAATATCCCTAGGCTGGTAGTGTCCGTTTAATATTGTAAGGTTGTTTTGTTCACATATCTCTATAATTCTTCTTCCGTTGTCGTTAGTAACTTCTTCGCCATATTTTCCTATCACTTTATCGTGTTCTTTCCTTCCTATTCTTCCATTTTAGATCACCCAAAAGTAATATTTCTCTTGATGTTCCAATTTTGCGTATTTCCTCATTTAGTTAGATGTTTTAAACAAAACAATGAATTTTGCTATATTTCTAATAAGGACTGCATTTTCTTTCGTCAAGTGTTGTATATTATTTATGTTCGCGTTTATACATATGTGTCAGTACACCGCGCCCATTGGCCTGTTATAGTTGGACCTTCTGTATTGGTAAGTGATTTTATATTTGATATTATGTTTAACCTATTGACATGGAGCATTTTCAATTAATATTAGGTAAGGTATTTTCATTTGTGACCATGGACCGTCTTCTAGGTATGAATAGATACATAAAATTAAAATTAAGTAGGTATCTGGAAATCGTGTTATCACGCTCTTATTGGCTCATAATGCTACATACGACATAGTCTTGTGAGGTATGTGAACCTCCATCAAATTCCATCACGAGCCGCCACTGCAAGCAATAGTTATTCCTAAACTTATTTAGTGAAACCTTTGTAAAAACTAACACTGTGGAATGGATTGTTCAAAAAGTATCGAGCAGTTTTAAGCCAAAACAATTTTTTTTCATATTTAAAATAAAGTTTTTTAATTTAAAAATATGCCGTTTGGATTGATGATCTTTTGCCACTTTCCCGATAGAAACATTATCTCCGTCACTGTAAAACTGTTCAGATTTCATGGCAAAAAATTTAGCCAAGTGGATTTTCACAAGTCTTTTTTGAAGTCAACGTTACAACACAGAGGTTACATTAAAAATTTTCAGGTAAGCTCTCTTAGTTTTTTTCGGGTAGTTAATATTATTAAGCACACATCATCACCTTACTTGGTATGAATCTTGACACTGCCACCATTTTCTCAGCTTCTTCACACTGCTACGATGATTTTTTCGCACAATATGACAACAATGTGCAAATGGATCACGTACGATAATACGATGATCCAATTTTTATCGCCCGTAATAAGGAGTTTTAAAAGTTTTGGTCCTTTTCAAAAATGCTGATATAAATTAAATAAAAATAAAATAAAATAAATAAATATCGTCTTTATTAAGATGTTAATCACATGTGATGTGAGTACATATTACCCACACACATCGTGTAGTAGAAGAGGCGAGATTTAACCATCGGTTACTCTTACATCTAACCTCTTCAACACACAACGCGCTTACAAACAAAAATGAAGCAACAATTACATACTAACATAGTAAAATCAATAATCGACAAGAAACATCAAAATACAAATAAACTACGTCTGAGAATTCTGCTTATTTAACAGCTCTTCCCTATATAATCGACGAAGTCGGCCAATAGTGCACGTTTTCAGTTCTGGATTCATAGTATTGCATGTATTTACTGCACTATATGTAAAACTGCGCTGAAACAAGGCAGTACGATGCTGAGGCATAGTCAAGCGATCAGGCCGTTTAATATACCTATCATGTACCAAATTTCGGGATACTAGCTTCTCCCTTAAATAAATCGGGACTGAAGTTCCTAAGAGCCTCATTACAGTTCACTCGGTTTTAATAATTCTTCAATGTTAAACAGTAAGTTTTACGTGAAAGTCCTCGAAAGGCTGAGGAAAAGAATGCAACGCGGTGTCCGGTATTTACTGGTCCACAGTTTGTTCTAAATTCGGTCAATTAAATTTTTCAGATCATATGGTATCCAAACACTTGCTTCTTTTGTATCCTGTTTTCCCTACATGATTTAAAGCTGTTTGGTGATAGATATTTGGTTCCTTGCAATATTATGACTGCTTATGTACCGGTCTTACTCCACTTTTTCCAAGATTTTATTGACTTTTTCCGAACAGAGCGAGTTACATATCTGGAGAGTATACCACACAAATTTCTTCACAAGCCTGCGCATCCTGTTTTCCGTCTAACGTACCACAATTTCAAAATATCGCAAATTTTTTTAAAAATTTTCCTTAATTTTAAGACCTTGGACAGAATCCATTAAATTTGATTCTGGAATGTCAGCTTTCAAACGCGCGTCAATATAAGCCCGATACTTTTTCGACAACCTATTATTATGTTTAATTGAGTTTTTGTTTATTTTTTTCCTTAGCACATTAAAGGTACGATAATACAAAAATTTCATAAACCTTTATTTTTAACTGTAGGTATATTATATTTTCTTTTCCATTATTCGAAGAAAAAAAAAACAACAATAATATGAGACAATAGAAAAAACTGAAATTTTCCCCAATACAACGACACACAGCTGCGGGTAATTCTAAAAATGTTTTCACAAACTCGTTCGTGTTTTGTAATTATTTCTAACTTTTAACTTTTATGACTATGATATAAAAAACAAGAAACTTATTTAAACGGAATAGTTGGGTTAGTTAAAATTGTCCGATATACACGGTACAGGGTGAGTCAACGATGGAGCAAAGCTCATTATCTCATTTGTTTCGGGAATGACGAAAAAATGTTAAATACAATAGTTTTGGGGAATGTTAAGGTGCACAGTTTAAAATTATTTATGAGTATACAGGGTACTTTAAAAAAGTGTGGCCGATATAACATATGTTTTTTTTTTTAAATGGAACATCCTATTTTCTAATTTATTTTTTATTAATAATGTTATATACTCAAACCTAGTAACTTTTTTAATATTTCAATTTTTTAAAAAAAAATACTAGTTTTCAGTTTGGTAAAAAATTGCCAGTAGCGCCATTGTTTCTGAAGGTGGAATACTCATAATTGGTGCAAACATTCTATAGAGAAGAAAAAAAAAGAGATATGTAAAGAAATTTGAGTTAGATGCCACAGGGTGTTCAAAATAAATTTATGCATTTCGACTATTTTAAATTGAAAAATCGCAAATTTTTTAACGGCCTGTATATTATTATTGTTTCTGATAGATTTTACAAAACTCTCCAACGTTTATTAAGTATATAATACTTTTTGATTTATTTTAAATTGTTCAATTTTTACCCTTGTTTTTAATACACTTACGCTATTGTGAAAATATAAACAAACAGTTAATAATAATTTTAATATAATTTAACTTATCAAATGATTAATTGTTATGACGTAATAAATGTTCAAAAATATGCCCGTCTACTTGAATACACATGTTTACTCGTTTTACTATATTCCCCTTCTCTTTCTTTAGCATAAAGGGTGTTACTTTCCTGCACGCATCTCGTATTCTATTTCCCATATCTACTGGTGTTGTAGGGGGATTCACATAAACACGATCTTTAATGTAGCCCCACAAAAAGAAGTCTAAAGGTGTTAAGTCACATGATCGAGGAGGCCACTGAATGAATTCATCCCTACTGATCCATTTTTGTGAGTAACTATCGTTTAAAAATTCCCGAACTTCCCGGTGGTAATGAGCAGAAGCTCCGTCTTGTTCAATCCACATTTGTTTCCTTTCAAAGTTATCAACTTCTTCAAAAAGCCAGGGTAATTAGTTTTGCAAAAAATTTAGATATCTAGGCCCGTTAAGCGGTTCGCGGAAAAAATATTGACTAATAATTCGAAAATTTAATATTCCACACCATACATTAAACGACTAATGATTTTGATTTTGAACTTCCCTAACCCAAAATGAATTAACTGTTGAATAATAATGCATGTTATGGCTGTTATCTGCTCCATTACTGCGAAAAGTAGCTTCATCAGAAAATATTATTTTGGATAAAAAATTTGGATCGGCTTCTATTGCTCCATTCATGGTGGTACAAAAGTTAACTCGTCCTTCAAAATCACGGTCTTGAAGTTCTTGGTGTAGTTCCATATGAAAGGGATGATACTTGTATTTTCTCGTGGTGCGGTTAGCCGTAGATTGGGATGTGTCAGATAAGTCAGCTAGTTGACGGCTGCTGATCTGGGGATTATCTTCAACATGAAGTAAAATCTCCATTTCTTTTTCCTCCTTGGTAGCATTCTGGTTTACTACTTTCCGTTTCGCATACTCAACGCTACCACTACCATCAAACCGTTCCATTAGACACTGAAAAGATTTTCTAGATGGTATACGTCTATTAGGGTACGTCGCTCCGTAAAGCCTTACTGCCAAAAGACAATTTTTTCTCGCCTCGCCCAGTATATAAACCATATCAATTAATTCATTTTTAAGAAAATCCATAACTATTACCTTTATACGTCACAACAACAAATTGAACGATTTTTACTTGCTTAACAGACATGTCAAAATTTGACAATGCCCACATTTTTGTTTTGTCTTAGCAACTATTATGTTATAGCGTAAATGTATTAAAAACAAGGGTAAAAATTGAAAAATTCAAAATAAATCGAAAACTACTGGAAGTAGGTATATGACATACTTGATAAAAGTTGGAGGGTTTTGTAAAATCTATCAGAAAAAATAAGAATATACAGGGTGTGTCATTTAAAAAATTTGAGGGTTTTCAATTCAAAATAGTGGCGCTACTGGCAATTTTTTACAAAACTGTAAACTAGCATTTTTTTAAAAAATAATTGAAATAAACTCCTGGATAAAATTAACGCAACAATCTGAAAATTAATTTATCTTTTTCTTATGTCAGTTTTAAAGTTTATCAAGTATTTGAATAGTAGGCTATGCATATTTTGTTTCGTTGTTCATGACAGAAATCAAAACAATTCGTTTAGATTTACAGTTTTAAAGAATTTTTTAGAAGATAAACAATTTTCTGTAATAATGCGATAGATTTTCTTTAAAAGTAAGCCTCTAAATTGTTCCCTTTTTCAAAGTAATACGTTTTTGTGGGAGACTGTTTTATTTTTGACCCCGAAGAATTAGAAAAATGACTCGAACAAGGAATTTAACAGAACACGAGGTAGTGCGAGCCTCAGTTTTATTGGACAAGGGATATTGTCAGAGTTATGTTGCCAATTTGTTAGGCAAACATCATTTCACAATAAGTCGTATAGTAAGACGCTTGAATGAAGTAGGAACTTATTCTAGAAGGCTAGGGTAAGGGCGAAAACGATGCACTAGCGACCTAGATGAACGTTTTATAAGACAATATGCTTTAAGAAACAGGACTGTCACTAGTTCTATAATAAGAAACGAACTCGAAGCTGTTCGCAATGTCACAATTTCTTTTAAAACAGTTAGAAGACGGTTAAATGAAACTGGATTAAACAGTAGGAGACCAGCCACTGCGCCCTTGCTTACTAGAGAGAACAGAGTTGCCAGGTTACGTTTTGCTCGAAATCACGAAAACTGGTCTGTGGATGATTGGAAACAAGTTTTCTTCACAGATGAAACTAGGGTTAGTCTAAAACATCCAGATGGTCGTGAGCGAGTATGGCGAAGACCAGGAGAGAGGTTTGCTCCTTGCAATATCTCTGCAAGGATTCCATTCGGCGGTGGCTCTGTTATGTTCTGGGGTGGCATCTGCTTTGATGCTCGCATAGAGTTAGTTCCTGTCCGTACGAGATCCATGAATGCTGACTACTATCTTGAGAATATTGTAATAGAACATGTGAAGCCTTTCGGTCATTTTGTGGGGCCCAATTTCCTGTTTATGCCAGACAACGCTCGACCTCACGTGGCTAGGGAGGTACTCGATTATCTTAATCAAGTTGATATACCGATTATGCAATGGCCACCAAAAAGCCCGGATCTGAATCCGATAGAACATGTATGGGATCACTTTAAGAAAAATATGAAACGTCATATATCTGCACCTTGAAACCTGAGGGAACTTGAAAAAGCAGTTATCACAGAATGGGAGCAAATTCCTCAAGATTTTATCCAAAATTTAATTAGAAGCATGCCTAGGAGCATAAACGCTGTCATCCGAAGTAGAGGAGGCAATACACGCTACTAGTGTCCCGGTTACACCATTAATTTGGCTACTAGTGTCCCAGTTTATTTTTTTCATTATTACATAATTTCAACGATTTTGTTATTAGGTCTTAAGAATAATTTTAATTCGAATCTTATAGAGAAATTTGGTAGCTAATTCACTTTTAAAGTATCCGAATAAGTTTTTTCTAACTTTCAGTGTAACCAATGTTCATAAAAAATTATTAAAATTAATTCATTGTAGAGATTTGTATGATTTAATATTTTGTTGCGTTAATTTTGTCCAGGAGTGTATTAAAAAAACTACTAGGTTTAGGTATATAACATTATTAATAAAAAAGTTATAAAATTTGACGCAGAATTTAAAAATAAATTAGAAAACAGGACGTTCCTTTTAAAAAAAAACATATGTTATATCGGTCACATTTTTTTGAACTACCCTGTATACTCAAAAATAATTTTAAACTGTGCACCTTAACATTCCCTAAAACTATTGTATTTAACTTTTTTTCGTCATTCCCGAAACAAATGAGATAATGAACTTTACTCTATCGTTCACTCACCCTATACAATAATTAATGGTCCGGATGGCTGCGGTAAAAAAAATATTAAACAAATGTTTTCAGTTTTCTCTGTTTTACCATTCAATATATTCTCCTCTTAATTCACTGTACCCTGTACAACTCTATATTAATGATTCAAAACAATTTTCTAATTCATTTTGTACGATTGTCTTTTTTCATTCTAATTTTTGGGAATATAAATATTCAAGAGGTATTTATGTCAGGTAAATAGATGATTTTTTTATAGGCATAACACACGCGCTACGGGAAAATCCCAAAAGCACTACAGGAGCGACGCGTGTACGAAAAAAGCGATTCACGTTGCTCTTGAATCGCTGTAAATTGTACTCGATGGGAAACACAAGCCTGAACAAATCATTCCAAAGCGATGAAGTTCTCCATATAAAAGATTGCTTGAAAAGGGTTGTACGAGAAGTGACAAGTTGGATTTCATACGGATGTGAAGTATGAGTGCCACATGTATTCCTAACATGCATCGCTCTGGGAGAAATTAAGCGGTCTACATCCATCGAACACTTGCCATGAATATATTTGTGCTCAAGTCGCCAACCGTTCTTCGATATTACTCGTACAAGGATTCAAGGTTGCTGGTAAGTTCGGGGTCTGCGATCAAGCAAATAGCTTTCTTCTAAATAGAACTCCACAAATGCAATGTATGTTTGGGAGCAAAGCCCCAAATATGGGAGCAGTATTCCATCGTTGGTTAAATTTGTACAGAATTACCAGTTCTATTGGAATGTACAAATTTCAAGTTTGAAACAATATTTCCAGATCTTTGCTATGCATGCAACATGCTCATGCTACGACGTTAATCTTTAAAAAAAAAAAACTGCCGCCTGGGTTTTTGTCTGTGGTGTGTCTGTTTGCGGATATTTGTATGAGTAGCTCAAGTTTGAGTATTCCAAGCGAATGAAAAAATAAGCGTATTGTCATCTGCAAAGCCTGGTTTGGTCTCTAGCAAATCGTTAATGTAAATGACAAAGATAGTATGACACAGTATGGAGCCTCGGGGCACATCCGCGTTGATAGTAAAGAATCCGTCGATTGTCACTTATAAATAACGCGCTCTGAGGAAACAAGAGTCATAAACAAAACCTGTAAAATATACCATACCAGAATAGCCTAGCCAAAAAACCCATCATGCCAAACACGGTCAAATACCTTGGATACATTAACTGCAACCTCTCGAGATTCTCCAAAATGTGATATATATATATATATATATATATATATATATATATATATATATATATCACGATATTGTACAAAAATTGATTTCCTGGGCGGGGCAAGACTTCCAAAAAAGAAATCTTTCGTCTCGAAATTTTCTAGAATTGATGATCAGGAATGAAAATAAGTAAAGACTATCGATAAGCCCCGAACACCCAATGAAGAACAAAGAAAACGGACTGAAAAGAAAATACAAAATATAGGTTCGGAAGAACTACCAGGGGTTACTGTAGAGGAGGTCAATAAAGTACTGAAGGAAGTGAGGCGTAACAAAGCAGCAGGCCCTGATGGTATTTTATCAAAAATGCTATTGGAGGCCAGAGAGGACTCGAAACAAGAACTGGTCAAACTATTCAACATGTGTTTAGAAACTGGCAAAATACCAACATTGTGACATACATCAGAAGTAATACTTCTACACAAAAAGGGAAACATCAGAAAGTTGGACAATTACCGCCCGATTAACTTACTATCTTATATTTATAAACTTTTGACTAAAATCGTCCCTAATAGATTAAAAAATAAGTTAGGTTCTTCTCTAAAAACCAGCCATGCAAAAAGGCTGGTTTTTAGATCCGGCTCTAGTAGATGCCACCACTTACAGACAATGAGAAATATCCTAGAGAAGAGCCATGAATACAGTTTCGAACTTTATATAGCCTTCATAGACTATGAGAAGGCTTTTCATTCTGTCGAAATGTAGGCAAACATCAATGGCTTGAACAACTGTAGATTTGATTCTAGATACACTACCCTACTCAAAGATATATATGAAAACGCAAAAATTGACATAAAACCTATTACAGAACAGATACTATACGTAATAGGAATAGGCGTAAGACAGGGAGATACTATCTCTCCTAAGCTATTTATTACAGCTCTAGAAGACTGTATATGTCTAGTATTCCGCCAACTAGATTAGGCAAAGAAAGGCCTAAAGACAGATGGGTGTGTATTTGAGTCATTTAAGGTTCGCCGACGATATAGTAGTCACCAGTAAAAATCCACATGAGTTTCAAGAAATCAGTGGCTGCTCGTGATGGAATTTGGTGGAGGTTCACATACTTCGCATGGCTATGTTGTATGTACCATTATGAGCCAATAAGAGCGTGAACACACGATTTCCAGATACCTACTTAATTTTAAATTTTATGTATCTATTCATACCTAGAAGACGTTTTAAAATTTTCTAAGGTTCATGGTTACAAATGAAAATACCTTACCTCATATGAAAACGCTAAATGTCAATAGGTTAAATATAATATCAAATATAAAGTCACTTACCAATACAGAAGGTCCAACTATAATAGGCAAATGGGCGCGGTATATTGACATATATGTATAAACGCGAACATAAATAATATACAACACTTGACGAAAGAAAATTCAGTACATATTAGAAATATAGCAAAATTCATTGTTTTGTTTAAAACATCTAACTATAAGCTGAATATTCTAAACACAATGTTTAAACGAAAAGTCCATACGGCGATTTTTTAAATTTGCAAATTTGTCAATCACTAATTGATTAAAATCACTAATATATCTTCTATCATTTTCTTTTCTATTGACAACATTCCCTATGCTGAAAGTCTTTCTTCATTCATGGTACGTTTTTTAAAAACGACTTAATTCTTTTTAAAGTGGAGAAATTTCTTTCAGCTTCAGCAGTTGTCATCGGAATGGTAATAATTAGCTGTAGTAAAGTGTACGTTGCGGAAAATACATTTTGTAAATTATTTTCGATTATAAATCATAAACAATGCACCCCTCCTGGCAAATTTCTAAAATCTGGCAGTTTATAAATAAGTTCAAGTTCAGTTTGTAATCTAATTTTGTCCAAAAACAGATATGCTTGAACTATACCATTTAAATAATGCGATGGGAATTTATTTACAAACTCCGAGAACTTAGAAGACATAAACAGAAGCGAATCACTTAGATGACTATTAAATGAAAACCTCTCCTTAATTTGAATTAATATATAATCACATACTTCTTTTGCTGCAACTACTTTCGTTAAATAAGGAACTTCCTTACGTCTTTTATTCTGAAAATGAACTATATCTTCAATTAAAGTAGGAACTTCTTCAGCATTTTGTCTTTCAGTCGCTATACGTTCTTCAAATATATGTATTAATTGCTTTGGCTACCTGTGCAGGATCAAAAGTCGATTTTGTAAACTGTTATATAGGATATAGGCGTGTTGCATAATTTTACGAAAAAATGTTAGCCAGAATACAAATTGTGCATCGTATAATATTCTACGGATTACAGAGGCTTGACTAATTGTGGTAGATTGTTTCAAACTATTTGCTACCTTCTCCATACATTCGATAAGTGCTTCTCTGTTCTCAAAAATAATATTTATAGCTCTACTTTTAAAAAGCCACCGTGTCGTAGAAGTTCTTGGAATATGGCAGCGTACAACTTCAATTAATATATCGCTGAGGAGAATTTGAAAAAAAAAAAATCGTAATATCTGTTACATTAGAAAAGAAAATACATACTTCTGCATTCTGGCTAGTTGCATGAGCTAAAATTAAATTTAATTGATGAGCATAACAGTGAACATAATAGCCATATTTACAATCATCTTGAATAATTATGTTTACTCCACCATGGCGGCCACTCATAACATTTGCTCCATCATAGCTTTGTGAAATTAATTTATTTGGTATATCTGTAACTTTGGGCAAAACGTCTTTAATACAATTTGCTAAACTAATTGCATTATGATCTTGTGGATTCAAAAAAGCCCAAAATCGTTCAGTTGAGGTCCCGTCTTTTAAAATGTATCTAAAACTACTACCATTTGAAACTTACAAGAAATATCTGTGGTCTCATCTGCTATAACAGATATGAATTGAGTGTCTGCTACTTCATTCTTTATATATTCGTGGCAAACTTGTAGCATGCAATCAAATAATTCGTTTTGAATTATTTTTGAAGCACCTTTGAAGACCGTAGATTTTTAAAAATGCTCTTTTAAAGTCAGATCCAACTCTGCCCGGATTTTGCGAACCATCCCTTTCATCGTGTCCTTGCAAAGCTAATTCGAAACATCCACAGAACTTTATACAATTTATGATTTTCGACAAAACGTATGTGTTTTTCAATACATTGTCATTAAGTTTTTCGATACCTCTTCTGTAGGCACTATCCAGTTGTTGTCTTATATCAACTTTTCCCAAAAGTCTTAGTTCTAACTTCGAATTTATATGGACCTGCGAACTTTCATACTTTTTAATTTTTTGTGATAAGTGTGCCAGATCGACTACCCCACTTTTTACCCAACTCGCTTCAGCACTTTTAGATGCAAATAGTATTCACGTTTTTCATATAATTCACTTTTAAAACTTCTTTTGAACTCGCGTTTTTGTGCCTTACTTACTTGAGTAATACTAAGATTCGGAATCTGTTTTGCCGCAGCTTTCACTTTGTCTTCTGAACGCAACTTCGAAAAATTTTGTTTTAAATAATCCACTGTATATTCAAAGTTTCTTTTAACGCCTAACAATTTACTACACCCCGGCTGTGCATCCATTTTTTCGTTCATTAAATCAATTATAATGAGTTTACCCTCTTTGTTGCAAAATATTGAGCGCCAAAACCAAATTTAACTACTCTGACTGGAACCGCTTAGATTAGATGTAAAATATAAACGAATCAACACGACGCTTTTATCCCTATCCAAATCCGCAAAATCATCAAGTAAATGTGAACCATGGAGAGAGGAAAACGACGAATTTACACCTCCGTATTAGAGAGAGACACAGTTTGCCAGAACGCAAAAACGTATAAAACGAAACAGCGCCGTATACCTCCTTGCTTTACATCCAGTTCTTATAGTTTGTGCGCTTAGGGAGCTTCAGTGACAACTCGAGGTTTAACGGTACGTAAAGTATTAGGGTTGTTACAAATTGTTCTTGTCCATTTTTTAAAAGACATTTGTATGACTATGGTATAATACAAAATAATTTGCATTTTGCCTTGTTGTTGACAGGGGGTTCACGTGCTCATGTGCTCCTATAGAGGAGCCGCCACTACACGAAATGATAAATGAGTTAAATTACCACTCAAAGACAGTTGGTCTTAAGATGAATAAAAGTAAAACATAAATATTAACCAACACTAATAACAACATAGTTATAAATTTGGAACGAACAGCTCTAGAGATTGTTAAGGATTATGTGTATTTGGGGCAAACAATTACTACGACGAGAGTCAGTGTCTTGGATGAAATTTCAAGAAGAATCATGCTTGGATGGTACTTATTCGGGAAATTAAGTTATATATTTAGACATAAAGCCATCCCAAATAAGTTAAAGGGCAAAGTTTACGATCAGTGCATCCTACCCGTAATTACATATCGCGCTGAAACTTGGACAATGAATAAAGCCGATATACAAGAACTAGCTCGGATCCAGAGAGCACACGAAAGACAGATGATCGGGATAAAACCTAAAGATAGAAAAAGAAACAAGTAGGTACGTAAAAAAACGAAATTAAAGGATATTATAGATCACGCAGCAGAAAGAAAATAGCAATGCGCTGAACATGTAGCACGCACGACCGATAATCGATGGACCAAGCAAACATTAGAATGGAGACCACGGGAACAGAAAAGAAGCGTAGGACGTCCCAAAACAAGATGGCAGGATGATATACAGAGGGTTGCGGGCATTGGATGGATGACAACAGCTGCAAATAGAATCAGGGGGAAGGCCTACATCCAGCATTGGATATAATTAAGATTATAGTGATAGTGATAGTAAACGATGTGTCGATAACTATCAATATTCGACATTTCCATAATGAAATTTTAATATTCTTAGATAAAATATCTTAATCCCAATCATCTGACATTATGTCATACTAAAATTTAAAATGGAAATCGGGAAAGAATACAGCTTTAAAATGACATAATAAACTTGTAGATGACGCTACTAGTTTGTGATACAGAATTTTAGAATTTTCGACAGTATGTTGGTGTGTATGTTCCGGTATAAACACCAAACGACTAAACAGGCTTTTACAAAATTTGGCACGAAACTGTAGTGGTTGCTATATTAATAAAATAACTTCCTTTTTATTTATATGAAGTGGATCGAAGAACTGGTGAACCAAATATTTTTTTTAAAACAATTTCACCCTATATATTATACCACACTTGAATTCTACTCAAAATTCAAAACAGATTCATGTGAAATGGTATGGTTTAGGATTTAATAGGTTCAGCTAAAACGATGTGTAATAAAATGGCTTTTATTTTATCTTGCTGGATTTTCCACTATATATAGAGTTATTCATTTTTTATATTCTTTCTCGTGTGGGTGTGGGACAGAAAACTACCCCCAACATGATCATCATAAATATATTTCAAATTTGTGTTGTCTAGCTGAAATACAGTGAAGTCTGCTTATAACGAACCCGTTTATAGCGAATTTCCTATTAAAACGAACTATTTTGTAATGCACGAAAAAACTGCCTTAAGACCAATGCAAATTTTTATCGGTTATAACGAACCCGGTTATAACGAACTTCTGGATAAAGCGAACCAAATTTGGATGTTTAGTGTCCGTTTATAACGAACTTGCCACTCCCTGTCCCCGATGTCGCGCGAATTGATCTAAGGAATTCACCGAAACTCGCTGGGAACTCCTATTCTACTTGTTTCCGCTGCGTTGCAATTCACTTGTTGTGTTATGCGGTTGTAATGCATATTTGATCAAAGTAGCAAAGTGAATGTTTAAGTTTTTATTTTAAAATGAGTACACAAAAACGTAAAGCGTTTAGTCAAAAACGACATGAACATGTTCCTATTACCAGCTATACTTTACAAGAGAAAGCTAGTGAATTGGGAAGGAAAATAGGGAACACCGAGTGTAACTATTCTAGAAGTTGGATTGAACAATTTAAAAAGCGACATATGAGTGGGGTAAAATAGTAGGAGAAACTGCAGGAGTGGATATGACTGTTGTTGATCAGTGGCTGGCCAATGTATGGCCGGAAATTCGAGAAAGTTATGAATATGTGGACATTTTTAATGCGGCTAAAAAGGGTTTGTTTTACAAGATGACACCTGATAAGACATTAAATTTTGTCGGAAAAAATTGTGCTGGTGGAAAATTATCAAAAGTAAGGATTACTGTGTTGGTAACTGCAAATATGTCTGAAGCAGAGAAAATAAAATTGTTAGTGACCGGAAAGACCGCCAATCCCAGGTGTTTTTAAAAACAAACATTTACCAGTAAAGTACAAATCAAACAGTAAAGCCTGGATGACATCAGAAATTTTTAAAAAACGAACTGATCCAATGGGACAAAGAATTAAAATTCACAAACAGAAAAATATTACTTTTGATTGACAACTGTCCAGCGCACCCTGAAGTTGATCTACAGCAGAGGTGTCAAACACAATTTTGCAGAGGGCCATATATTAAATTTAGAATATGTAGGCGGGCCAGATTCAAATAAAAAAAATGTACTGAATTATTATAACATTTTATTTATTTAATTATATAGTATATAATATACGGTTGTTAAAAATTATATCAAAGTTATAAAAGAGGGTAATAATTTTGAGCTCGAGGATCCAGATACCTGACTTCTCTTGTTTTTGACAAGCTCATTGATGTCAGGTATCATATTCGTTGTAGTTATTTTAAGAATTGATTGGAGATGTTCATTCGAAAGTCTTGTGCGATGTTTGTTCTTATTTATTTTCATGACGGAAAACATCTGCTCACATAAATAGGTGCTACCAAACATGCAGAGAATGCGTGCTGCATGCTTTTTTAATTCCGGGTAGTTATCCAAACTCTTGAAATATTGTGTATAAAATGTAAGAGCGTTAATCTCTTTAAATTTTTCTTTCAAAATACTGTCCGATTGAAGATCTATCAACTCCATTTGCAAATGAACTGGTGCCTGTGAAGCTTCAAAATTGAATGGATTGTTGAAAATTGGGAATTCCATTTCATTCATTTTGTGAAAGTCTTCAAAACGATTGTTGAATTCCGTGATCAAATTTTGCAGAAGTTGAGAATATTGATCCAATTTTTTTTTGGTTCACTGTGCTAAATGATTTTAAATGAGGGAAATGATCCAAAGTTTGATTTTTTACCTGATTTTCCCACAGCCTCAACTTTGTTTCAAAGGTTTGAATACATGAATACATTTGAGTGACAATCAGATTTTTACCCTGTAACTTTACATTCAGATCAGTCAAGTGTTTATTCATATCTACCAAAAAGGCACAATCAACCCACCAGTCATTGTCATAATCAATTGGGTTGCCTTTTTCTAACATGAAAGCTTGAATAGGGTCACGTAATGCAAAATTTTTTTCTAAAACTACTCCTCGACTGAGCCAACGAACTTCGGTGAAGTAAGGAACATCAGAAAACTTTTCGTCCAAATCTTGTAAAAACTGCCTGAACTGTCGGTGATTTAGTCCTCTGCTCCTTATAAAATTTACTATTTTAATTATAGGTTGCATGACATGGTCCATTTTTAAATGTTTGGATGCCAATGATTCCTGATGAATTATACAGTGAAATCCCACAAAATTCCCTGATGTTTTCTGTTTTAATTTAGTTACAAAGCCCGAATGTTTGCCAGCCATGGCAGGAGCGCCATCCGTAGTTGTGCTGCTAAGTATATTCCAGTCGAGTTCATATTCTGCTATCAAATGCTCAATTGCAGAATAAATATCATTTGCTGTTGTAGTACCTGTCAATGGAACGCACTTTAATAGTTCTTCAGTTATTTCAAAGTTACTGTTAATACCTCGTATAAAAACAGCAAGTTGAGCTGTATCAACAGTATCAGTGCTCTCGTCAACAGCCAGTGAAAAGTTTGTAAATTCCTTTTTTCTCCTTCAGTTGAAGAACCAAATTTTGAGATAAATCATTTATTCTTGAAGCAACAGTGTTTCTTGACAGCGAAATATTTTGAATTATTGACTTTTGAAATGGAAATGAAACATCGGCAACTTTCAACATACAGTCTTTAATAAAATCACCATCAGTGAAAGGTTTTGATCTCTTCGCGATTTCTAATGCAATAATAAAACTTGATTTCAGGGCATCTTCGCTCTCAGTATTAGCTTTAGTAAACATCGATTGTTGACCTTGAAGTTTAGATTTTAAAGATGACAATGTGTCCATTCTTATTTTTTCAGTGTAACAATCGAATTTTGATTTATGATTCGTATCATAGTGTCTCTTCAAGTTAAACTCCTTACAAACAGCAACTGTTTGATTGCAAATCAAACACAGTGGTTTACCTTTCCGTTCTATGAAAAAATATGCAATTTCCCATTTAGACTGAAAAACTCTGCACTCACTATCATATATCGCACGCGCACGACACAAACAAATGCACAATACCTTCACAATCACTACTTCGCAGTACAACTAAAATCCTTCTCCGACCGTATCGCTTCGATTACTCGACTCACACTCAACTGACTCACGTCGCGCCGACGCACTCCTTTTATAATATCGATAAGGAAGGTTCTAGTCTAGACTCGAAACGCGTGGAAGATTCTATTGTTCTCAACAAAAATAATAGGGTATTTCCGCTTGTTGCTAAGAGATGACGTTACTGTCTATCTCTCTCGATTGTCAAGGCACGCGCTGCCCTTGAAATTACTTATAAATGTAGTGTGCGCATTTTAAAACTTCCGTAGAGGAATCGAGTGAAGTCTAAAAGCGATCGCGGGCTTTATTGATACGTCCCGGGGGCCGGATGCGGCCCGCGGGCCGTATCTTTGACATCCCTGATCTACAGCAAATAAAATTGGCAGCAAATAAAAAAGCTCCAGCCTATGGATCAAGTTGTGATATTCTTTAAAATGTCATTATAGAAAGTTTTTAGTTATGAAAATGTTAGAGACGATCGATACAGGTAACATTTTTTCTGTAACTCTCTTGGACGCTATAAACTTTATCCATATGGCTTGGCAAAGAGTCAGTAGGGAAACCATTGCAAACTGT
Organism: Pachyrhynchus sulphureomaculatus; assembly: GCA_019049505.1. Taxonomy (NCBI): domain Eukaryota; kingdom Metazoa; phylum Arthropoda; class Insecta; order Coleoptera; family Curculionidae; genus Pachyrhynchus; species Pachyrhynchus sulphureomaculatus. Next base: position 1,180,469 of record CM032452.1, on the reverse strand, counting down.
TTTAAGCACGGTGGATTTTTAAGGAAAGAATGTAGATGATGAGCTACTGTTGACTCAGTGGATTAAAAAACATCCAGAAGATCCTGCTGATTATCTAGAATTTGTTTACGATGCTGACATTCAACAAAGTACAGCGGAAATCGGGATTAAAAAGATGTTTAATTACTTTAATTTTGAAGAATATGTATGTGCTGATAATGAATTAATGACGAAAAAAATATTAACTGATGATCAAATTGTGACATCAGTGACTTCTGGAAAGATTTTAAGCGATAATGACGACGAAAACGAGCTTGGAGAAGGAGATAATATTTATGTTCCATCCATTTCAGAAATGACTAAGAAAATGACTCGTGAAGGCCCTGAACATATATAGAGTAGTATTTGTGACCTTGACAATTATATAAACACCATTTCTTTTTCAAGTACAATTGTACAAACGAACATTACTGATTTTATTGTATAAACTACGTATTTTAATGTTTTCCTTTATAATCGTATATTTATTTATTTATTTATTTACGGTTCATTAGAACCTAATTTAACTATCGGATAGGCATATTCTTACAATGTTGATATAATAGTTGCTTAAACTTATTTATGGTTTCACAATTTTTAATATTATTTGGTAGGTCATTAAAATGTTTAAGTCCTTTATAATAAAGATTTGCTCGACCAGCTTCATTTGTAATTCCAACTACTCGGAAGTCATTTCGTCCTCTGGTGTTGTAGTTGTGTATCTGATTGACGTATCTAATTTTCTCGGTCAAATATGTGAGACAATTTTCTATCTTTATATTATAGAAGAATTTCATTGCGTAATAAAATAAGCTCTGCTTTACACTCAGCCAATTTAATCGATCTAACATATCTTTTATGTGCGTATCTCTAGGCTTCCGCAATATAAATCTCATTGCCTTGTTTTGAAGTTTTTGCAGTAGTTCTATTTGTGTATCCTTAGCAAGAAATAATACCGAAGGACAATAAATAAACTGTGGCTCAATTATGCTTCTATATATTAATATTTTATGGTATTCATTTATGATGTGGCAAGTTCTATACATGAGATAAAGTTTTTGGTTTATTTTATTCACTAAATATTGAAAGTGTGCATCAAATTTAAGTTTACAATCTATTATTATACCCAAGTATTTAATTTCGTTTACTTTTTCTATTTCACGATTATTTATGTATAATTTATGATTATTATTATAGTTATTGTGTGATATTATCATATATTTAGTTTTATCTGTATTTAGTTTAAACATATTTATACACATCCACTTGTAAAGAATATTCATATCAGACTGCATTTTATTAATAGCCACATCCAAACTAACATCACTAATTGCAATCAGTGCATCAGTGCAAATAGTCTAACATCCCCGTACTTTAAACCGTTTTTAATGTAATTTATGTATATGAGAAACAGTACCGGCGCAAGGACAGAGCCTTGCAGTAGACCAATATTCTCTGGTATCGCTGATGATGTCGTGTTTCCAATTTTTGTTTGTTGCTTTCTATTCGATAGATAATCTTCAAACCATTTTAATTCTATATCACGCACTCCAATTTTGTGTAGTTTTATAAGCAATAATTTTCTGTCTATAGTTTCAAATGCTCTTTTTAAATCTATGAAAGTTGATACAATGTATTTTTTATTCATCAAATCTTCACGCCATTCACTTATAACATAATTAATTGCAGTTTCACATGAGTGTTTGCTTCTAAAACCCGATTGCTCTGGAATTATAATATTGTTATCATTCAAATATTGCAGTAACTGATTTTTTATCACTGTTTCAAGGATTTTTTCGTCACATGGAAGCGTATTTATTGGCCGAATCTCTTCAGGTTTTATAGTATATTTTTTTTTTCAATTGGCACAATTTTGGAAATTTTCCATTCGTTAGGCACTTTTCCTTGCAGCATGCTATTATTGATGTATATGTATCAACATACATAATAATAACTTTAGTGTGACTTGTTTTATTTTCCTTTGAACGTTTTCTTTTCGTTTAATTTAATAATTATTATTATTCATTTTTCTAAGCATTAGCACTTAATCTAAATAAAAAAGTAGTGAAAAAGAATATTAGATTTTGTTTACTGTTTGTAACGAACTTCGGATGCAGCGAACCATTTTTAGTGATTTTTTTGGAGTTCGTTATAAACGGATTTCACTATATAATAATCAAATTTGCATTATCCCGTATTAGCTGTTTCGGAATAGATGAGTATGTTTGACATAAATAAAAACAATCAGTATGCTTATGTCTTCCGAAACAAAAATAATCATTTACTATGGTTTGGTTACAACAAACTATATATATCATAAAATATTACTACAGAGTTTGATTTTATGTCTTGTGGTGAAATAATGTTTTCTTCATTGTCTTATATTGAGAAACAATTTCTTTTCAAGGTTAAAAAAGTGTCTTTAAATATTCATATTTAGATTGATATAGAGACTTAGAATAAATATATAAATTCTCAAAGCGTAAACCATTAGGATCTTCAATTGGGCTAATTACGACATTGATTTTACTACATCCCGAAGGACCTACTATTAATCCTCTTTTACTGTTCCCTCAAACATTTTTCCATGTTTTCTAAAATTATTTGATAATGATGATGATGTTATTGAGTCCGGGCGCATCGACTACAGAGGTCATTTAGCGCCCCACAGAGTATTGTGATTTATGTTTTAAACTCTAAAATGAATTTCTTGGAGGAAATTGTTGATGTTGCCTTTGATCTGTTCGTGGGAATCTATAACGCGTTTTAGCTTTGAAGGTATGTTGTGTTTGTCTCTCATACTCTTGTAATGCGCAGCTTCAAATATATGTAGGAAAGTTAGGGGCGCGTGGTAGCCTGTGCATATAGGAAATGGTTCCCTGTTCATGAGATGGGAGTGGGTGGCGTGTGTATGACCTATCGCTAGTCTTCTTCTGTGCACGTTGTCCTTTCTTCCCATGTTGGTAGAATCGAGTGGGGCGTAGACTTCAGACTTAATGGACCATAGCTTGTTATTAGGATCTTGTAAGTCCCAGTCTAGTTGAAACAGTGTTTTCTGGAAGGAACTAAGATACTTGTTGAAGTCCGAGTAGTGATTTTCTGCCATGATTGGAATGCCCCACTCGATGGCACGTTTTGCAAAATGGCCTGCTTTGTCATTACCATTATTGCCGATATTACTGGGGGCCCAGAGTAGTGCGATGGATTTGCGTTTCAGTGATGCAGTATATAAGAGATCATAGATGTGTCTGATATAGTTGTAATCTAAGTACTGCATGGCGATTTTTAATTTTTATGGAAAATTGTTGTTTTTCAATTCTCATCATATATATTTGACTTATTCAACAACACTAGTCATTTGTATCAATACCTTCGTAATATTCTGTGTAACATTCTGTGAATCAAGGGCATATTGAAATTGTTGCGCCGAGTTTTGCTCCGAGTGACGTTGTGACGGTGTCAAAGCGACTTAAACCAAAGATGTCCAGTGGTCCAGACTCTGTGCCAAGCTTTTTTATTAGAGATACTATAGATGTTTTGGCTGCTCCACTTAGTAAAATTTTTGACCTTTCGATATCTAGCCAAAGATATCCTGTGAGGTGGAAAACGGCTAAAATATGTCCAGTTTATAAGAGTGGCAATAGAGCAGATGTGGAGAACTACATGCCCATCTCACTTATTTGTGGTTTTTCGAAGATTTTTGAAATGCTTTTGCATGGGCACATTGTGGCCAGAGTGGAACCATTGTTGTCGGTGCGTCAGCACGGTTTTATGAGGGGTCGGTCGATGGCCACCAACTTGTCCTCCTTTACACATTTTACTTCTAGGGTGCTTGATTGGGGAGGTCAGGTTGATGTGATGTTCACTGACTTCTCGAAGGCGTTTGACAGGATAGATCATGGTGTGCTTCTGGGAAAGATGGTTGATTTTGGCTTCACGACGAATTTTGTTAGTTTCTTCAGGACATACCTGGTGGAAAGATTCCAGTATGTTCAGTATAATGGTTTTAGATCGCATTCGTTTCGTGCAGACTCCGGTGTTCCACAGGGGTCAAACTTGGGACCGCTATTGTTCCTTATGTTCATAAATGACATTCAGGAGGTCATTGACGTGGAATACCAGATGTTTGCGGATGACCTGAAATTGTATGTGTCAGTTGAGTCTGGTGGCGACTGTGAACGACTGCAGAGTAGTATTGAGGCAGTGCGGGAGTGGTGTGACAACAATGGGATATTGCTAAATGCAAACAAATGTTCTGTAATGACAGTGAGCCGTAAAGTATCTCCAGTAAACTATAATTACAGTATAGGTGATATAGAGTTGCAGAGAGTGGAGACAGCCAAAGACCTGGGCATTGTTCTGGATTCTAGGTTGACCTTCAATCAGCACATTGGCAAGGTGGTTTCAGAAGCGATGAAAATGATGGGGTTCATAATTAGAAATGGTGGGTCTTTTCAAAATATTGAAACCTTTTCAACATTGTACAATACATTGGTCAGAAGTAGGCTTGAGTATGGGTATATTATCTGGACACCATTGTATAATAGGTGGGTTGTGGCTTTGGAAAGGGTTCAGAGGAGGTTTTTAAAGTTTTTGGCTAGGAAAGTTGATGGGGTGTATCCACCGGTAGGTATAGAGAATGATATTTTGTTAGAGAGATTTACTTATACGACTTTAGAGAAACGTAGACATATGGGTATGGTGATGTTTCTGTATAAACTTGTAAATGGTGTGATTCAATGTCCACTGTTGCTGGAGGAACTGAATTTTGTTGTGCCCAGACTAGCTCATCGGACTGGAAAATTCTTCTCTCTTCCTACTGCTCACACAAATGTATTGTATACTTCACCCGTTTATAAGATATGCGCTGCTTATAATAGGGTATCTAGAGCATGTGATCTGTCCATGTCTCAGAGGGAATTCTTCTCTATCTGTTTAAACTTATTTTAATAGCTGTAAGCATATGTGTAGTTTGTTTATTGTTTGTATAATTAAGCATTTTATTGTTTGTATATGGTAATTAAGTATTTTGTGATTGTATTAGTATTGTTTAATGATTGTATGATCGGCCCTATTAATTAATTATTTTGTCGGGCTTGTAACAGTAAATAAATAAATAAATAAATATATAATGTTTAAATTGCTTTGTAAACAACGTGTTTACAAAACAAAACAAGAAAAAAGAGAGATAGAGAGGACAAGACCCAAAACCGAAGAAGATGGGCGTGCTTGGGAGAGGCTTATGTCCGACGATGGACTATATAGCTGATGATGATGATGATGATTCAAAAGAGAGCTGTTCGCTTGATTGGAGACCCAGTCCTCACCAGCCACTTGGAGCCCTCGTATCATCGAAGAACAGTTGGCGACTTGAGTGTATTCTACAAGTACTTTTCTGGAAGGTCGTCACTTCTCGTACAACCATTTTCAAGCAGTCTTTTATATCGAGAACCTCATTCCATTGGGGTGATTTGCCAAGGACTGTGTTTCCCACCAAGTGCAATTTACAGCGATTCAAGACCAAAGTAAATTGCTTTTTTGGCACACAGTTCGCTCTTGTAGCTCGTTGGGAATTTTCCTGCAGCACCTGTGCTACACCCATAAAAATATCTTGCTAATTTCTTCTAATATTGGAAACATTGTTCTTATTTATTTTCAATTTCAGTGAAATGGCTTAAATTTAGATGTTGCAGATATATGTTCCCAGCGTGTGGTCCTTTTGTGACAGATTCTATTAGCTCAAACCTAGCTGTACGAGACGGAAATGGATACATGCATACAATGCTTAGTATAGCTATTTTCATTATTTGCGCACCACCTCTTTAAATGCTGTAACTAATTTTGCCAAGCGTAAAAATAAAAACAAAACTGCAATGACAAGTTAAATAAAGTATGAGAAGATCACAAAATAAATAAAATTATTAAAAACGACTTGTCAATTCATTAATATTCCCTGTAGCCACAATTTCGAACGGATTTGGACTCATATGCTGTTTTTTTGCTTCTGGACTCTGAGAAAGCTATTTTTTCTCGTTCATAATCTACTTGACTTCTAAAGTAAACCATGGCTTGGTGTTTCGTTTTACGTCGAGAATTACCATTCTTTTTCCAATAGCTTCCTAAGCTCTGTTACTGATTTATAGTCAATTACCGAGTTGTTTTTTCGGTTATCTAGCATAGCTACCAAAACAGATGCGTGGGATTTAAACAAATATTCAAGGGTTGATTAATAACTTTAATCAATTGGAAATATTAGCAGAAACAGAAAAACCTGAATTCATAATTCTAACTGAAACGCACCAAACAGAAGAAATAGATGAAGGTGAAATTGAAATAGAACACTATGATCCCTATAGTACATTGTCAAACTCGTCTAGAACTGGTGGTATAATGGCCTATTTTAGGAAGCATTGGAAAATAAATAAAATTAAAGACGATATTAAGGATACAAAACATTGGATAAGTGCATACATGGCGATATATGAAAAAACATCATTAATAGTAATTATAGTATATAGATCACCAAGTGCTTCAAAATCAGAATTTTTGTGAAACATTTCAAGATTTTATAGAAGAAGTATGCGAAACAAACTGTGATATCTTAATTGCTGGAGATTTCAACATTGACTGGAAGAATGATTTTTATGCAAGCAAACTGGAAAGCATACTTAACGATAACGGTCTTAAGCAGGTAATGAACGAATATACTAGAATAACAATAAACTCAAAAACATTGATAGACTATATAATAACAAATAAAGAAACAATTACGGCAAAAAATAATATAAATAATAAAATAGCTGATTATGAATCTATTGATATTTTAATCGAGTGTGATACCAAGCAGCAAAACTATCATATTAAAGAAATAAGCCTTTTTAACTACAACAAAAATGAATTAAGTGCAATATTAAGATGTGATGAAATTAATGATTTAAATGAATATGTTCACAACTTTGATGATTGTATCGAAAACGTAATAAAAAAATTTACTTTTAAGAAAAAAATGTCTAAAAAAGTTATAACAAATGGTTTAATAACGAGCTCAGAGCATTAAAACGAGAAAAAGTTCTTAAATACCAAAGAGCAATCTTAGAAAATACAAATGAGGCATGGAATAGTTATAAAACAATAAGAAATACGTATAAAGTCAAAATTGAAAAAGAAAAAAAGTAATTATACTAATAATAAAATAAACAATGCAAATAACCAAAAAGAAATGTGGAATAAAATTAAAGAACTAGTCTTAAGAAAACCCAAAAGTGTGATAAAAACTGTGATATATAATCAAATAGAATATAAAGACAATTTCCAAATAGCTGAAAATTTTAATACATATTTTGTAAATAGTATAAATGAAATCAGATGCTCCATCGAAGATATACAATACGAAAATGAAATACCTGAGATTGACACTAAATTCAAATTTCGTGCAGTAAATCTACAAGAACTAAAAAACTATTTTTAAGAATATTAAGAAAAAACCAGACTATACAAAACTCTCAAGTAACATAATTCTAGATAATTGGGGCATAACAGGAAATATTATACTGAATATTATAAATAAGTCACTAGAGACAGGGTTGTTTCCAAATAACTGGAAGGAATCAATGATATTTCCTATCCAAAAAGTAAAACATACATTAAAATGTGAAGAATACAGACCAATTAACACTTTAAAAATACGTGAAAAAGTTATTGAAAAAATAGTAAAAAATCAATTGGAAGAATACATGGAACAACACAGACTACTATCAAAGTTTCAATCAGGATTTAGAAAGAAATATTCATGTGAAACAGCAATCAATTATGTTATAAACAGATGGTAATGTAAAAAGATAAAAAATAAAATATTAGCAATTTTCCTTGACTTCAAAAGAGCATTTGGAACTATAGATAGGGATATTCTATTGCAAAAACTTACTAGATACGGTATTCAAGACACAGAGCTAAAATGGTTTCAGTCCTATCTGACAAATCGTAAACAATTCACAAATATCAATAACGAAATATCAAATGCAATAGAAAACGATTTTAGAGTACCACAGGGCTCAATTTTGGGAGCTCTTCTCTTTGTAATATATATAAATGACATAGAAAATGTATTAAAAAAATGTGAAATTGTATTATGTGCAGATGATACATTAATTTTCACAGAAGCAGCAACAGAGAAGATATGTCATGAAAATTTAAAAAATGATATGGATAACATTAACAAATGGTTAAAAATGAATAAGTTAAAATTAAATGAAAACAAGACAAAATTAATAGAAATTGATATGAACACTGACAGAGCATTCAAAATAAATAATGTAATAATAGAAAAAGTAAGTAATATAAAATACCTGGATTTCCTCATAGACAGGGATTTGAACTTTAAAGAACATGTCGAATATATATGTAAAAAAAGTAGAGAAAAAAATCGGGTTTTTCAAACGTTTAAGAAGTAAAGTAACAATATTAACTGCAATAAATATATACAACACCATGATAAAACCTCATTTTGAATATGGATCAACTGTGTTATTCACATGCTGTTCAGACCAACAACAGGCAAGGCTACAAAAACTCCAGAACAAGGTTATGCGCTCTATTTTGAAATGCAATCGTTTTACATCAATAAGATATATGCTAGATGCACTGAAATGGCTAAATGTAAAGCAAAGACTGCAGCTAAATACAATATGTTTTATCCAGAAAATGAAAATGGGAAATGCACCGGAATACTTGATTGAACAAATAAGATATGTTGGGGATGTTCAACCGTACAGCCTGAGGAACGCATTAGATTTTAGACCGCAACGTGCAGATACCAGTGCAATGCAAAAATCTCTATTTTCAAAAAGCCTGACCTTATACAATATGATGCCGAAGAACATAAAGAGTGAAACAAATATTTTAGAAAAGGAACAATAAATTTTGTAAAAAGTTTTTAATCAGAGTATGAAATTGTTTGTTAAATTTATTTTAAATGTAAATTGAAAAGTATTGTGAATACTACTACTAAATAAATAAATAAAAAAAAAAATAATAAATAAAAATTATCTGTAAAAGTATATTTGTGTTGCCATTTGTGCCAAAAAACGGGTTGTTGATTCTCATTTCATTAAGAGCACAGAACTCAGTTAACATATCTCAGAGAAATTTAGGGTTTCTTCGTTGAACGCCTATTTAATTCTTTCTATTACTTCATTGCCAACTCTAGCATTCAGGTTGCCCAAAAGAATCACTCCTTCAATGTCTGGAATCTTGTCTAGTTGGAGTTGTAATTGTTCATAGAATCCGACGGTATTTTGCTCTGGCTTGCTGGCATATGGGGCGTATACTGATATTAGATAATACGTAGGCTGAAAAGTTTTTGGTCTAGCTACTTAAAACACATTTTTTTTGCTCCTTCAAGAGCGATACAATCAGTCCAACACTTTTCTAACAGTTCTTTACTTCTCTCGTAGAAGGATTTGTCAAAATAGGCCTGTTTCGGCGATAACTTCTTCACTGGAGTCAAATCTCTTTCCCTCGAGCATTTTTTTGAGGTTTACGAATAGATAATAGTGGCTGGGGACCAAATCTGGAGAATACGGTGGATGAGGACGCAATTCGAACTTCAATTTATACAATTTTGCCATCGTGACCATTGACTTGTGACACGGTGCATTGTCTTTATGAAAGAGCACTTTTTTTCTTGTTTATTTGGGGCCGTTTCTTTGCGATTTCTACCTTCAAACGCACCAATAACTTTATAAAATATTGGCGGTTTTTTCCCTTCCCAGTATAGTAGATGAAAATAATTTCATGCGCATCCAGAAATACTACTATACATCTGGGTTCGATTATACAATCATACAACCATATGATTGTATGTCTTCGCCATGTCGCCATGTTCTCGTCCAAGTCTCGATCTCTCATGGCTCCTCGAATTCCATCATTCTAGGAACGTCGGGGTCTTTCTTTTTTGTTCTTCCCTTCTGGTTTCTACGTAAAAACGCGTTCTGGACATCTGTTTTCGTCCATACGAAGCAAGTGTCCAAAACACTTTAAACTTCTCACTTCAATTCTATCTAGTACTGTTTCTGCTGCGTTCATTGTTCTTCTAATTTCTTCATTCCTTATGTGTTCTAGGCTCGACTTCCCTGCACTTCGTCTTAGATAGTCCATCTCAACAGCATTTATACTTCTTTTGTCGTCTTCCTTCAGTACCCACACTTCACTTCCGTATGGAGAGAATAACAAATGAAGAAATAAGAAGCAGAATGAACATCAAAGAGGACGCAATAAACACCATTGAAGAAAAACGATTAAAATGGTATGGACACATAAGACGAAGCGAAGATAATAGGTGGATAAAGAAAATAACGGAGTGGAGCCCTATAGGGAGAAGAAAAAGAGGAAGACCCAGACGATCGTGGAGAGACGATGTGGACGAGGCTATGGAGGACAGGGGTCTAACAGATGGAGACTGGGAAGATAGAAACGGATGGAATTAAAGGCTGAGAGAAGGAAGACAGCGTCAGCTGTAGAAAATCCTTGTTATATATATATATATATATATATATATATATATATATATATATATATATATATATATATATATATATATATATATATATATATATATATATATATATATATAGATAAGCTACATCCCTGTCGGAGTCCTTTAGTTATATTTATAGGTTGTGATAGCATATTTTGTTGTTTAACGTCACAACATTGTCTGTAGTTCTTGTATGTTTCTAATGAAATAGTTGCTTACCCAATCGTTTTTAGGATTTCCCATAGTTTGTTTTTTGGTACATTGTTGCAAACTTTTATTTTTCCTTCCCAGCCGACTGATGTCTTTGGTCGCTTCGGGCAGCTTTTACTGGCTGCTATCCACTCAGCTGACTGCCGATTTGTGTGTAGGTGTGTAGTGGTGGATCCATGTTTCAGCCATTGTCACATATCGCATGAAAAAATCCTTTTTATTGCGCTTAAACAGGTCCAAACAACGCTCAGAATCATCAACACGTTGTTGTTTTTGGTCTAATGTGAGCAAACGCGGTATCCATTTCGAACAGAGTTTTTTCATGTCCAAATGTTCATGCAAATATGACCAACACGTTCTTTTGATATCTTTAGGGCAGGGGTGCTCAAACTTGAACTCCTGGCGATCTACCTCAATATTGTTAGACTACGATCGATCGACTCTGAGAGGCTGCAAGTAAGTGTGATGCAGGATTGTCGTCTAGGTAGGGTGTATCGTGGCATAGATATTAGTTTTCCGCACAATATTCATTTTTTTAGTCAAGGTAAGTGTAGGTCTGCTCTAAAATGTCAATGAAAAGCTCATAATTATTCAAAATTGCGAGTTTATTGGTTCTTATAAAACAAACGAGTTCTAGTGTCTAAACTTAACTAAAGAGTGACTTTGGATGTTGAAGCGTGGCACTGCATGTCCTCAGCATACTTTTCATAAGATGGTACGTAATTACCGAGTGCTAATCGCAAGCATGATGACATATGTTCGTCAGTTAGTCGATTGCGATATTTTGACTTAATTATCTTCATTTCAGAAAATGCAGACTCGCACAAGTAACCAAGCACTTAAACATTGCCGTCAGTTGAAGGGCGATTTGCCTTAGATTCGGTTATTTATCTTCAGATATAAAACACCAGAATTTTTTATCACATGCTGTGGCTTTAAGATGTATATCTGATATAATCTGCACTAACTCATTTTCAACAGAACATGAGTCCATGTTAAACTGACTTACTATTTCAGTAGCTAATTCCTCAATGTTTTTACACGAAAAAGGGTAACTCATAAATGATGCGATATTTGCCAATTTACTGAAATCATAAAAACGTATTTCGAATTGGCCCAAAATATTTGCTAATTCTGCCTCATAAATATCATAATTCAACTGAGGAATCCTTGCTCTCAAAGACGGAAAATTTGTCAGAACCTTTCTTTTCAGTTGATCTATCATAAGTTGCAATTTACTTTTGAATGCGTTTATTGCGCAAATCATCTCAATAATAGTTTTTTTCTTTACCTTGAAGCTCCAAATTAATGGTGTTTAAATGCATTGTGATGTCTATCAAAAATGCCAAATCAGTCAGCATTTTCCGTTTTTTCAGCATCTGAGTGTCATCACCTCTTTCGTCCAGAAAAGCTGTTATCTCGGGCAATAATTCTTGAAACCTTTCTAGAAATTTTCCGCGACTCAACCACATGACGTCCGTGTGAAGAACTAAATCAGTGTGTTCGGCTGACTCACTATCTTCCAACTGCAATTTAAAGAGCCGTCGTTGCAAGCTACGTGCAATTCACAATTTTTATTGCAATGCCCATAATCTCCTCCATGTTTAGAACTTTTGAACACAAAACTTGTTGATGTATAATGCAATGGAAGGAGAAAAATGAAGGGAAATCATCATTAGCTCGACACAATGCCATAAAACCGTTTTCGTTTTCAGTCATTGCTGGTGCTCCATCGGTTGTAATGCACACTAGTTTATTGGTAGCTTGTAGTTTGTTACAAAATTGAAGAAAACGTCATATATATCTTCGCCACGGGTCTTTCCTTTCAGAGGAATCATTGTCAAAAACTCTTCCTTAGCCGACATGTCATTGAATACCATTCGAATAAAAATAGATAGCTGGGCAGTGTCTGTCATATCGGTGGATTCGTCGAACTGTAAAGAAAAGTATGTACATTCCATGATATCATGTTTTAGTTTATCTGCCATGTCCTGACTGATGACTTCAACACGCCTTGTGACAGTCGGACGAGATAACTGAAGTTCTCTAATAGCAGATATAATCTCTGTTTTATTTTTAAAATCTCCAAATAAAGTCTCACCCGCTTCAATAAATGCTTCCTTCACAACCAATCCATCATCAAATGGTTTCTTGTGTTTCGCCAATATATGAGATATTTTAAATGACGCGATCATTGCAGCTTTTGATTGTTTGGCTGGTCTTGTGAACATGGTTTGTTCTTTTTTCAAACAAGTTTATCAAATCACGTACTTTTCGTTTTCTTAATTCACTCTGTGACGGAAAATCCTTTTCATAGCTTTTATGAACCGTTTTATGATGCCTTTCTAAATTCCCAGGCTTAGGTATTGCAACTGACGCACGGCAAATGAGACAAATGCACTTATCCTTTACCATACAAAAGAAAAATTCTTCCTCCCAATCGTTTATCAAAATGATAAGTTTTACTTTTCTTCGCCGCACTCATTTTGGACTATTTATTAATAAACTTTGTATCGATGTATCGCCTTCAAGTTACAACTCAGACTGACTCCTATTCCTGCAGGCGCAACATTTATATCGGCGCGAACGAAGTCTCGAATATTCCCGTCAAACACGCCGCCCGAAGTTTCTAGAAAAATCGGCGGGAATCAAAAACGCGGCTTTTTTTTGACAAGTACCGCGCATTCCTTTGATAAATCCGCCTTGTGTCGCTAGCAGGGGGTTATTACGATAAAAAAAAATGATGAGGGGGTTATTCTGGCCTAATTGTGGATCGAATAAATTTTAGTAGTTTATTCATTACATTTTGTTTTAGTTACCTAAAACAAAATCTGTGAATAGTTCTATATCGGAATTTTGTTCTCGAGATCGACTCAAAAAGCACTCGCGATCGACTTGTCGATCGCGATCGACCGTTTCAGCACCACTGCTTTAGGGTGTCAGTTATCTCACGCAATTTCACTTTACGGTCATCCAAAACAATTTTGTGGATTTTTTTTATGTTTTCCGGCGTAAACACCTCATTTGGGTGTCCAGATCGTTCAGCATCATTTGTGCCTGTACGACCGCGTTTAAATTCAGCATACCAGGAAATGATGAGTGACTTTTCAGGAGCAGAGTTCCCGTAATACTTATCAAGCTATAGCTTTGCTTGAACGGTATTTTTTCCCATCAACATACGAAATTCGATTTTTTTTCATTGTTTTGAAAATACCAAAAGTAGCGTCACTAAAACCACTGTAATTTGTAAACTAATCGTCGAAATGTCATGAAATTTTGACACGTATCGTTTGAAGGTTGGTACGTCCTAAAAATCATATCTTTTGAAAAGGGAAACATCTATGCGTCAGACCAACAACTTTTGAGCCTACGTGTTATATTGATTTCTTGCTAAGAACCAGCTTTACTGTCAGTATGCGGTCATTTAAACATTCCATGGATTCAATGTTTTGTTTATATTTGTCACTAATGAAAAGCCCTACCTCTAAACAGAATCGTTATGAATGGTAAAATAATTGAAAATGAAAAAGAAATTGTTGAACTTTTAAATAAATTCTTTGTTCAGAGTGTCATTGACATTCAAAAAGGTATAGACGTTGTGCAGAATACTATGGGAAATACAAATATAATTAATCACCAAATTAAATTCCAAACAGTAGATAGTAACGAAATAATTGAAATAGTTAAAAAAATTAAAAATAAAATTGGAGGTAAGAATATTTTATCTGAAGGTGTAATTAAACATTCTATAACGTACACGGCTTTTTTTACGCCAATCTCATCAATAATAGCATGCTGCAAGGAAAAGTGCCTAACGAATGGAAAAATTTCCAAAATTGTGCCAATTGAAAAAATAAAATACATTATAAAACCTGAAGAGATTCGGCCAATAAATACGCTTCCAAGTGACGAAAAAATCCTTGAAACAGTGATAAAAAATCAGTGACTGCAATATTTGAATGATAACAATATTATTGTTCCAGAGCAATCGGGTTTTAGAAGCAAACACTCATGTGAAATTGCAATTAATTATGTTATAAGTGAATGGCGTGAAGATTTGATGAATAAAAAATACATTGTATCAGCTTTCATAGATTTAAAAAGAGCATTTGAAACTATAGACAGAAAATTATTGCTTATGAAACTACACAAAATTGGAGTGCGTGATACAGAATTAAAATGAACATTATCTATAGAATAGAAAGCCACAAACAAAAATTGGAAACACGACATCATCAGCGATACCAGTGAATATTGGTCTAAAGCAAGGCTCTGTCCCTGCGCCGGTACTGTTTCTCATATACATAAATGACATTAAAGACGGTTTAAAGTACGGGGATGTTAGACTATTTTCAGACGATGCACTGATTGTAATTAGTGATGTTAGTTTGGATGTGGCTATTAATAAAATGCAGTCTGATATGAATATTCTTTACAGGTGGATGTATCTAAATATGTTAAAACTAAATACAGATAAAACTAAATATATGATAATATCACACAATAACTATAATAATAATCATAAATTATACATAAATAATCGTGAAATAGAAAAAGTAAACGAAATTAAATAAATAGATTGTAAACTTAAATTTGATGCACATTTTCAATACTTAGTGAATAAAATAAACCAAAAACTTTATCTCATGTATAGAACTTGCCACATCATAAGTGAATACCATAAAATATTAATATATAGAAGCATAATTGAGCCACATTTTATTTACTGTTCTTCGGTATTATTTCTTGCTAAGGATACACAAATAGAACTACTGCAAAAACTTCAAAACAAGGCAATGAGATTTATATTGCAGAAGCCTAGAGATACGCACATAAAAGATATGTTAGATCGATTAAATTGGCTGAGTGTAAAGCAGAGCTTATTTTATTACGCAATGAAATTCATCTATAATATAAAGATAGAAAATTGTCCCGCATATTTGACCGAGAAAATTAGATACGTCAATCAGATACACAACTACAACACCAGAGGACGAAATGACTTCCGAGTAGTGGGAATTACAAATGAAGCTGATCGAGCAAATCTTTATTATAAAGGACTTAAACATTTTAATGACCTACCAAATAATATTAAAAATTGTGAAACCATAAATAAGTTTAAGCGACTATTATATCAACATTGTAAGAATATGCCTACCCGATAGTTAAATTAGGTTCTAATGAATAAATAAAATAAATAAACCTGCGCGTTCTGTTTTTGCACGGCCCCCTGTATATCAGAATATAATTTTGACGTCTCGATGTGCCTCTGCCTTACTTAATATAACAAGTAGAAAAAGACCATATCATACTCATTAAAAAGTTTAGACTAACAAATTTCTCGAGAAATTTCCCCTCTCAGTACAGTGTCATCACGATATTCATCAAAAGTTAATTTTAATATAAATCATTTCGGCAGTTTTCCTAAAACTTCGTCACTCCCAAGTGCCTTATTGCTTAAAGTTCAAAACAAAGCAACCATCGTCAACCGTCAAAACTTTTAAGACAAATGTCTTTCTTTATTCGAGAAGATTCGAAACACTTATACCGAAATCTAATAATATATTTCTTTTGACTTTGTCTTAAAGAAGGGCGACCCAGAGAAAAATTTGTGTGAATTAAGAAAGTTTTTCCCTTCTTAAAAGAGCAGGAAGTTCGATAGGACTAGTTTAGGGAATTTATTTTTTGTACGTAGACAGTGAAGGAGAGTAAGAGAATTCGATAAAATAAATAAAATATACATTATCCAACGCATTTTCGTTTCTTTTTCAACTGCATAGAATTTAAAATCCTATGTTAGATTTTATTTTAGTATTTCCGGAAAAAATCACCCCCCACATAGTTTTATGTTTCCGCCGTCTGTCCGTCTATCCATCACTCTGTTTGTCTATTTGTATACTTGCTGGTCCGTCGGCCTGACTGTCGTTAACACGGTAACTCTGGCATTAAAGTACCGATTTCAAATTTGGTGCACATACGAGAGTAGATTGATAGGGCTGGGAAATTTCTATAAAATTTGTTAAGAGGCATGACTCTTGGTAAGCGTGACTCTTGTAACGGTTGTGTTCAAAAGTTCAAACAAATGTAACGCGCAGTTGTTTGTTGGCAGCTACGGTGGGTGGTCGTGTTACACATTTCGTAGAAATGGGCAAAGCCAACTATCGTGCAGTGATAAAAACATCGCGTTTGGAAAAGTTACATCGTAATCCAAAGAACCTCTGGCGTCCTTTTGTAACGTGAATCCACCTTTTTACTCCGCAGTCAAAACAGTGAGTTGGCGAAGGAGAAAGTGCACCGAGAAAAGCGGGAAAAGTGATGGCAAGTGGGACTCACAGGGTATCATCACGATTGACTAATTGGAAAAGGTTAAATAGTGACTGGTTCTTATTATGTAACATTATTAGACCGTTTGTATAGTGAGTTGAAGCAGGCACCACCAAGGTTAGCACGCAAAAAAGCACTCCTTCACCAGGACAATGCGCCTGCTTACACATCGGCAGTTGCAATGGCAAAGGTGCACAAGCTGGGCTTCGAAATAGTTCTCTACCCACCTTGTTCCCCAGATTTGGCAATACGTGACTTCTTCTTGTCTTCTAACCTCCCCCA
This sequence comes from Pachyrhynchus sulphureomaculatus, assembly GCA_019049505.1. Classification (NCBI taxonomy): domain Eukaryota; kingdom Metazoa; phylum Arthropoda; class Insecta; order Coleoptera; family Curculionidae; genus Pachyrhynchus; species Pachyrhynchus sulphureomaculatus. The sequence goes on along the minus strand of CM032452.1, from coordinate 1,163,101 downwards.
CAACATATTGGGACTTACCTTTAACAACAAACTGAACTGGAGTCCCCACATAAAACTTCTTAAAGTACGTACTTCCCAGGATTTGAATATTCTGAGATCTCTTTCTAGCTCCAAGTAGTGTTCTGATTTTATATCCCTTATACATATCTACAAATCTCTCATTCTGTCTAAATTGAGCTATGGCCATTTTATTTATGATTCGGCTAGTTCAAATACTAAGAAAAAACTCAACCCAATTCAGAATCAAGCCATCAGACTCGCCACTGGTGCCTTCAGAACCTCTCCCATTTCCAGTATCCAATGTATCTCGTCCACCCTGCCCCTGCATCTAACCAGACAACTATCGTTGATGAAATTTTACTTATCCCCTTTACATAGATTCTCCAACAAATATTCTTAGATCTCTCTAACATTCACAACAGAAACATAAATCTTTTCCCCGCTCTCTCTATACCATCTAGAATCAAACTTATCCTCTCCACTTAAATCTTACCCCTCCATCCTTCAAATACCCTTCTTTCAATACTTCTCCTCTCTGGCGCTCTCCAAAACCTGTAGTCGATTTTACTCTCAACGAAACGAACAAATCTCTCACACTAAAGTCAGTGCTTCATGCTTAGTCTCTAGAAAGAATAAACAAGTACCACCTCGATTTTTCAATTATCTTCAATAATGGTTTTAAATCCCAACAAGGGACGGGCGCTGCTTTTGTTCACAATCACACAATTAAATTATTCAAATTTCCACTCCACTTATCGATTTTTTCCGCGGAGCTATTCGCAATCAAAGAAAGTCTACGAAATGCAATAAATGCAGGAAAATCCAGAAAATACTTAATTGTTTCTGACTCTATGAGTGCTTTGGAATACCTAAAGAATGGGAATATTAAATCTGCTTACTTAAATCAAATTACTGATCTGATATATATAGCCAATCACCGAAACATCTCTGTAGTCTTTCTCTGGATTCCCTTACACACTGGGATAGTGGGAAACGACAAAGCGGATCTATATGGAAAAACGGCAGTGCATCAAGGCACCCCAATAAGAGAAGGTAACCATCCAAATGATTACTTCAACCACATTAAAGTCACATATAGGGATCTTTTTCAACTACAGTGGGATTTGGAGGAATCTTCCAACAAACTCTGGGACCTAAAACCTAAGGTCTATCCTCCTTTTCACACTGAATCTCTTTCAAGAAGACAAGACACTATCTGGAGACGACTAGCAATAGGTCACACCTTTCTAACTCACTCTTATTTACTAAAAAATGATGATGCTTCCATCTGCTCGATTTGCAAATCAGTTCTTACAGTAAAACATATATTTGAATCTCCTCACTCTACTCAATCCAGAGGAAAGCATCACTTACTTCTGAGCATGAAGCAAATCTTAAGTTCTGGTCTCATATAAACCAAATCGAGGAATACTTAAAAGAGAATGAATATCACCACTTAATATAAGCAAAAACATCAATCTCATTCCTAACCTCTCCATTACTGGATGCCTAATGACCTTAGTAGTCGATGTGCCCAATCCCCATAACATCTGTGCTGGAAACGAGTATTATACACAATTCAAACAAATTTTTTTAGGGAATAAAAAAATTAGAATCTCTCTGTAGCAAACGTATTGAACTTAGTGGAGATTATGTTGAGAATTAAATTCTTGTTTTTGCAAAAAAATGTTATTTAGCTTGTTTTTTTACACGATTTTCCAATTCACTCTTGTACAATATGTGGGAAATAAGTTTTTGAGCGATATCGCTTCAGAAGGCGTGAAAGGTGTCCAGGTCGATACATTTTGTACATTTTCAGGAATATTATGAGAATTTTTCCTAATTTTTGCTAGAGTTAAATGAATTTTAGGAATAATTATTTATAGTCAAACGAGGGACTAAAATGATGGGAGAACGGGTTAGAAAGTTCGTTTACAAATATCTCCAATGATCTTTCTATGTTCAGTTGTGGTGAATAATATCTTAACATAAAATACCAATGATTTCAAATATCTACGAGTGACGTTGAATGATTAACGAGACAAACAGCAGTAGTAGGAAAATTACTAAATATTTTTAAATGAAACTTGCTGAGGGTCAAGCTGGCAATCTTGGTGATGGATTCAATTAGCTCTTTAAAAAAAAAGTAAACATGTTAACTCCGCTCGAAACGTGTACGCCGGAAGAACCACGTTCAGCGATAAGATTTTTGTTATCCGAAGGTGTGAAACCGATCGAAATTTACTTGAGAATGTTTAAAACAGTATGGTGAAAAGTGATTAAGCCCAGAAACATATATAAGTGGACTAAACAATTTGATTCAGGCAGAGCCACTGTCACTGATCTTCATGGCTCAGCAAGTTGAAGTTTCGATCGACACGGTGCAAAATTGCATGGCGCAGGGATGACAGACGGATAAAAATTGCGACAATTGCTAAAATGTGTAATGTCAGTACTGAAACCGCACACCCATCATTCATGGTAAACTGAACTCTAGTAAAACGTGTTCGAGATGTGTTTCAAGACAGCTGAGTTAGGACCATAAAGGCAACCGAATTCGCATTTGTTCTGCACTCAAACGTCGGTAATAACCTGTGATGAAACGTGGATTCACCATCGAGTTTTACGTGGCAGCAAGTGCGAAGACTACGAAGCGGTCAAAAAAGCTGTACAGGGTGAGTCAATGATAGAGTAAAGTTCATTATCCCATTTGTTTCGGGAATAACGAAAAAATGTTAAATACAATAGTTTTGGGGAATATTAAGGTGCACAGTTTAAAATTATTTTTGAGTATACAGGGTACTTCAAAAAAGTGTGGTCGATATAATATATGTTTTTTTTAAATGGAACATCCTATTTTGTAATTTATTTTTAAATTCTGCGTAAAATTTTATAACTTTTTTATTAATAATGTTATATACCTAAACCTAGCAGTTTTTCTAATATTTCAGTTTTTTAAAAAAAACACTAGTTTTCAGTTTTGTAAAAAATTGCCAGTAGCGCCATTGTTTCTGAAGGTGGAATACTCATAATTGGTACGAGAGTTCTATAGAGATGAGAAAAAAGGTATATGTAAAGAAAATGTTCAAAATAAATTTACGCATTTCGCCTATTTTAAATTGAAAAATCTTAAATTTTTTAAATGGCACATCCTGTATATTATTATTTTTTCTGATAGATTTTACAAAACCCTCCAATTTTTATTAAGTATGTCATATATCTATTTCTAATAGTTTTCGATTGATTTTGAATTTTCCAATTTTTACCTTTGTTTTTAATACACTTACACCAGGGGTGCTCAAACGGTCGGTCGCGATCGACAAGTCGATCACGAGTGCTTTTTGAGTCGATCTCGAGAAAAAAATTCCGATATAGAACTATTCACAGATTTTTTTTTAGGTAACTAAAACAAAATGTAATGAATAAACTACTAAAATTTATTCGATCCACAATTAGGCCAGAATAACCCCCTCATCACTTTCTTTTATCGTAATAACCCCCTGCTAGCGGCAAAAGGCGGCTTTATCAAAGGAACGCGCGGTACTTGTCAAAGAAAAGCCGGGTTTTTGATTCCCGCCGATTTTTCTAGAAACTTCGGGCGGCGTGTTTGACGGGAACATTCGAGACTTCGTTCGCGCCGATATAAATGTTGCGCCTGCAGGAATAGGAGTCAGTCTGAGTTGTAACTTGAAGGCGATACATCGATACAAAGTTTATTAATAAATAGTCCAAAATGAGTACGGCAAAGAAAAGTAAAACTTATCATTTTAATAACGATTGGGAGGAAGAATTTTTCTTTTGTATGGTAAAGGATAAGTGCATTTGTGTCATTTGCCGTGCGTCAGTTGCAATACCTAAGCGTGGGAACTTAGAGAGGCATCATAAAACGGTTCATAAAAACTATGGAAAGGATTTTCCGTCACAGAGTGAATTAAGAAAACGAAAAGTACGTGATTTGATAACTTGTTTGAAAAAAGAACAAACCATGTTCACAAGACCAGCCAAACAATCAAAAGCTGCAACGATTTCGTCATTTAAAATATCTCATATATTGGCGAAACACAAGAAACCATTTGATGATGGATTGGTTGTGAAGGAAGCATTTATAGAAGCGGGTGAGACTTTATTTGGAGATTTTAAAAATAAAACAGAGATTATGTCTGCTATTAGAGAACTTAGTTATCTCGTCGGACTGTCACAAGGCGTGTTGAAGTCATGAGTCAGGATATGGCAAATAAACTAAAACATGATATCATGGAATGTACATACTTTTCTTTACAGTTCGACGAATCCACTGATATGACAGACACTGCCCAGCTGTGTATTTTTATTCGAATGGTATTCAATGACATGTTGGCTAAGGAAGAGTTTTTGACAATGATTCCTCTGAAAAGAAAGACCCGTGGCGAAGATATATATGACGTTTTCTTCTATTTTGTAACAAACTACAAGCTACCAATATATAAACTAGTGTGCATTACAACCGATGGAGCACCAGCAATGACTAGAAACAAAAACGGTTTTGTGGCATTGTGTCGAGCTAATGATGATTTCCCTTCATTTTTCTCCTTCCATTGCATTATACATCAACAAGTTTTGTGTTCAAAACATGGAGGAGATTATGGGCATTGCAATAAAATTGTGAATTCTATCCGTGCACGTAGCTTGCAAAGACGGCTCTTTAAATTGCAGTTGGAAGATAGTGAGTCAGCTGAACACACTGATTTAGTTCTTCACACGGACGTCAGGTGATTGAGTCGCGGAAAATTCCTAGAAAGGTTTCAAGAATTATTTCCCGAAATAACAGCTTTTCTGGACGAAAGAGGTGATGACACTCAGATGCTGAAAAACGGGAAATGGCTGACTGATTTGGCTTTTTTGACAGACATCACAATGCATTTAAACACCATTAATTTGGAGCTTCAAGGTAAAGGAAAAACTATTATTGAGATGATTAGCGCAATAAACGCATTCAAAAGTAAATTGCAACGTATGATAGATCAACTGAAAAGAAACGATCTGAAAAATTTTCCGTCTTTAAAAGCAAGCATTCCTCAGTTGAATTATGATATTTATGAGGCAGAATTATCAAATATTTTGGGCCAATTCGAAATACATTTTTATGATTTCAGTAAATTGGCAAATATCGCATCATTTATGAGTTATCCTTTTTCGTGTAAAAACATTGAGGAATTAGCTACTGAAATAGCAAGTCAGTTTAACATGGACTCATGTTCTGTTGAAAATGAGTTAGTGCAGATTATATCAGATATACATCTCAAAGCCACAGCATCTGATACAAAATTCTGGTGTTTTATATCTGAAGATAAATATCCGAATCTAAGGCAAATCGCCGTTCAACTGACGGCAATGTTTGGGTGAACTTACTTGTGCGAGTCTGCATTTTCTGAAATGAAGATAATTAAGTCAAAATATCGCAATCGACTAACTGACGAACATATGTCATCATGCTTGCGATTAGCACTCGGTAATTACGTACCATCTTATGAAAAGTATGCTGAGGACATGCAGTGCCACGCTTCAACATCCAAAGTCACTCTTTAGTTAAGATTAGACACTAGAACTCGTTTGTTTTATAAAAACCAATAAACTCGCAATTTTGAATAATTATGAGTTTTTTCATTGACATTTTAGAGCAGACCTACACTTACCTTCACTAAAAAAATGCATATTGTGCGGAAAACTAATATCTATGCCACGATACACCCTACCTAGACGACAATCCTGCACCACACTTACTTGCAGCCTCTCAGAGTCGATCGATCGTAGTCTAACAATATTGAGGTAGATCGCCAGCAGTTCAAGTTTGAGCACCCCTGACTTACACTATTGTAAAAACATAAACAAACAGTTAATAATAATTTTAATATAGTTTAACTTATCTAATGATTAATTATTATGACGTAATAACTGTTCAAAAATATGCCCGTCTACTTGAGAACACATGTTTAGTCGTTTTACTATATTTTCCTTTACTTTCCTTAGCATAAAAGACGTTATTGTGCTGTACGCATCCCGTATCCTATTTTCCATATCTACTGGTGTTGTAGAGGGATTCACATAAACACGATCTTTAATGTAGCCCCACAAACAGAAGTCTAAAGGTGTTAAGTCACGTGATCGAGGGGGCCACTGAATGAATCCATCCCTACCGATACATTTTTGTGGGTAATGATTGTTTAAAAATTCCCAAACTTCCCGGTGGTAATGAGCAGGAGCTCCGCCTTGTTGAATCCGCATTTATTCCCTTTCAAAGTTGTCAACTTCTTCAAGAAGCTGGGGTAATTCGTTTTGCAAAAAATTTAGATATCTAAGCCCGTTAAGTGGTTCGCCGAAAAAATATGGACCAATAATTCGAAAATTTAATATTCCACACCATATATTAAGCGACCAATGGTTTTAGTTTTGAACTTCCCGGACCCAAAATGGATTAACTGTGGAATAATAATGCATGTTATGGCTGTTAGCTGTTCCATTACTCCGAAAAGTAGCTTCATCAGAAAACATTATTCTGGATAAAAAATTTGGATCGGCCTCTACTGCTCCATTCATGGTGGTACAAAACTTTACTCGTCGTTCAAAATCACGGTGTTGAAGTTTTTGGTGTAGTTCCATATAAAAGGAATGATATTTGTATTTTCTCGTGGTGTGATTAGCCGTAGTTTGGGATGTGTCAGATAAGTCAGCTAGTTGACGGTTGCTGACCTGCGGATTATCTTCAACATGAAGTAAAATCTCTATTTCTTTTTCCATTTCGTATATTCAACGCTACCACTACCATCAAACCGTTCCATTAAGCACTGAAAAGATTTTCTAGATGGTATACGTCTATTAGGGTACTTCGCTCCGTAAAGCCTTACTGCTAAAAGATAATTTTTTCCCGCCTCGCCCAGTATATAAACCATAACAATTAATGCCTTTCTAGGAAAATCCATAACTATTACCTTTATACGTCACTTACTACAACAAATTATTAGAAATTATTAGAATTAGAAATATTAGAAAAACGCCTAGGTTTAGCAGGAGATTATGTTAAAAAATGATATGTACTTGGTTTATATGTTATAGCAAAAAAAAATTTAAAAAAATGAATCTCGTTTATATTTAATTCACCCTCGTATGCACGCAATATTAGTTGAAATGCATACAAATATAATCTGTAATATAAATATAGTACAAAACAACGGGAAAGAAAAAAATAATGAATAAAATTTAAAGTAGAAAGCTGTTAATAAATATTCATGTAATTTTTTGTTAGACTAATGCACATAAGGTTGTTATATAAGACCTAAATACAGGGTGACCACGAGATTACTGCCAAGCTTTTATTTTAATGTAAAAAAATATATCGAGTTCAAAGGACCCTGCACATTTCTTATGGGAAGTGGCCCTCAGTGAAATTGTCTGAAATCAACATTTGTTATTCCTCTCAAGCTCCTGATCAAAAGTTCCCATGGGCACAAAGTCGGAAAATGGACAGTTTTTTCAGATATCGGGGGTAGAAAGATGATTTTCGGAGATCTTGTCGACAACAGCGTAGAGCCCTGAGGTTGTTTATGCGCCGTTCTCCGGGGTACATGGGGGTTGTTTAGGTCGTTGAGTCCAGATCTGGTGTCAAAAATGACATTTGACAGTTTGCAACTGTCAAAAAGCTGACAACTCGAATTATTTCTAATAAAATGGGACTCATCCTAATCAAGTATCCTAACCGTGAGAGGCGCGGGGCCTCACCCTAATCAAGCACAAAAATCGTGGACGGCTAGGGGACGCACAGTAAACAAGCGCCCCAAAGGGAACAGAAAACTACCACGTCCATGTCCTTGTTCCCGGGTAATGCTAAAAGTAAATAAAAAAAAACCATCTGATATACATTCTGATGAACATTTTGTTGCAAGTGAGGTGAGTTGACATTTTGTTGGTAGCTACCAAGTTTCGAATGTGATTTTTGACACCCGAATTGGAATCAGCGACCGAAAAAAACCCCGTATACCCCGGAGAACGGCGCATAAACAACCTCACGGATCTACGTTGTTGTCGACAAGATCTCCGAAAATCGTCTTTCTACCCAGGATATCTGAAAAAAAACTGTCCATTTTCCGACTTGGTGATCAGAAACTCGAGAGAAATATCATATATCGATTTCAGACAATTTCACCGAGGGCCACTTCCTATAAGAAATGTGCGGGGTCATATGATTCAGATAAAGAGGATAATTTTACAGTAAAAACAAGTGACTATTACGTCCAGTTTAGCCAAAAGTGAGATAAATTTCGTTACTTCTTATAGACCGCTCGAATATTATGACATTCTTGAATTTTACGGAAAAAATTAGCCCTAAAACAATATGATATATACTTTTCCTTGAAATAGAGATAAAAAATGTCAATTCATGTATCAATATTATATTTTTGACAGAAAATAAATGAATAAACAAAATAATACCGTCATTTGTGCTTATGTTGGAAGAATTAATGAATGATGTAAAATTATTACTTCCAGTTCCACCGAAACAGCACCGGAAATCAATTTTTAAGGCCCAATGACTTCAATAATTTTCATGGCCTCATATACAATTTGTTAAATACAGTGCCACCTCGATAATCCGGATCTTCATTAAACCGGATTCTTTAATAATCCGGACAAACATTTCTATTGCATTGTGTACTTTATAATCCGGATTTGATATTACTAGGTAATCCGGACCTGCATTTTTAGACATCTACTTAATTTAAACTACATGGGAAAACTGAAATCGATAGTGAAGGGATTCCCCTAACGTCCAGTCTAATACATCTGGGATTCACACAAACTGTAGGTGCCTTTGATTTGCCTACAATGCATCGCGTCTAAAGGTTAAGGACTTTGTAGTTGTTTGTTTATTATCACAAGTACAATAAACCTGCGTTCTATTTTACTTTATATGGTTCATATAAGTATGTAAACGTATATGTACTACATATTAAAATGCCTTCTAAAAGAAAAATATATTACACTAATAATAAAACAAAAGTCCGATATATTAGAAAGACTAGTTCTTGGTGAAAGCGGAAAAGTGTTGGCAAATGAATACGGAGTAGGAACATCCACAATTTCGGATATAAAAAAAGGTATGTACGAGTATATATGATTTATTTTAAAGATAATTTTGGACACTCACTATGGACGTGTAACTTCTTTTAGATTTATTTCCAAATGTGATTCCGGTCTTGGCGTCAGAAAAACCTTACGAAAAGCCGAATATCCAGAAATGGAAACTCGTTTGTATACATGGTTTTGTACGCAACGACCAAGGCACGTCCCAATTTCCTACGAAATTTTATAAGGCAAAGCAAAACAGTTTTACACTGAAACCTACGGGAATGATTATTTTAGAGCTAGCAGAGACTGGATTTCTAACTTCAGAAAAAGACATGGTCTGCGTGCTTTAAAAACGGGCAGGGGATGGCGAAAAACTATCCAATGATGAAAGTGCCGTCGATCCTTTCCTAACTTTATTCGCAGATAAGATAAAATAATTAAACCTTGGACCTACTCAAATATACAATGCAGATGACTCAGCTCTGTATTGGAAAATGTTGCCTGAAAAAACGGTGGTTCGTTCTCAGGAAAAGACCGCACCAGGTCGAAAAATAAACAAAGAACGCGTTACCTTTCTAGCATGTTGCAATGCTGACGGATCACAAAAATTAAAGTTGTTAGTGATAGGAAAGGCAAAAAATTCGAGGGCTTTTAAAAATGTGAACATACCTGTTGAGTATAAATCATCTGCCAATGCATGGATGACTACAGCAATTTTGTTAGACTGGTTTCATCATTCTTTTATTCGTCAAGTCAAAAGTCATTTAAGAAGTCTCAACTTGCCTGAAAGAGCCCTGCTAATCGTTGATAACGCTTTGAGCCATGAAACTATAGAATAGCTGTCCAGTGAGGATGAACAGTTTACAACATTATTTCTTCCACCAAATTGTACTGCACTTTTGCAGCCTATGGACCAGAATGCAATCAGACTGTCAAAATTATTTTATCGGAAAAGTCTTTTAGCCCATATTTTATCAAATAATGAAGAGAACCTTGTTAGGTTATTAAAAAGCATTAACCTAAAAGATGCTGTATGTCTACTATGCAATTCATGGGAAAAAGTCTCCCCTGAAGTCTTGAAAAAATGCTGGCACAAAATTATGGCTTATGTGGCAGATACCAACCCAGATATTGAATATGATGCTGAAGATCTGATTCCTGTGAGTGAATTGCGGCACAATTTGTTTTCCACGAATGAAGAAATGAAAGGTAAAGCCTGAAATTTTTCTTTTAGTATTTTTTTTTGGTTAATTCGTAAATATTTAACAGATGTTTCAGATATGCTGAATGTTCTCACTGAGCAGAATCTCACGAACGTGGAAATATGTAATTGGCTTGAAAATGATGAAGCTTTGTTACCACTGGAAGACATAGATGATACAGATGAACAACACGAGAGTGATAATGAAGGTTCAGAGTTAAATACTAATACAAACCAGACTGTTAAGAACACTGTGAAGAATGATGAGGCAGTTAAAAGTTTCAATGTGTGCATGAGATGGGCAGAAGAAAATGATATCCCTCTAAGTGATGTTCTTATACTTTAAAGATTAAAAGAAATTGCTTTTATGATGAAACAGAGAAGGGTCACGCAAACAAAAATTACAATTTTTTTTTACAAAATAAAATAAAACTTGATAAGATATGCTTATATTTTAAATATTATTCTATGTATGTACTATTTTTTAGTTGTTTCGTATTAAATGATTCGTTTTTTAACATAAATAATATCCTGCTTCAGTAATTCAAATTATTTACTAATTCGGATCACCGCGGTTTTAATTAGTACGGATTATCGAGGTCGTACTGTATTTATATTCCATAAAGGATTTTTGTGTATAATTTCCTATATCTAAAATTAATAGTTTCTGAGATATCGATAATTAAATGTCTAGTGCACCCTACCTCTAATCCAATCCACCTAACTAATACTTTAATGACGTGCTTTAATCTAATATGGCTATACATATTGAAGAGCGAGTTATTAGAGTTCAATGATTCCGGTTATTTTATGGCACCATTATTATTGCATAATTCAAGCTGTCGTGCATCATAAATTCAGACTGAATTTATGAAAGATTCTAATTATAAGTTTTGCTGCTTTAATTTTAATTAAAATGCCTGTTTTTACCCAATCGATATGTGAGTAGTATACTGAAAAGTCAGAAAAAATCGAAGAGAGGCTAGAGCACCACGTGAAATTTATTTTCCTTGGTTAAAAAATTATTTAATTTAATTAGACGGATTATCTACGGCTGACGCCGCCTCTCCGCCCCCAGTTTCCAATTTCCTCTATCATAACACATCTCCGTCTTCAAGTTTCTAGTCTTCATGGCCTCCGCTACATTCTCTCGCCAACGTCCTCTCGGTCGTCCTCTCTTTCTTCTTTCAGGTGGTATCCACTCGAGTATTCTTCTGGGCCTCACCTGTTTTGATCCATTCTCTTGGTATGTCCAAACCGTACCAATTGTCTTCTTTCGATTTCATCTGCGACTGTCTTTTCCTTGCCGATTATCTCCTTTATCTGCGAGTTTCGAACTTTTTTCATCCTAAATTTTCCGCAGCTCCTTCGTAAAAAGTCCATTTCGGTCGCCAGCAACCTCTGTGTGTTCTGTTTAGTAACATCCCACGCTTCGCATCCGTAGAGCATCACACTTTCCACTAAGCTCTTATATATTCGTTTCTTAGTCTCCTTTTTAATATCTTTCTCCCAAAGGAGTGAATTTAGTGCACCAGTCAGTCTTCTACTTTTGCGTATTCTCTCCTTTATCTCATCCCTGCTATTTCCTTGCTTGTTTAGGGAAATCCCTAAGTACTTGCATTTTTCTACACCATGTATTTCTTCCGCTTCTAATAGTAGGTTATTGCATTCATTATTACCCACTTCTCGGTATTTGCATTTACTCACGTTCATCTTTAGCCCGGCATTTTCATATTCTTCTTGGAGTTTTCTAATCATGTATCCTAAATCCTCTTGATCATCCGCAAAATATAGACTGTATAATGTGTCGCCCCCAACCCTAAGACCCATATTCCTACATTTATTATCTAATAAATTCCGGGTAGGTTCCACCAGGTTCTGGAGATTTTCTTAGCTTGATCGTTTTAATAGCTTGTTTGACATGGGTAACTTTGAGTTGTATTCTATTATCGGTATTGTAGATAACATTTTCTTGTTAGCCTTTCTTCTAAGAGTTCTTTGAAATATGATATCACAGCCCCACAAAAAAAAAAAAGTGGGGTATACTTTTGATGCGATATATCAGATCCGTAGTATTTTTGCCCGCTGATCACGAATCTGACGTCAGAATATCGCCATCACATCTCAATTTTTTTCTAACCTCAAAAAATAGGTAAAAATTAGTAAAAATTAAGAAAAATATACTCCTAAAAAATTGATTCAAGCTTTTTCATGAATCCAAAGATGTATTGATATGTATTCGGACACGCTAAGCTAATATTCATCGGTTGGATTAAGCCATACAGTTCTGTTTTCTTTTTAACCTCAATAGATCAGACAGATATAGTGCTTCTCGAATGCAAAAACGAATTCAAATTAAAATTCAACCGATTTTTACCAAATTTGTTACACGGGGGTTTTTTGGGTTGCTGATCATGAATCTGAGGTCGGATTTGCAAAATTCAAAATGGCGGATCCAAGATGGCGGACAAAATTTTTGAAAACCAACCGATTCCTACCAAATTTGGTGTACAGTTGGGGAATCCTCAAACCTGATACTCTTAAAAACCCTAAACCCTGAAACCTTAGACTCCCACACCCTGTAACCTCAAAAAATAGACCTCAATAACCCTGTAACTTTAAAAATGATACCCAATAAACTCAAAACCAGGACTTTTAAACCATATACTCTCAAATAGTAGACCCTTAAGCCCTAGAATTGCGAAGGTTAGACCCGCGCCTAACTTTCCTTTTTTTGGCTGTATCTTGTTCTTTTTTCCGCGAATGATCTATTCAAAGGCTTTCTGCCCAAACGCTTTTGAGGACTTGTTTCTCTTTTTAGCGACCAGCAATAGTCCGCTAGCATATGGTCATCCCATCGTCCTTGATACCGATTTTCTATGATTTTCAGATCTTGGTGAAAACGTTCCCCTTGCCCCTCACTGTAGTCACCAAGATTATCTGGGAAATCATCGATGTGGGAGTCCAGGGAATGTAATTTTAGATTCATTAAGCAACCTAATGTTTGAAAATTTTTTACCATTTTCTCGACTATTTCTTTGTACTTAGGACTTTTATTATTTCCCAAAAAGTTTGTTGCGACTTCTTTAAAACTAAGCCAAGCAGCTTTTTCAACTTTATTCATTTTAGTAACAAATAATGAATCTTGAAACAATTTTCTTATTTGTGGCCCGTCAAATACGCCTGCCTTAATTTTAGCTTCAGAAAATTTCGGAAATTTTTTATGCAAATATTTGAAACATGGGCCGTTTGTATCTAATGCTCTCGTGAATTGCTTCATAAGTCCAAGCTTAATGTGAGGCGGGGGAATAAGAACTTTTCCTGGATCTACCAATGGTGGAAACAATACATTATTTTCACCAGGAGTGAACGATTCTCTTGTTGGCCAAATTTTTTTCTTATAATGACGTTCCCTGTCTCTGCTATTACACAGACATTTTTAACAGGGATAAAGTGTAAACCCTGACTGTTGGCCAAGCAATATTGTTACAATTTTCAGATCTCCACAAATTTTCCAGTTATGATCAGCATATTTTATTTTTATCAAAAGCTGCTTCATTTTTTTTCATATTGCTCTTCCATAACTGTGGAATGAGCAATCGGAATGGGAGCGTAAACGTTGGTATTATGCAGCAAAACTGCCTTAATGGTCCGTTTAGAAGAATCAATGAACAGTCTCCATTCTTCAGGATCGTATGAGTTATTTTGAAATTCATCCATTAGACCTTTTACATCGGTACAATATGAAAGTGACAATTCCTCGTCCATTGTGAAATATTTTCGAAATTCCTCATCTCTGTTTCTATAATAAGAAATGGTAGCTTCTGGCTTAAGTAAATGTCTTTTCTTTAAAAAGGAAGCAAGATGCTCTGAACCATCTTTGGATAAGCCTAAATCTCTGACTAGATCACTAAGTTCTGACTGTGATACGAGTCTTGGTTCTGGTTTACGGTTGTATGGTAGAAATTATTTATCTGTGTCACTAGTATATGATAGGTTGTCACTAGAACATTCATTAGTAACAGTGTTTGAATCTTTTTCGACAGTCTCAATGTTTTCGGCATGAACTGATAAGGTGAAATCATTTGTTTCCATAACATCAGCATCAAGTGGTTCAGGAGGCGGAATTAGTTTAGTTGGTCTTGTTACTGTCGAAACATCATTATAAGTAATAGTGCTTTTATTTTTTCGGTTATGCCTAGATACAACATTCATACAAAAGTAGCAATCATTTTCACTGTATGGTCTATTCCATATTGCTGGTCTGGAATATTTAATCGACTTCTTATTGATGTACAACATTATTTTGCAAGAACTGCAAATGATGTGGGGAACCCAATCTGTATCCTGGTGCTGTATTTCAATGTTAAAACAATCCTTATATAAGGTTTTAATCTTATCCGTTATCGGTGACCCCATTTTACTCAATACGTGTTGACAGCAAATATAACAAAATGAATCACTGTTTTTATCAGGGTTTAGGGTTTAAGAGTATCAGGTTTGAGGATTCCCCAACTGTATACCAAATTTGGTAGGAATCGGTTGGTTTTCAAAAATTTTGTCCGCCATCTTGGATCCGCCATTTTGAATTTTGCAAATCCGACCTCAGATTCATCATCAGCAACCCAAAAAACCCCGTGTACCAAATTTGGTAAGAATCGGTTGAATTTTAATTTGAATTCGTTTTTGCATTCGAGAAGCACTATATCTGTCTGATTTATTGAGGTTAGAAAGAAAACAGAACTGTATGGCTTAATCCAACCGATGAATATTAGTTTAGCGTGTCCGAATACATATTAATACATCTTTGGATTCATGAAAAAGCTTGAATCAATTTTTAAGGAGTATATTTTTCTTAATTTTTACCTATTTTTTGAGGTTAGGAAAAAATTGAGATGTGATGGCGATATTCTGACGTCAGACTCGTGATCAGCGGGCAAAAATACTACGGATCTGATATATCGCATCAAAAGTATACCCCACTTTTTTTTTTTGTGGGGCTGTGTATTCATTCGCTGTCTGATATAATGTTCACGTTTAATCCCCGTTTTTGTGTTGTTTTTATAGATTTTATCGTTTTCCAGGCTTCTGAACTTTTCGTACTCCCATGCTGTATTTTTCTTTTTAAGAACTTTTTGCTTCACTTTCCTGTTGGCTCTTTTGTGTTTTTCCTTTGTATGTGGGTCCCCTTTCTGTATTAGTTCTTCGTAGAGTTCCTTTTTTTCTTGAATTAGCTGTTTTATTTCTTCAACCCACCAATATGTTTTAGGTTTCCTTTTCTCTGTACCTAGAGCCTCTTTACCTGCTTCTGTTATACATCTTTTTATGTTTTGATATTCATCTTCTGTAGTTCTTCTTCTGCTTTCTTCTAAGAGTTTTTGTTCTAGGCGCCTGCGATATAGATATTTCGTGCTGTCATCGGTCATACTATTGAGTAGTATGTACTTTATTATGTCTATTTTTTCGTTTTATGTGTTATCACCTTTGCTTCGATACATCTTTACAAACCGCATATACATTTTGGATGTGACCAGGCAGTGGTCGGATCCACAATGGGCTCCCCTTTTCACCCTAATATCCTGTACCTTGATCCCAGAGTTTTGTCGTACTATAAGAAAATCTATTATTGACTTGCCCACGTGTATTTGTGGATATCTTTATGAGGAAAGAAGGTGTTTGTTATTTTTAAGTCGAATTGTTGACATATGTTTATCGGTCTATCTCTATTATTTAAGGTATCCTCTCCATGCATGCCTACAATCGAGCTGTTGTTTTTTACCGACTCTGCTGTTTAAGTCTTCAGATATTATAATTTCGAATAAAAAATTATTCAAACCAAAAAAGTAATAACTTAAATGAAAATGATTTCATAGTGAACGAAAAGGCAGAAGGCTTTAGATCTTATAAATATCAAGACCTCTAATACGAGGGCGACTACATACGAAGGTTAGACTTTACAAACTAGTATTTTCAAGACCAGCGTCAACACGCAATTTAACTTTTTTCTAGTTTATTTCCGAACGCGTCTCGTTAACATGGGAATGTTTAATGAAAATAATACTAAAGTTTGTTTTGACCTTATAGGAAGGCCTATAAAAGGGCACAATTTTTTTCCAAAAAACTTTTAACTGCTGAACAACGTTTAATTTTCTCAGAAAATGAAATCTCAAATTATCTGTTACCGAATTTGCACAAATTGTTTATCAACGGGATGGCGAGTCTGCCAATATGTTAGGATTGTAGTTAACTATGTAAATTTAACTTTCAGATATTGTTGGACTGGTACCAATTGTCCAATAAAATGGCGGTCAATGTCTCCAAATGTTAAACCTTGATTTATGGAAATGGAAAATCTCCTCCCAAAATTCAAGAAAGAGTTCATTTATGCCCAGAGGTGAATGGTCAACGTTGATCGAACTACGACTACGAATAATGTATAGGAATTGACATTAGTTTTAGGATTAATTTTTTCCATGTAATTTAAAAATTATATATATATATATATATATATATATATATATATATATATATATATATATGTATATATATATATATATATATATATATATATATATATATATATATATATATATATACACTGACTTCTCCAAAGCCTTTGACAGAGCTAACTTTAAGATCCTATTGAGTAAGCTTCTTTCCCTGGGATTCTCTGAGCAGATCATAGCTTGGTTAAAGAGTTTTCTCTTGGGCCGTACCCAGACTGTGAGAATGAATGGTTTGTCATCCACTATTATTCATGTTACATCGGGCGTCCCCCAGGGTTCGCACGGCGCTCCTCTGCTCTTTTATTTTGTTTGTAAATGATCTGTTATCGGCATTGCATCGCTCAACGGGGCTTATGTTTGCAGATGATTTGAAGATCCATCGGCGGGTTGGTAGTGTTGAGGACGTTGTAGCGCTTCAAGATGACCTTGATCTGGTTTGGCAGTGGACCCAGTCCAATTATCTATTTTTAAATGTAAGCAAATGTTTTACCATTAGCTTCTATAGAGGGAAACACAGAGTCCCATCCTCATACTCGATTGAAGGTGTTCAACTTCCTTACAGGAGTTCAGCAAAGGACCTTGGGGTTGTTTTCGATGAAATACTTACTTTTACAAGGCATATATCTGCCGTTAGCCAGAAAGGGCTAAGCATGCTGGGTTTTGTTTTGAGAAATTGCGGGCAGTTCTCTATGACTGTTTTGAGAGTGTTGTATTGTGCTCTTGTGAGAGCAAACTTGGAATATGCGACGGTAATTTGGTCTCCATTTTATGAGTTGCATAAGGGAACAATCGAAAGAGTGCAAAATAAATTTTTGAGATTTTCCGCACTCAAGTGCAACGGTACACTTGTGAATTATCATAAGACTGTCATGCGGAGGACCTTAGGGTTACATAATTTGGAAATGAGAAGATCCCTTTATGATGCATGTTTTATCTTCAAACTTATTAATGGAATCACTGACTGTCCTCAGCCACTCGCTAAAATAAATTTTAATATACCCAGAGGCAATCTTCGCCATTATGGTCTCTTCTGCATCCCCTTCCATCGCACGAATTATGGGAGGCACTCTCCCATTCATAGAGCTTTGAGGACTTGGAATTCATTGGATGGCCGGCTCGATATGTTTAACAGCTCCATCTCGGGATTTAGGTTCCAGCTTCTGCGGGCTCTGTAGAGGTTCTACTTGATCAGTGTTTACTATTGTTAATACTATTATTGTTTTTATATTTCTGAGGTTAGTTCTTTCATTACCTGTATCGATTTTATATATTTTGTTATTGAGGATGTTTATGTGTTTGTTGAATATTTTTATTTAGACATAGTCTTTGTCACGTCTTTGGCTTTTAATTTTTAATATTTTTGTATCTGTTTTAAAGTTGTACTACAAGGGGGTTTCCCGTAAAATTTGTATAAATAAATAAATAAATAAATATATATTACATTAAAATTCCGGTTTTCAATCCGTTCGTCTAACAGTGAATTTGCACGACGTTTCGCCAAAATATCATTTGACATTTTCACGTGCTCTTGATGCTGCTGCTACATGATACTGTGATCTTGCTACCGCTGGACGCTAACTGAGAGACCGAAGTGCGGTCGCCGTCTTTTATAGGTCGGCGACCACGCAGATTATAGGTGGGGGGGTCGGGAGTGTTCGTCCGGGCATCGGTGGTTGCCTGTTGGGGCCAGAGAAGCCTTGAAAATCGAAAAGAATGGACACCTAAATAAGCGGGATCATACACTGAATATCTCCACTACATGGACGGGTCTACTAGCTAAACCAGAGAATAAACAAAACACTGGCAACAGTCAGCATAGCGCCGGAACCCATAATTAACATTGATACGGACACCCAGCCGACAAACACCGATGCCCGGACGAATACTCCGAACCCCCCCACCTATAATCTGCGTAGACGCCGATCTATAAAAGACGGTGATCGCACTTCGGTCTCTCAGTTAGCTTCGAGCGGCAGCAGCAGCAAGATCAGAGTATCGAGTAACAGTAGCATCAAGAGCACTTGAAAATGCCAAATGAGATTTTGGCGAAACGTCGCGCAAATTCATTGTTAGACGAATGGACTGAAACTCGGGATTTTAATGTATTATATTCCACTATCTGTAAAAACCTCTATTGTTGGTTCTCGGTTAAATCAAGAATAATAGTCACACTCAAATGCTGCATTTACTTGAGCCATATAAGTCTTTAAAATTTGATCTTCATACCCTTTTTAATGTCAAAATAACAGCTTGACTAGTAATCTCGTGGTCACCATGTATATGGACTTTTCGACTGATTATCCTCTTAACGGTATTTGTTTCTTCATGTATGGATTTTAATGACATTTTTGAAAATGTTATTTGTTCTTGTCTAATGAAAACAAATGTGAATTATAGGTCTTTGTTTTTGCTCTCCATGAAAGATATTCTCGTAATTCAGAATTATTTAGCAATATTGCGTAAACATCTCCGAATACAAATCCTATTAAATAAAGTTTTTGAAAATGGAAATATAGCATAGAATCACAGGGCTGTCGTTTTTGATGTAATTTTCACACATATAGATTTATTATCAATGCAGGAATTTCTTTTATGGTATACTGATCTCAAAAAACGTATTTGTGAAAAATATTTTAATTTTTGTTAAAGAGGGCCACTACAGATCTTTTCTCCATACATTGACTGTGGTTTCTCATTGTTATTGTACTGTAAAGGTATCTTTCAACAAGCCTAACTTGAAACAGAATATAAATGAAGTAGGTACTTTTATCTTAGTTTTTTTTCCTACGTCACTGTCCTTTTCCCTGCCTACAAGTATAGAATACCAAACATTCATCACCGTGAATGCCTCTGCCGTAGGGGCGGAGATGGGGAGAGAGTGGAATTCCACCCCGCCGTTGAAGGGTATTGATTTCCAGTTATTAGGTGACTCCCCGAAATTTAAGAACAAGGGTCGTATGGCCGTGTTTTTTAGATTATTTACAAAAAACAACCGGGCTCGCTTGTTGAATTATATAGGATTTTTTGTAGTTAACTTTCTTAACTTTAAATCGGTATATTTAAAAAATGAAAATTTTAAGAATGTTAGGCATATCATAATTTTAATTACAATAAATAAAAACAAGGCTCTTCGTGGGTGGACTGAAAAGTCTTGTGAAAAATAAGCTAAAAAAAAAATTATACTTTTTTCTAAATGTCGTAATTCTTATAATTTTCAATATTTTTTTAAAATCCGGGGTTGATGATTCGGAAAATTATATCTATTTTAATAATCATCTTGTTGTTTTTTTTTTGATTCCTGGCAATATGGAGGCGCCAATCACGTCAAACAGTGGAGCTACTTTTGTTTTCACCTGTTCCGTTACTGGCGCATAAGTCCCGTAAATATAAGTGTTATGGTAGGAAAAAATTTGTGTGTATTTGTAAGTAAATAATAAATATGTACCCAATATTTTAAAACATTAGATGTAGGAGTTTTCTACTCTAGAAAAATATCCGAATTTTTAAGTAGTTACACTGGTATAGCCCCTTAAGGTCATACTAATTCAATAATTTTATTGGACAGATAAATAGTTTGTTAAACAAATAGAATATTTTAAATAACACAAGCCAACGATGAAAAAACTTTTTTAATAATTTTATCTGATTTTTCACATTTTAATGTTCAAAATGTGAAAAGTTTATTTTTTATCATTCGAATGTTAGTAGGTTGGCAATAAAATCAGAATTTTATAAGGTTGGCAGTAAAATCAAATGTTATTAGGTTGGCAGTTCCGATAAATGTCACAGCTGTTTGTTGTCTTCCAGTTAAAATAACCTGGCATTGCAGTGTTTAACCCATGTGTTTTAATTCACACTCAAAGTATGGCTAATCGTGGTTGTAAAAACTCTCCTAACACTTTTTGTTATATATATATATATGGTGAGTTTGTAGTTAAATAACTAACCGGTCAAGTGCAAGTTGAACTTGCGCAATTAGTGTTCCGTACGTTGATTGCTTTTCAAATAAAAAATTTTGTTACAGAGGTATAAAATGATCAGTGACTTCACAAAACACACCCCAAATGAGTTTTCAACAAAGTTTGTTTCCAATCTTTACTGAAATCTGATAACCTTGAAATTTTTGTTTTTTTTTATATACGAGATAAATTATTAAAGATAATGCACTCGTGATAATTTTCGTTCAATCTACACCCCATGGAGAATATTCCAGAATTTTTTCAAAATTTTTTGATAAGTACTTTTCGAGATAAGGCGGGTGGACAGCGATTTTTCGCGATTTTTTAAAAATAATACAAAGAAAAGTGCGCGCAAATATTACATTATATATATATATATATATATATATATATATATATATATATATATATATATATATATATATATATATATATATATATATATATACATTTACTCGTGTTTTCACAAGCTTTCATTTGACACCACACTCGATTACCTAAAAAAAAAAACTTCCGATTTCGCCCCCCAAAACTAACCCCTTAAGTCAAAATTTAACTTTCAAAACTACATGGCTCTGATGAGGCCATCAATTCCTATATTATTACCAAATTTCAACTTTCTATGACAAATAGTTTCGGAGAAAATCGGGTGTGACAGACGGACAGACACCGAAGTGATCTTATAAGTGTTCCGTACGGAACACTAAAAACATCAAAAAACATTACTGACTTTGTAAAAAAAAAGGATACTTTGCATATTTTGGTGTAGAAATCGCTAATCAAGAAAAATGTTGGGCTCCTCACAAAGTATGTTATGTTTGTGTCGAGGATCTCAGGAAATGGTATAAGAAAGAAAAGCTTTTAGATTTGCAGTACCCATGGTGTGGAGAGAGTAAGAAAACCATTCAAATGACTGTTATTTTTGCAGAGTTGATGTTTCTGGATATAACTTCAAAAATAAGAAAGTAATTGTCTATCCTAACTTTACTTAGGCTAATCGGCCGGTAGGATATGGACCGGGACTTCCTGTCCCTGAGCCACCTTAGTCTATTGATGAGTTTTACAGTCCATCCCGAATTTAATGAAAGTCGACCGCGTGATGATGAGTTTCAATGTTCTCTAGAAAATTTAAAACCACAGCTGTTTGCACAAGCTGAGTTAAATTATTTAGTGACAGATTTGGGTTTAACTAAAGAAAAAGCAGAATTGCTTGGTTCTAGGCTGAAAGATAAACATTTATTGGAATCTGGAACATCAATTTAACATTATAGAACGAGAGATCAACAGTTTGCTCAGTTTTTCAAGCAGAAAGAGGGTTTGGTTTACTCCATGATATTGGTAGTCTAATGAACGAATTTGGCATTGAGTGCAAGAAGGAAGGGTTTTTATAGACTCATCAAAAACTAGTTTAAAAGGTGTTCTGTTACACAACGGAAATACTTATGCTTCACTGCCTGTTGCTCATTCAGTCCATATGAAGGAAACTTACGAAAATTAACATGATTTTACAGAAAATTAACTATCCAGCTCACGATTGGATGTTATGTGGAGCTTTAAAAGTTGTCTCCATGATCCTTGGTCAACAAAAGGGATTTACAAAGTTTCCATGTTTTATATATGAGTAGGACAGCAGAGCAAGGGATCAATATTGGTCCAAAAAAAAATGGCCCGTAAGAAAAACTTTAACATCTGACGAGAAGAACTTTTTGCATAAACCTTTAGTAGACCCAAAAAAGATTTTTCTATCACCACTACACATCAAGTTAGCTTTAATGAAACAATTTGTGAAAGCCTTGCCTAAAGATGGTGAATGTTTTAAATATTTGTGTAAAAGATTTCCTCATTTATCAGAAGTCAAACTGAAAGAAGGGGTTTTGGTTGGGCCTGATATTCGTAAAATAATGTTCGATTCCAACTTTGAAGCAAGGAGGATTACAAAGGAAAAGGAGGCTTGGATATCATATAAAGAAGTTGTGACTAAGTTTTTGGGCAATGTGAAAGATCCTAACTATGAACTTATCGTAGCTAATATGATAGACAAGTTCAGAAATCTGGGTTGTCTGATGAGCCTTAAAGTCCACTTCTTGCACAACCATCTTGACTTTTTTCCTAAAAAATTAGGCGATGTGAGTGAAGAGCAGGGGGAACGGTTCCATCAGGACATAAAGGAGATGGAGAAACGGTACCAGGGATGGTGGAATATCAACATGATGAGTGATTACTGTTGGTCACTTCATAGAGAACAACAAAATGCATCACATCGGAGAAAAAGCTATACAAAAAACTTCACAGAGAAAAGGGAAAGGAAATACAAAAAAATAAGCACCTAAAATATTCGCACTGAAGTGAGTAAAAATTGTAGCCTAATCAAATAAAAATACGGTTTAAGTTTTTATTTTTTATGTATCAAATTTTCCCTATTTTGAAATTTAATCGATACCACATTGTGAGAGAACTGTGGGTGATACAAAAAAACTGATACCAGATACAGTTTCAGCACCCAAAAATACATAACACTTAGATGTATTGGTTTAAAAAGTTTTTACAAATATTTTTTTGTTGGCCTGTGTAATTCTTAGATAAAAAATTAGTAGTTTCTGGGATATCGATATTTAAAAGTTCTGCTGCCCTCTCCCTTTTAAAAGATCTATATAAACAATACTTTAATATTTTTCTTTAAATTAAGATGGCTATGAGGGACGGGTTACTGGATTTCAATGACCCTCATTTGTTTTATTGTGCCATTATTATTGCATAATCTGAACTCCTCTCTTGACAGACATGGGTCGTAAATTAAAACCGAATAAATTCATTTATGAAATAATCTAATTATAAGTTTTATTGCTTTAATTTTAATTAAAATATCTTTTCTTAGCCGAGAACATCACATTAATATGTTATTGATATACGGAAAGGCCAAACGAAAATCGAAGAAATGTGAGAGCATTGTATGTTCAACGATATCCAGAGCAGGATCGAACACATGAAAATTGTTTTCTTGGTTAGAAAATTATTTAAAAGAAAAACTTAAATGAGAATGATTTTATATATACAGTCAGTCTAAAAAGTCTCCATATACCACCTGCTTTCTATACTATTTTTTTGTTAGGTTTAACTCTAATTAATTGGAACTATGAGAAAACATGTTTAAATTAATATTTGAAACTTAACCAAGGAGGATTAGTATTAAAAACAACTACGGAACATTTTATTTAGAAGTTATATTATTGTTATAAAAATGTAAACAAAATTAATGTCAAAAAAATCTTCATACACTCAAGAACTACACTGAAAAAAAAAACACGTTATAATCAGCCACATTTCATCAAGCTATCTATTGCTCGCTAAACTGAAAATAAATGAATAATTTTTGGCCATACCTTATGTCACTTTTTGCTAGTAATTTTGCAGTGGGGTTTCAAAGTAGTATTAAAAAAGAACGAGAGAAATTGTAAAATTCCATTTCAAGTTCGAAAGATCATAACTGATTTGTGGAAAAATGGAAAATCGTACAGAAATATAGGAAAAAATGTTAAATCAATGGGTTCCTATGAAATTCGACCACGCTCCGGTCGTCCCAAGAAATTGACGCCACGTGAAGAGGCCAGAATTTTTAGACAAATAATTATAGATCTCAAGAAAAGTACACCAAAATTAAAAGATGAAGTACGGGAACTATTTTCGAAAAATGCTTGTTCACAAACAGTGAGAAATTATTTATACAGGGCAGGCTATAAGGGGTGTGCAGCCAGGGAGAAGCCGTTAATTTCGAAACTAATTGCAAAAAGCGGTTAGCTCCTGCTAGGGAATACGTTACTAAACCTCCTGAATTTTGGGAATCTGTAATCTTTAGTGATGAAACTATAATTAACCTTTTTAGGTCTGATGGTGCTGAGTTTGGAGAAAGAAGAAGTCGATATTAAAAACATTTGTTCCACGGTGAGACAAGGGAGTGGCAGTGTTCTGCTTTGGGAATGCATGTCCGTTGGGGGGTTGGAAATTTACGTTTTACTAATGGTACTATGGATCAGCATGTTTATCTGAACGTTGTCAGAGACAAGTTAAGAGAAAGTGTAAAAAAATTAGCACTCGAAAAAAGATACATTTTCCAACAGGACAATGATCTGAAACATACCGCCGACTTGGTGCGAGAATGGATGATCTACAGTGTGCGACAGCAACTTCATATACCTCCGTATGATGTTAACCCCATCGAGCATTTATGGGAGGAACATAGACGGCGCCTTCGTAACCTAATGTTTCAAATAGAGAAGAATAAAAAAACAGAATAATGAACAAATGGGAGAACATGTCAGCAGAAGTTACTTAGAAAGCTGGTTGCAAGCATGACTAAAAGGTTACAGGAGATTATCAAGATCAACGGCGGTCCCACTAAATACTAGTTTACACGAAGTTGTTATTTCCCGTTAAACTCTGTCAAACTATTCTTTGTAATTGTTAGGTGTATGCAGGCTTTTTTTGACGTTAAATTTGTTTACATTTTTATAACAATGATGTAACTTCTTAATAAAATGTTCCGCAGTTGTTTTTAATACTAATCCTCGTTGGTTAAGTTTCAAATATTAATTTAAACATGTTTTCTCATAGTTCCAATTAATCAGTTAAACATAACAGAAAAATAGTATAGAAAGCAGGTGGTGTATGGAGACTTTTTGGACTGACTGTGTGGCCAAATTATTTTCTAGAACTTAACATCTTTTTTTGTTAAACTAAGAGCTAGTACGCTCGTGGTCACCCTGTGTGTAAAAGGTTATCAAACTGGTACTATATATTTTTAAAAAGTCATGGTCATGTTTTTTTTCTGATTCCCAGCTAAATGACGTTTTTGTTGAGTATTGTTTAGCATATCAACATGGAAAGATACACAGTTGTAAAGCGCATACAAATTGTTAAAATTTATTACGAAACTAAAGAATTTATTCGGGCTACGTCTTGCGCATTATGTGAAATTCATGGTCAACAGAATCGACCTAGAGAGATTACTATTCGTAATTTAATTTAAAAATTTGAATTAAGTGGTAGTGTTGGGATGTTAAGAATCCAACTCGTTCAAAACGTAAACGTATTGCTGAAAATATCGATTCTGTGAATAGTGCGAATTAAAATCTAGAACAAACAATTATACGTCGTTTTCAAGAACTGAAACTTTCTTCTAGCGCTACGGGGAATATTTTTTTATAAAGATTTGCATTTAAAGGCGTATAAAATTCAGTTGCCCCAAGAACTTAAGCCAGCTGACCATTTATTGCGTAGATATTTTGCAGATTGGGCTTTAGACCAACATGAAACAGATTCGTTATTGCATAAAAAACATCGTCAGCGATGAAGCTCGTTCTTGATTAAATGGTTTAGTAAATAAGCAAAATTGTCGCATTTGGAGTAATGAAAATCTACATGCTATTCTTGCATCACCTTTATGGTACATCCATAAAAATTAACTGTTTGGTGCGGTTTATGGTCTGGATGTGTAACTGGACCGTGTTTTTTTGAAAATAAAAATGACAATGGAATGACGTTCAATGGAGAACGCTACGGAAACACTATTTTTTTCTGGCAGAAATTAGATGATTTTGATATGGATGGCATGTGGTTTCAACGAGATTGTGCAACAAGCCACACATCTCGTGACCGCAGTTGTTTTTAATACTTTAATTTACTCAATTTATTGAGAGAAAAGTTCAGTGATCATGTACTCTCAAGAAATACCGATGTGAACTGGCCACCAAGATCATGTGTCATTGGACTTTTTTCTCTGGAATTATGTTATATCATCGGTTTACTCCAATAAACCGCAAACACTTAATAATCCTATAAACGCACACAACCACACAACATTATTCGCCTCATTGATGAAAGACGTGCTGATTTATGTGAAAAAATTGGGGTTTCAGAATTGAATATTTAAAAAAATCTAGAGAATCTTTAAAATAAAAAAAAAATCACATCGATATCTTATGCCATTCCATTTTTACTTTAAGTTAAATAAAGTTAAGTCTGCTTATAACGAACCCGTTAATAGCGAATTTCCGGTTAAAACAAACTATTTTATAATGCCCGAAAAAAGTTCCATAAGATCAATGCAAATTTTGATCGGTTATAACGAACTTCCAGATAAAGCGAACCAAATTTGGATGTTTTGTGTCCGTATATAACGAACTTGCCACTCCCTGTGCTCGGTGTCGCGCGACTTCATCTAGGGAATTCACCGAAACTCGCTGGGAACCCCTATTCAATTTGTTTCCGCCGCGTCGCTAGTTCGAGCAGTATTATTTTCAATTCACTTATTGTGTTATGCGGTTTTAAATGCATATTTGATCAAAGTAGAAAAGTGAATGTTTAAGTTTTTATTTTAAAATGAGTAAACAATAACCTGTCAAGTGCAAGTTGAACTTGTGCAATTAGTGTTCAGTACGTTGACTGCTTTTAAAATAAAAAATTTTGTTAGGGAGGTATAAAATAATCAGTGACTTCACAAAACACACCCCAAATGAGTTTTCAACAAAGTTTGTTTCCAATCTTTACTGAAAACCTTGAAATTTTTGTTTTTTTATATATCAGATAAATTATTAAAGGTAATGCACTCGTGATAATTTTCGTTCAATCTACACGCGGTGGAGAATATTCCAGAGTTTTTTTCAAAATTTTTTGATCAATACTTTTAGAGATAAAGGGGAGGGGACAGCGATTTTTCGCCATTTTTCAAAAATAATACAAGAAAAGGGTGCGCAAGTATTACATTATATATATATATATATATATATATATATATATATATATATATATATATATATATATATATATATATGAGGCTGGTTTGAAAAAGTCCGTGCAAAAATAAAAACTACTTATGTGTTTGGGGTAAACCTTTTTTATTTTTCGACATAGTCTCCTTTTAGGCTTATACACTTCGTCCAACGATGTTCTAGTTTGTTGATCCCTTCCGAATAATAGGATTTGTCCAAGTCTGCAAAATATCCATTAGTGTCTGCAATCACCTCCTCGTTTGAATAAAATCTTTGTCCCGCCAGCCATTTCTTCAAATTGGGGAACAAATAGTAGTCCGAGGGAGCCAACTCTGGAGAATAGGGGGGATGTGAAACGAGTTGGCATCCTATTTCCATTAATTTTGCGACCACAACTGCTGAGGTGTTTGCTGATGCGTTGTCGTGATGGAAAAGGACTTTCTTGTGGGCCAATCGCGGGCGTTTTTCTTGCAGCTCGGTTTTCAAACGGTCCAATAACGATGAATAATATTCACCTGTAATAGTTTTACCCTTTACCAGATAGTCGATGAGGATTATCCCTTGCGAATCCCAAAAGACAGTCGCCATAACCTTTCCGGCCGAAGGAACGGTCTTCGCCTTTTTTGGTGCATATTCCCCCTTGGTAACCCATTGTTTAGATTGTTGTTTGGTCTCAGGAGTATGGTAATGT
This sequence comes from Pachyrhynchus sulphureomaculatus, assembly GCA_019049505.1. Lineage (NCBI taxonomy): Eukaryota > Metazoa > Arthropoda > Insecta > Coleoptera > Curculionidae > Pachyrhynchus > Pachyrhynchus sulphureomaculatus. The sequence continues at coordinate 1,134,881 of CM032452.1, read as the reverse complement.
ATCCATGTTTCATCCACAGTGACGAAACGACGCTTAAAGTCCTCCGGATTCTTCTGGAACAGCTGCAAACCATCCTTGCAACATTTCACACGATTCCGTTTTTGGTCAAGCGTGAGCAATCGCGGCACCCATCTTGCGGATAGCTTCCTCATGTCCAAATGTTTATGCAAAATATTATGTCCCCGTTCAGTCGAGATGCCCACAGCACTAGCAATCTCACGCACCTTAACTCTTCTGTCATCCATCACCATATCATGGATTTGATCAATGATTTCTGGAGTCGTAACCTCCACAGGCCGTCCAGAACGTTCAGCGTCACTTGTGCCCATATGGCCAGTCCGAAAATTTTGAAATCACTTATAAACTGTTCTAATCGAAAGTGCAGAGTCACCATAATGTTTATCAAGCTTCTCTTTAGTCTCCTGAGGCATTTTGCCTTTCATAAAGTAATGTTTAATCACCACACGAAATTCTTTTTCGTCCATTTCTTGAAAATCACTCGACTTCCTTGATTCACACGAATGCCAAACACAAAGAAATAGACCAATATGGCTGAAACTTGGTGTGTGTTCATTCAAGAGATGCTACTAACTAAACATGACCTCGATACGCGCCGGTGGTGCCATCTCTCGGACTTTGCACGGACTTTTCAAACCAGCCTCGTATATATATATATATATATATATATATATATATAAATATATATATATATATATATTTTACTCGTGTCTTCACAAGCTTTAATTTGACACCACACTCGATGACCTAGTAAAAAAATTTGTTTTTCACTTCCGATTTTACCCCCCAAAACTAACCCTTAAGTCAAAATTTAACTTGCAAGACTACACGGCTCTGATGAGGCCATCAATTCGTATATTACCAAATGTCAACTTCCTATGACAAATAGTTTCGGAGAAAATCGGGTGTGACGGACAGACAGACAGACAGACGGACAGACAGACGGACAGACGGACAGACGGACAGACGGACAGACGGACAGACGGACAGACAGACAGACGGACAGACAGACAAACACCGAAGTCATCTTATAAGTGTTCCATACGGAACACTAAAAACGTAAAGCGTTTACTTTAAAAGACAAACACGATATTATAAGGAAAATAGAAAATAGAGTTAAACAAAGTGACGTTTGCAAACAGTTGAATTTAACTAAATCTGCGGTTTCTACCATATGGAAGAAGAGGAAAGAAATCTTATCAATCTATGATAAAAGAAACTTTAGTTATAAAAAAAGTAAAAAAATCTACACATGACCCAAGTCGATAAAGGACTTCTTAAATGGTTTAGTCAAAAACGACATGAACATGTTTCTATTACCGGCTATACTTGAGAAGAGAAAGCTAGTGAATTGGGAAGGAAAATAGAGAACACGGAGTTTAACTGTTCTAGAAGTGGATTGAACGATTTGAAAAGCGACATAATATTAGTGGGGGTAAGATAGTAGGAGAAACTGCAGGAGTGGATATGACTGTTGTTGATCAGTGGTTGGCCAATGTATGGCCGAAAATTCGAGAAATTTATGAATATGCGGACATTTTTTATGCGGATGAAACGGGTCTGTTTTACAAGATGACGCCTGATAAGATATTAAAGTTTGTCGGAAAGAATTGTGCTGGTGGAAAATTATTAAAAGTAAGTATTACTGTGTTGGTAACTGCAAATATGTCTGGAATAGAGAAAAGAAAATTGTTGGTGATAGGAAAGTCCGCCAATCTCAGGTGTTTTAAAAACAAACATTTACCAGTAAAGTACAAATCAAACAGTAAAGCAGAAAAATATTACTTTTGATTGACAACTGTCCAGCGCACCCAAGTTGATCTACAGCAAATAAAATTGGTTTTTATGCCACCAAACACAAGTGCCAAGCTCCGGCCTATGGATCAAAGTATGAAACATTCTTTAAAGTGTGATTATAGAAAGATTTTACTTATGAGAATATTAGAGACGATCGATAAAGGTAACATTTTTTCTGTAACTCTCTTGGACGTTATAAACTTTATCCATATGGCTTGGCAAAGAGTCAATTGAGAAACCATTGCACACTGTTTTAAACAAGGCGGATTTTTATGGAAGGAATGTAGATACGACTCAGATGATGAGCTATCGTTGATTCAGTGGATTGAAAAACATCGAGAAGACCCTACTGATTGTCTAGAATTTGTTTACGATGCTGACATTCAGCAAAGTACAGTGGAAATAGAGTTTAAAAAGATGTTTAATCACTTTAATTTTGAAGAATATGTATGTGCTGATAATGAGTTAATGACGAGAGAAATATTAACTGATGATCAAATTGTGACATCAGTGACTTCTGGAAAGATTTTAAGCGATAATGACGACTAAGATGAACTTGGAGAAGGAGATAATATTAATGTTCCATCCATTTCAGAAATGACTAAGAAAATGACTGAAACTCGCAATTTTTTGGAATCTCGTGAAGTTCCTGAACATCTATGGAGTAGTTTTTGTGACCTTGACAATTATATAAACACCATTTCTTTTTCAAGTAAAATTGTACAAAGGAAAATGACTGATTTTATTGCATAAAATACGTATTTTAATGTTTTCGTTTATACTCGTATATGTACCAACATACATAATAATAACTTTAGTGTGACTTGTTTTATTTTCCTTTGAACGTTTTCTTTTAATTTAATAATTATTATTATTCATTTTTTCTAAGCATTGGCGCCTAATCTAAATAAAAAGTAGTGAACACCCTCACTATCAACGCCGGTGTGCCCCAGGGCTCCATACTGTCTCCTACTCTCTTTCTCATTTACATTAACGATCTGCTGGAGAAGACCGGGAATCCAATCTATAGCTTTGCGGATGACAGTACGCTTGTCTCTTCATTCACCTTGAACGCTCGGACATCGGCTGCTCAGGCGAATATCCGCAGACAGCAGGAGGTCGTTCAACTTAACAAAGACCTGGAAGAAATTCTATCTTGGGGTGACAGTAACCAAGTGGAATTTAACGCTACAAAAACCCAAGCGGCAGTTTTTTCTAAAAAAGTTAACGTTGCTGAACCCGACATAACTATGTCGGGGCACTCCATTCCCCTAGCATCGTCGCTCAATTTGTTGGGCGTTACTTTGGGAGCAAATATGTCTTGGCATGAACATGTTGCAGGCATAGCAAGGAGAGCTTCTCAAAAATTGGGAATATTATTTAGAACCAGAAAGCTTTACACCCCACAGCAACTGTTAATTCTTTACAAAGCCCAAATTCGACCAACTATGGAATATTGCTCCCACGTTTGGGGCTCCGCTCCCAAACATACACTGCATTTGTTGGATTCTGTTCAGAGAAGAGCGGTCCGTCTGATTGGGGACCCGGAATTGACCGGCGGCCTTGATTCGCTGAAACATCGAAGAACGGTTGGCGACTTGAGTCTGTTTTACAAGTATTTTCATGGAAAGTGTTCGAAGGATGTAGCCCGCTTAATTCCTCCCAAAGCGGTGCATGTTAGAAATACACGTCGCGCTGGTGCTTCGCATCCGTATGAGGTTCAGCTTGTTACTCCGCGTACGACGCTTTTCAAGCAATCTTTTATATGGAGAACGTCATCCCTTTGGAATAATTTGCCCAGCGCTGTGTTTCCCACCGAGTACCATTTACAGCGATTCAAGAACAACGTGAATCGCTTTTTCCGCACTCGTGCCGCTCCTGGAGCGCTTTAGGGACTTCCCTGCAGCACGTGTGCTAGACCAATAAAAAAAAAAAAAAAAAAAAAAAAAAAAGAAAAATGCGAACCATTTGTAGTGATTTTTTGGAGTTAGTTATAAACGGACTTCACTGTATATATATCTCTTATTTGATAGCTCCTTATATGTTTCCGTATGTGAGTGATAAAAGATATTATGAAAATGATTTTTTACATTTAAACTGGTAAATTCTTGTATCAAAAGTGGCAGCGCAGAACAAATGGTGTTAATGGAGTAAATAGAACGTCAAAAACAAACTTACATAATTAAAAGGAATTAAAATTGTAACTTTTACAGTTTTAAAAAACCATTTTAAGCTGACTTTTATTATAGTTTTATTATCGGCACAGTTTTAATAGATTCAGGACGCAAGTTCTACAACCGAAAGTAAAAATTTTAAAAAATACTCGGTAGAACAGAGGCATGACGGTTTAAACTCAAAAAAAAAACAGAGAATAAAAACACTTTACGCACTAGTTATTTTTAAGTTTACATAATGGTAACTATTTAAACTGTAGAAAGTTCGAATTTCCGTCAGGGCTCACAACTTCAAAATATGCTTATGTGGGACTTTATTTGACTTTTTAAACATTTCACAAAAATTATGCTGCCATCTGTTGGATTAAAGAATAGTTCAAGCCACCGGTATTACAAAGTTATTATTAACGTTATGTTGAAAGAATAACACGTTTATATTAACTTTAACACTAACTAATATTTTGTCGAAAAATATCGAGCCTAGATGGTTTTTAAGTCGCTGATCTCTGGTAATACTAGTCAGATTTGGTCGTACTGACCAGGAAGAGACATTTCAGAGAACAAAAGTTGTCATGTTTATTGGTTTAGTCCAAAGTTACAATGCCTGGAAAATGAGTATGAGTAATATTTCTGAGAAAATTGGATATATTTTGCAAATTGACTAGGATAGAGGAAAAAATGTTGAGCAGGCTCATGAAGAAATGTGAGCTGTTTCTGGTGAAGATATTTTATCAAAAACGACAGCGAGGAGATAGTTCGCTCATATCCGTTTTGGAAATTTTGGTGACAAAGATGCATCTGGTTCTGGTGGGCCAATGTCCAAAAAAGTTGGTAAAAGGTAAGCAAGAACAGCAAGCGGTTATGATGACTCTAGAGAACGAAATATTTAAATTTCTACCAACAAACAGTTTTAAACTGTCTAGAGAAGGCTGGATTAAAAAAAAAAAACCGGTCAAGTGCAAGTTGAACTTGCACAATTAGTGTTCCGTACGTTGATTGTTTTTAAAATAAAAAATTTTGTTAGGTTGGTATAAAATGATCAGTGACTTTACAAAACACACCCCAAATGAGTTTTCAACAAAGTTTGTTTCCAATCTTTACTGAAAACTGGTGACCTTGAAATTTTGTTTTTTTTTTTTCTATACCAGATAAATTATTAAAGGTAATGATAATTTTCGTTCAATCTATACCCCGTGGAGAATATTCCAGGAATTTTTCAAAATTTTTTTAACAGTACTTTTCGAGATAAGGTAGGGGACAGCGATTTTTCACGATTTTTTAAAAGTAATACGAAGAAAAGTGTGCGCAAGTATTACATTATATATATATTTTTTACTCGTGTTTTCACAAGTTTCATTTGACACCACACTTCCGATTTCACCCCTCAAAACGAATCCCTTAAGTCAAAATTTATGTTACGGTAATATAAAATGATCAGTGACTTCACAAAACACACCCCAAATAAGTTTTCAACAAAGTTTATTTCCAATCTTTACTGAAAATTGATGAGCTTGAAATTTCTGTTTTTTTTTATATACCAGATAAATTATTACAGGTAATGCACTCGTGATAATTTTCGTTCAATCTACACCCCGTGGAGATTATTCCAGAATTTTTGCAAAATTTTTTGATAAGTACTTTCCGAGATGGACAGCGATTTTTCGCGATTTTTTAAAAATAATACAAATAAAAGTGCGCGTAAGTATTACATTATATATATATTTTTTACTCGTGTTTTCACAAGCTTTCATTTGACACCACACTCGATTACCTAGTAAAAAATTTTTTTTTTCACTTCATAGCTCTGATGAGGCCATCAATTCCTATATTACTACCAAATTTCAACTTTCTACGACAAATAGTTTCGGAGAAAATCGGGTGTGACAGACGGACAGACAGACGGACAGACACCGAAGTGATCTTATAAGTGTTCCGTACGGAACACTAAAAAGATCTCAATGTTTACGTACTACATGATTTAACAGTAAAAAATTTAATTGATCCAATTTTAAATCAGTCAAGCGCATCGAGGACAAAAATAAAGTGTTTGGTGTAGTGTGAAAACTGTTGTGTAAGCAATGAAGTCCATGGATTTTTGAAACATCTCATTACGAGCGATGAAAAATGGATTCTGTATGACAGTAATGTGTGAAAGATATGGTGAAGCTTCCCGAACGGTGGCGAAGCAAGGATTAATGTCAAGGAAGGTGAAACTGCGTTTGGTGGAATTGGAAGGGAATCGTATATCATGAGGTGCTAGAACTAGGCCAAACGATTGATTCGGATCTTAACTTTCAACAATTAACCAGATTATAGGGAGCAATCGGGAGAAACCGACCGGAATTGATCAATAGAAGTGGCGTTGTCTTCCATCATGATAACACCAGACCACACATACTTTTGACAACTTGGCAAATGGTAACAGAACTTGGCTGGGAAATTCTAATGCATCTACCATTCAGCCCAGATCTTACACTGTCAGCCATCTGTTTCGGTCTATGTGTATCTACTCCCCTAATCGTGCAAAGGTGACTTTAAAAGATATTTTTAAAAGTCATTTGATTTTCGCGTAGAAATCTCAGAAGTTCTATAATGAAGGGATAATGCTATTACCAGAAAAAGACAAACGGTCATCGATTCTAAAAGCATATATTTCATAAAGTATACTTCATTTAAAACGTGAGAAATTTTTTTTTTTTTTAATTTTTACTCAAAAAGTCCGATTCCTTTTCGACAATCAATATTAATATTTTATTTTAACAGTTCTTTTATGTTTCTACTTTAAAGATCAGGATATTTTAAGCAAATACTTTTTTTCTACTTTTATAAAAAAAAAAATAACAACAATGTTGTAAAAAGATGTGAAAAATGAGACTAACAAAATGGTAAATATGTTCAAATTTAGAGAAAAGAAGATAGGGAATGTTTCTTTTCTTAACCCAAAAATCAACCATTTTACCCTATCCTATATACGTAATTATGGTTAATAATGTAGTGTGTATGATCGTTTGTTGGTCCTTGAGTTAATTTTATTTAAAACCTGCATTTTGTTGCTAAAAGATAAATTTTTAACACTTAATGTATAGTAATGTAGTTTTTTATAATTGTGCTCCGTAATATGGACAGACATTTTTTTTTATTATTTTTGTTAGTATTAGAAAGATTCGTGGGCAAACGCAGTTTTTACACTTTCTTTTAACCTTTATTTCTTAAATGATATAATTTATGTAAATACGCGGGAGTCACGACTATATGGTCGTTTCTAACAGAGCCGCCTGCTTCTGTCTTAATATAGGTGACCGACTCTGTATATTCTCCTACAATAATGCTTAATCCCTTTTTTTTCAATATTTCACAAACCGTCATAGACACAACAATACACAACACTTCAAACCACCCAAAACAACACAAATTTGCAGTATATCACAGTATGTTACATAGGTTAGTGAGTATTCTTTTATCTGAAAATGATTTCAATAACGAATTAAATTTAATAAAACAAATTTCAGTTAATAATGGTTACCCTCAAATATGGTCAATTCAATATTCAATAAAAAACTTAAAAACAAAGCTATTTTTGAAGTCGACGCTAAAACTAAAGACAGCAATATCAATTATAAATCATTAACCTATTTTGGCACACCTTCAGAAAAAAAATAAACACTACTTACCAGGTGTACAAGTATGAAATGCGGATTTCAGACAACAGATGGTGCACCAATGCAGTTTGTACTATAAAAAATTTGACACTGCGCCATTTTGTTGTGTCATCAACAAGTGTCAGACGCACACGAGTGATAAATTGGAAAAGTATGTGCATAGTGTTGTGTTGTTGTGTTCAATATGTCGAAATTTATACCGAACAAAGAGCAATCGCGGAGAGCATTAATTTTTTGTTTTCATTTGAAGAAAAATGCTGTTGAATCATACCGATTACTTCGAGAAGCTTATGGTGAACATGCTCCATCGCAAGATACGTGTGAACGATGGTTTCGTCGTTTCAAAAGTGGTGACTTCGATGTTGCAGATGTGGAATTGCAAGCATTGTTGGACGAAAATGATTCGCAAACACAAAAACAACTCGCCGAGCAATTGGGCGTTAGTCAACTAGCTGTTTCCAATCGGCTCCGAGAGATGGGAAAGATTCAAAAACCGGTGGATGGGAACCACATGAGTTGAACAACAAGCAAATGGAAAAGCGCGAAAACACATGTGACATTTTGCTAGCCCAATACAAAAGGAAGTCGTTTTTGCATCGTATAGTTACAGGGGATAAATAATGGATTTATTTTGAGAATCCCAAGCGCAAAAAATCATGGGTAGACCCAGGCGCACCATCCACATCGACCGCAAGACCGAATCGCTTTGGCAGAAAAACGATGCTCTGTGTTTGGTGGGACCAGAGGGACGTGGTCTATTAGGAGATGTTAAAATCTGGGGAAACGGTTAATCCTAAACATTGACAACAACAGCTGACCGATTTGAACCGTTCGCTGCTTAAAAAAAGGCCAGAATACCGAAAGAGGCAACACAAAGTCATTTTTCTTTATGACAATGCTCCATCACATACGGCAAAACCAGTTCGCGACACGTTGGAAGCACTCAGCTGAAAAGTTCTACCCCATGCGGCTTACTCACCAGACTTGGGTCCTTCCGTTTACCACTTGTTCGCATCTATGGGTCACGCACTTGTTGAGCAGCGCTTTGGTTCGTACGAAGATGTGAAAAAATGACTCAATGAATGGTTCGCAGCAAAAGAGGAAGCTTTTTACTGGCGTGGTATTCACAAATTGCCCGAAAGATGGGAAAAATGTATAAAAAGCGATGGAGCATACTTTGAATAAAGCACTTTTTATCATTCTTCCGAATTTAACATGTTTTTTTAGAAAAAATTCCGCATTTCATACTTGTACACCTGGTACACCAAAATAATATAAATATAGCTTTAAAAACTAATAACTCACTAGGAAAATTCATAAAAAATGCGAAAGGTAAACAAAACAAAGGTGAAAAAATCAGGGGTATACAAATTGAACTGCGGTTCGTGTACTAAGGCATACATAGGGCATTTAAAACTAGAATTTCAGAACTCAAACGAAGTTTTCTTAACAACAAAACAGATTCTTCATACAGCAATCATTTAATAGAACAGAACAATCAATTTAATGATCAGTTTAAAATATTGCAGGAAAAAAGCTAAACCTTTTTTTTTTTGGAATGCTTAGAGATAAATCGTTTGAAAAATACAGGTTCCATTCTAAATGAACAAACAGAAATAAATATGACCGATGGGAAATCCCCATTATTAAATTTATGTACCTTATAAAGTTCAGGTATGAATTCCATGAATGAATACTAATTAACTATTTTCAGACTAATTGTAAAAGCTGATAATAAGATGGAATAAAACCTAAATGTTTGTTAGTTGCAAAAAGCATCAGAAAAAGTTACCATGTAACGAAACTCGTCATGCAATTTTGTAATAAAAAGTGGAAATTTTGACAAATTGTCTTTCATTACGTTAGTTATGGATTTCCATCAAGTAAAAGCCAAAACAATTGAAACATCGATAGAGGTAGAAAATTAGATATGATAGACACAACATAAATATCACTCAACATCAACATCATCAGTTTATACTGCCCACCACTGGACGAAAGTCTCCCTCAAGTCTTTCAACTTTTTTCTGTTCTGGGCTGCTTGTATCCAATTTCCAGCTACTCTTTTCAAATCATCAGTCCACCGACTTGGTGATCTACCTCTACTCCGATAGGCTTCGGATCTTGCAACCTAGCAACATGCCCAGCCCAGTTCCATGTAGATGTAGAATGAATTTGACTGCGTCTTGTACCCCCGTTCTCTTCCTGATAATGTGACTTGGGAGGTGATCTCTAAGAGTAAAGCCTCTCCTCTTTCGCTGCATGACACATATTTTATTGATGTTTTTCTTCGTCACTGTGAGAGGATCGGCTCCATACGTAAGAACGGGGACTATGCATCTGTCGAATACTTTTCTTTTTAAACACATAGGAAGGATAGATATGAATACATAGGCCAGTTTACCATATGCAACCCTCCGTTGAATTTCATGCATCCTCGTCTTATGCTGATTTCATGTCCCAGGTATTTATGGTATATTGATGCACTTGCTCTAGCTCTAGGTTTTTTAGTGTCGCTTAATAGAAGATTTGTCATAGACTGGGTTTTGGATAGATTGATTTTTAGACCAACCTTTCCTGAAGCTTCCTGAACATGTGCAGCATAGTTTATGCTTCTTGTATTTTGTCTGTTATTAAGACAATGTCGTCGGCGAAACAGAGGTGATTTAACTTTTCACCATCAATGTTAAGTCCCATTCTTTCCCAGTTTATTGATTGCAGAATACTTTCTAGAAGTGTTACGAAAAGCTTGGGAAAGAGCGTATCACCCTGCCGCACTGCTCTTTCGATACGAAATTTGTTAGTGGTGGCGTTTTTATATATGTATTTAATTGCAATGGAATATGGATGATCGATACGACACTCAGCAAGCGCTTCCAAAAGGCTGATTTACAGAGTCAAAAGCCTTTTCGAAGTACACAATTATGCGCACAAGAGGCTTATTATATTCTCTACATTTTTCAATCAGGATTTTTAACTGTAAGCAGATCGCCGTTTCTTCGATACCTCGAGCGAAAAGCTGCCTGCTCTTTTGAAATAAAAAACTCGAATTTATTTACTAGACGTTTGGTAAGTATTTTCGTGAATAACTTGTATACATGGCTCAGGAGGCTAATGGGTCGATAGTTTGTAAGGTCTGAATCTCCTTTTTTTGTGCATGATGACGATAGTTGCATTATTCCATTGCGATGGAGTTGTTACTTCCAGGAGGCATTTATTGAATTACATTTTAAGAGATGTGATAGTTTATTGTCCTCCTTGTCTACTACAATATTGTCTTCACCCGGAAGCTTGTTATTTTTCATGTCCTTCAAGGCTGATGTGATTTCTTCTTCTGTGGTGTCGGGGATATCCTCCGACTCCTGATTCAGGACTTTTGGTATGTTGATTTCTGTTCTTTTATCTTCTAAGGTATATAATTGTTGATAAAATAATTCGATGATCTGTAAAATATTGTTTGTCCAATTGTTATATCATTACTATTGTTTAATTACGTGAAATGTAATAAAAAAATAATTATCAGTAAACTTTGGCAACCCCAATAAAACACTGTTTTATTACTAATTTGTGATAATTCATGAAAAAAAAACAGGAGGCAGGTTTCATGGGGTAAACAAGAGCTGAGAAATAGTTTCAGCATCTTTCTTATGCATATTGATTGGCGATGTCATTAGTGGCGCAAAACGTTTTTAAATTAAGTAGTCCCGTGATTTTATAAATTTTAAACTATGTTCAAATTTACTAAAAATAAGTGTATTTATGTATTCAATTGACTCAAAGCTTCACCCATTTCAATATATTACAGTGTTTTAATAATATCCTGCATATATAAACAGGGTGATATTTAGAATTTTTCATGTAGATGTCTGTAGTAATTCTTATTGTAGAATTATATCTAAACTAGCCATGCCCGCGGCCTCGTTCGCGTGGACTTGATTTACTATTATCGTCACTGCTTATTCCTTATGTTACCTAACGTAATAAAATATATCCTATAACCTGGGCAGATAACATATCTATTTTATAAAGAAATACGTAAATCGAATAAGTGGTTCTTGAGTGCTAAGCGCGCTAACGGACAGACAGGTAGAGGGACGTTACGTTTTATATATATTATAATTTTTTTTTTTTTTTTGATAAATATTAAATTAAGAATTAAAAAAAAAACACGTAAATCGGATAAGTGGTTCTCGAATGATAAGCGCAATAACGGACAGACAAACAGACCGAGAGACTTTGCATTTTATATATATATCACAAAAAGTTCTTCTTTGTCACATTTGGTCAATGTGATTCCCTGTTTGGCTGACGGGCCCAAGTCAAGTCAGCACAAACGCTATTATCATTGTATATTAAGGAATGATCTGACAATGTTACATGTTTTCAAAATCACTGACTTCTGAAATGTTTCTGTGTATGTTTGTGTTGAGTCCTAATTGTATTAAGTGTGGTGTGAATGTTATTGGTGTAAGGCCTGTGGCTGATATAATGAATTTTTCTTGTTTCCATATCCTTTTTATTTATGTTGCAAAGTCTGTGTATTTGGAGATTTTTTTCTGTTTTCTGTTTCGTTTGGATGTTTGTGTCGTTGGGGGCAGCTATGTCAATTAGATAGGTGACTTTTCCTTTTTTGCACTGAAAAGTAATATCGGGTCTATTGGCGGAGACTATATTATCTGAATGGATACTGATGTCCCAGTTGAGCCTGTAAATCTTTATTTTCAAGTATGGATGTTGGTGTATATTTCTAGTAGGGATCTATGTTTTCTATGGGTTTGTATGTTGTGGCTAGTACTTGATGAATTACTTTTGTAGCTGAGTCATGTCTGGCTGTGTATTCCGTTCCGGCTAATATTTTACATCCGCTTGTTATGTGTTCGATTGTTTCTTTCTGCTGGTGGTATTTCCTGCATCTGTCTTCTGTAATAGTTGATGTTATGATATGCTTTTGGTAATTTCTGGTTAATACGACTTTATCCTGGATGGCAAGTAAGAAGCCTTCTGTTTCAGGGAATCGCTGCCTATCCTGTAACCAGGTGTATGATTGTTTTTTATTTACTGACCTTGTTCTATGTGGTATCTGTGTTTTCCGTGAAGTGTCTTTTCTGACCACGTTTCGTCTTTTCCTGTTGTAATTGGGTGTGACTGTGTGTGTCTGCTGGGTGGTCGGTCTGCCCAGGATAAGTCGAGAGGTGTGTAGTTTTTGTCTGCTTTCACTGTGGCTGTGTGGAGGCTGGTGCACTTGCTAAGTGCTTGTATTTGTTTTGTGTGTAGTGATCTGATGTCTATGATTCCTCTTCCTCCTGCCTTCGTCTCGACGGTAAGTCTTTTTCTTTGCATGCATTGGTGTGTAATTTCGTGTATTTGGTGAATTGAGAACGAATGATACCAAATGAATATGTGAGTATAGGTATAGCGAACGTGTTGATGGCTTTAGTAAGATATTTCGAGTTGAGTTTTGTTTGTAAAAGTTTCGTGAGTCTGTTTTTGAATTCGGTTCTGAGCTCTGTTGTGATATGAGTGTGGTTAAGTTTGGTGCTTTGTTGGAAGCCTAGATACATGTACGTTGCTTTGTCAAGCATGTTATCGAGTGTTTCATTGTTAATGGTTTGTCTCATGGTGGCCCTTCCATTGGCCTTTGTTGATGTGGAGCACTTTGCATTTACTTATACCAAATTCCATATTAATATCTAAGGTGAATATTTCTGTGATTTTGAGAAGTTCTTTCAGCTGTGTTTTTGTGGCAGCGTAGAGTTTTATGTCACCCATATATAGGAGGTGGTTTATTTTATGTTGATTCACTTTTTAGTGCCTGATGTTGAAGCAATGCTCAGTTCTGTTTAGTGTATTTGAGAGTGGATTGAGACAGAGACAAAACCATAGAGCGCTAGAGCGAGTCTCCCTGAAATATACCCCGTCTGATGTACAGCTCTTCTGTTTGGACGCGTTCGATTTGTGTTTCAAGGCGTATTTTGGTTTTCCAATTTATATATAATATTATAGATTATTATTGTTATTACATAACTTGGAAAGAGAACATATGTATGCCGTCTGCCAGTGTAATGTTCTCATATTGGGAGACTTTAACGTTGCCGGCCATGTGCAAAAAATATTTACGATTTTCGTTATAAAAGTTTAAGTAACTTTTTAGATTTTACTAATCTTAAACAAACAAAATACTATCGTTAATTCTCTCAGTAGAATATTGGATCTGGTAGTTACGGATTTTGACTGTGAAACTTCTCGCGAGTACTTACCATTAATTAATGAAGATGTACTGAATCCTTTTTTATGTATACAGTTTACTGCAAGCTTTCCGGGGGTCAAGTTTGAAAATAAGTTTACCAATTGTTACAATTTTAAAAAGGCATTTTATCCTGGTATGTATAATGCACTTAAGTATGTTGATTGATCTTGCCTGAATGGTATAACTGATATAGATGAGGTTTGTGAACTGTTTTATAGCAAGATATACTATATTCTGGATCTTTACATACCAAAGTATAGAAAATTGAAGCGTAAATATCAGTGGCGGACTAAGGCTAAAGCGGGCCCTAGGCAACATTGTAATTCCGGGCCTATTTTTCAGTCATGACACATACTTTGCGTTTGGTAGTTTGGTTTTAAAGCTTATAGTAGTTCTATTTAATTATCGGATTCCAAGAAAAAAAGGAAAAAAATAATATACATGTACAAAAATTAAATAAACATAATTTATTAAAACAAACATAAAAATAATTTATTAAAACAAACAAACATAAACATAATTTATTAAAACAAACAATAATACTTAAACAAATATACCCAGATTGATTAGTTATATTGTCTTTTTTTCTCACTTTTAATCCTGCAAACTCGTCAATTAGTTTGTCATAATGAATAGAATTATTTAATAACTCTTTTTCTATATAAAGTAATGATAAACTATTTAATTTTTGTTGGCCTAATATGGATCTTAAAAAAATTTTTATTCTGGCCATTACTGAGAATGATCTTTCACCGCTTGCATTGCTTATTGGAAGGGTTAAATAAATTCTGAGAATTATGTTTAAATTAGGGAATGTTGCAATAATATTATTTTCCTGAATAAATGACCACATGGATACAGGCGAAATAATATTTTCTTTACTTATAAAAGTCTTAAATTGTAATACTTCATTTTTCAGTTCTGCTAGGTTTAAATCTTGTTCATAACATTTTAATTCCTCTATTGAAGAGTCACTAACATCACTATCATGAAAAATTGTTTTGAATTTATTGTTAATAGTTTTTATATCCCTCAGATCTTTTTTTAATGTTGCTAATTAAAGAATCGCATACAACAAAAAAATATTAACTTTAAAATGTTCTTTGCCACTGAATCTTATTTCATGTTCTGGAATTTCATCATGAAATAGTTTTCGTATTTTCTGCCGTTTTTTTATCATTAGTATATGCAATATCTTTAACTTTTTCTGCTTCTTTTTTCTAAATTGTCAAAATCATCTCTAACAGTTTGTATGAAATCTATCAATGAATCATATATTAAAACTGCTGTATTTAGGGATTCGTCTTTTTGTTGAAGAGTCTTGTTTGAAGCATCTATTCTCTCTAAAATCTTTTCCCATATAGTAAGTAACAGTACATACTCAAATGTATCAAGTTTTTTATGTAAATCGGCAGCTTCGGCAGCTTCGGACCTTGTTAATGGTTTTTCATCTTTGTTTGAGGAAAAATGACGTAAACAATGTTTAATTTCTTCATAATTTTCCTTTAAGGATTTCACAGCATCGGAACGAACAGACCACCTGGTGTCACAAATAGGTTTAATACTCAAGTGTTTGCTCTTACAAAATTTTTGCAATGCATTCCACCTATGTATAGAACTTGAAAAAAATACGTACAATTCCTGAACGATATTGAAAAAAGTGGTCATTTCCATGCAACTTTCGGCAGCAGCGTTTCCAATTAAATTTAATGAATGATTTGCGCATGGTATAAAATGGGCTGAAAAAATATGTTGTTTTATTCTGGATTGGAGTCCCTTATATTTACCTGACATATTAAACGCATTATCATAACTCTGTCCCCGACAGTTAGTGATGTCTAAATCTATATTATTTAAAAGTTCTAAAATAACTTTCTCCAAGTTTTCACCAGTATGAGAAAATATAGATATAAATCCCAAAAATCCTTCTTTTAACATATACCACTTGGAAGAACATAGCGAATAATGACGGTCAGTTGATCTACGTGAGATATAACAGGTGTTGAATCAATAATTAGAGAGTAAAATTTGGCTTCCTTTATTTCGTTCACTATTGTGAGTTGTAAATCTTTCGATATAATAGAAATAAATTCATCACATATTGTAGACGACAAATAGTTTATAGTACCGGTGCCGCAGTTTGCATATTTTTTTTTCATGTGTTCCCGCAAAAATGGATCGAACTCGGATAAATATTCCAAAGCACCTATATAATTACCATTATTTTCACTAAAAAAACACTTCATTTTTACCACGAAAACGCTAAAGAAATATGAAGAAATAAATTTGATTGTCGCTACCACACGTTTAAGTACTTCCCTCCAATATTTTTTTTCATTTATAA
This sequence comes from Pachyrhynchus sulphureomaculatus, assembly GCA_019049505.1. Taxonomy (NCBI): domain Eukaryota; kingdom Metazoa; phylum Arthropoda; class Insecta; order Coleoptera; family Curculionidae; genus Pachyrhynchus; species Pachyrhynchus sulphureomaculatus. The sequence continues at coordinate 1,118,642 of CM032452.1, read as the reverse complement.
TTTGTTTTTCTAGTTCAGTGTCAATGCGACCGGTAATTTTAGTTATAAAAAATTAAAATGGAGTTAATGTGGTCACTGGAGTTTTCATGCTCTGACAATTTTTTATGTACATTTTTCCAATCATTCGTCCCTTTTGTCATTAGCGTTGTTTGCGTGGAAAATAATTTACAGACGTAACAGTACAATAAGTTGTTGGTTTCAGTATAAGCCAACTAATTTCTTTTAACTTTTTCCCCGCTATTAATTGCTCTGAAGAAGGAGGCAATAGTTTAATTTTCTTGTGATTTGTTTTGATCCTTCGTTGCATCGAATAGAAGATGATTCCAAAGATCCATTTATTGATTTTGGTGGATTTTGTATATAATACTCTCGCATGGCGTCTGTTAAGTATTCTGGCCATAATGCAATATCGTTTACAAAACTCTTAGTTTCATCATTACTTTGAGATGATTTTAAATTTATATTTTCTCCTTCTGTTTCATCTTCACAAACGGAATTGCTTGGTTTTTCCTGCTGGTCTTTTTGCAGAATAGTTTCGGACACAAATGATGTTTCTGGAGTTTGAGCAGGTGAAATTTGTGAAAATGATGACGATTGTTGGAATTGTTCTCCATTTACAGTTAAAAATTTGTCCAACGATCTTTTCATTTGTTTTGCCACTTTATCTCGATCTGCTTTTCGTTTTCTTTTTTCACTTCCACTTAAATGTTTATAGGAACTCATTTTAAAGACCACGTACTAAAAAGAAAGAAGAAAATGATCTTCAATTAAATTTATTTTTACTCAATATCACAATCACAAACAAAATCACAATTTGTGGTATTTTATATTATATATTATTTTAATTAAATAACGTAATACTTTTATAAAAAAACTTACATTTTTATTTTAGGAATTCCAGAAAGTATTAACTATGAATCCAAAACAATCTATTTGCAATCAAGTCTAGGTACTTAAGTCTTAATTGCACAATTTTCAATCACAACTCACATAAGATGCAATACGTTCAGGAGACACTGATTTTAAATAGCTACGTTTGACTTTTTAAACACATAGTAAAGGCTCGATAGGCGCGAGGCTCGATCGTATTTACACACATCGACACTCGCGGGCGTGGATGCATAAGCACGGGAACGCTCGTCCACACTTGTCGACTTTATCAATCAACGATTCGGCATAATTTGGATACGTTTCAGCAATAATTATGAATATCACGTTTTTCTGTTTTAAACTCCAGCAGTAATCTGCCATCATGTGCATGTCCCATCTTCCTTGGTAGCGGTCCTCCATAACTTTAATATCTTGGTGAAATCTTTCACCTTGTTCCTCACTCATGTCTCCTAAATTTTCTGGAAAACGGTCTAAGTGGCTGTGTAAATAGTGTATTTTAATACTCATATTGCACCCTAAGGATTTGAAACTATTAAGTATCTTGTTAACCATTTCAACATAGTTTTGAGCTTTATGTTTGCCTAGAAAATTTTCTACAACTGCAACAAATGATGTCCAAGCTTCTCGTTCAACTTGATTCATTGAATTTATGAAGGCAGGATCCTTAATTAATTGTCTTATTTGTGGGCCGTCAAATATCCCTGCTTTGAGTTTTTCTGTGCTCAACTGATGCATTTTTACCCCTATATATGCAAAACAAGACCCATTCTTATCAAGAGCCTTTACAAATTGCTTCATTAAGCCCAACTTTATAGGTAACGGAGGAAGTATGATTTTTTCTCTTTCAACCAAAGCGTCGTTAATGACATTCTTTTCCCCAACGTCCATGTTTTCTCTCTGAGGTCAATCTTTTCTAACCCAGTGGTGTGTTGTGTCCCTACTATCCCAGAGGCACAAGAAACACGGATATTTCGTGTACCCACTTTGCTGCCCAAGAAGAAAGTTTACCATTTTTAAGTCTACACAAATCATCCATTGATGTTCGTAATACTTTATCTTCTGCAAGACCAAAGCTATGGTATTATATTCTTCTTTCAGTTTCGTTGAGTGAGCTAGTGGTATTGAACCATATTTAATCCCATTATGTAGAAGGACACATTTTAAACTTCGCTTTGAACTGTCAATAAATAGGCGCCAATCATCTGGAATATATTCAGAAAGTCCCATTTCTTTCATGAGTCCCCTAATTTCGTGACAAAATACAAGATTGTCTTCTTGAGAAAAGAATGGTAGCAGATCTTTTTTCTCTTGTACGGTAAAAGGTAATTTTGGTTCCTTGTTCCAGTAAATTTTTGTCGTTCAACCTAGAAGCCAGTACTTCAGAAGCTTTTTTTCGATAAATTGAGATCCCTGGTGAGATCATTTAATTCATTTTGATTGAAGCGTTGAGGAACTGATGACGTCCCCTCATAGTCACTGTTAGTTTCATTAGCATCAGAACTTTTATTAGCATCAGAAGAGCGATCAGAGGGAAAATATTCGTCATCAGAGATATGTGGTAGCTGATGAAATGTTGGAATCGGTATTTCATCTGAGTGCGGGATAGGGCGTATTGCCGAGTCTAAATTGGGATAAGTCCACTTACTGCGGTTATTTCGATTGATTCCATTAGTATTTACTAAACAATCATTGAAGTGGTTTTTTGGTTCTCTCCAAACCATTGGTACGCCGAATTTTAGACATTTTCTTTTCCCGGTAGTCCACTGCCGTAAATGCTCTGTACAAGTTTTACATACGAGATGCGGGGCCCACGTTTTGTCCTGATCACCAAGCTTAACTCCAAAGTATCCAAGATACGCTCGCTTTACAAAGTCAGTAATAGTTTGTCTGTTTTGTTGAAACATGTATTCTCCGCATATATAGCAAAACACATCAGGTTGATTTACATAACTTCTTCTTGAACTGGAACCTGAACTCATTTTAATTCTGTTCAATAACACAAAAACACTCTTTTCTTAACATAAAATAACACGCCGAATTCGATCTACTCTCATTAGTAAGAACGCACAAACTGACGAGACTGGTCAGTTTGGTGATTAAAAGGGTCAGTTCAGGTACCTGATAGGCAATGGTTCCACTATTTATAGATTTACCTGGAATTTACTCAATTACAGACTGACAATAAAACCATTGTATCTACATTAATGAATATATAATAATTTTAGAACTCTCATAAATGAATATACTGAATAAAAACCACATTGGTAGATAAGTTGATGTATCTAAAAAAGTAGAGCTGATAGAGAAAAACGGATTGCATGTATAGATTTAGCGTCCCAGGCACCAAAACAAAAATATTTTTTTGTTGCCCTGTGTAATGAACCTGATGCTATTGTGAATGGTTTTGCAGAGTTCTTTGATAGTATTTATATTCTGTACACCACATTTCCCAAGTAACAAGCAATGTGTCTTCCTATATACACATTCCTTGCTTTAATGAAACAAACATTGTTGGTGCAATTGAGAAACTTCCTAATAAATGTACCTCAGGAAATGATAAAATTCCAAGTTTTTTGATTAAGGATTGCGCTCATGTGTTAGCGCAGCCATTACTTCCGATTTTTAATTTGATTTTAAAAACCAGTACGTTTCCAAAAATATGGAAAATTGGTAAAGTCTGCCCTATCTCAAAAAGTGAGGACAAGGCAAGCATTGCAAATTATCGTGCAATAACCATTTTAAACAATTTTGCAAACGTATTGGAGATCTCGGTGTATAACTCTATTTCAGTTGAAGTTAGTCAATTGATTATACCTGCACAACATGGATTCATGAAGTGTCGCTCAATAACTTCAAATTTGGTCAACAAAGACCAATTTTTAGCGGAGGCTATCGACAGCAGAAGACAAGTTGATGTCATATACACCGACATCTCCAAGGCCTTTGACAGGATCGATCATTCAACTTTGCTGTTTAAATTTGATTCTATAGGGTTTAGAACTTAAAAATATAAATGATAAATTTTCAAGCTGAGTATCAAATGGAAAAATATTTTGTAACGATTTCGAATGTATAATTGAAAAACGTATCTAAAAAATAAATATAAATGTTTAAATAGTAGCAACAGTATTGTAACAGAATTGTTAAACTACTAAGATATATAGACAGACGTCCCCTGATTATTAATATTGTGCCGTTTGTTTTTGGTTTGCCCCAGGCTTGGGCGCAATTTTGGACCGTTTGCACTCTGGTTGCCCCAGGTGGGACGCATTTTTTGTAAGGTGTTAACTTGCCCGCTTTTTGCGGCGTCATTTTGTACCCTGTGAAAATTGTTTTTCCCACGCTTGGGCGCAATTTTCTTGCAACCTCTTTTTAATTTCTGATAATGAATTGAGTGAATCCTGATTTTAAAAGAACTAAAGAAATTAAACACACACTAGCTCAGTTTTCCTTGGTAGAGAAATATGGGTAAGAGATAATTGTTATACGTCTTTTTGGAATTATTTTCTATTTTTAAAAAGCTTCAGTTGTACAAATTTTGGGCACCATTCATTTTAAAATAGAAAGGATCTAACTTCAGTTAAAAAAATGAAAAAATACTGAAGTGTTTTTACGGTTATTACTAAAAAGAATTATTCTAGTACAACTTTTCTTATCCTGAAAAGAAAAATAGGTATTTAGTGAGACACTAGCTTTAATCAACAAAAAAAGAAAATTTATTCATGATTTAAAATAAAAGTTCCAACCTTTGCAGTTTTAAGGAATACAAAAAAATTCTAGCCTAAAAGTAGTTTTTATAAATTAGAGTCCCTAAATCAGAGATTTTACTTCTAAATCTTGACTACACCCGGAATCGAAGAGTCGTGATATTCACTTCGCGATTTATCAGTTCAAATTGCTGTTAAAACACTTATTTGCGGGGAATATATTTATTGATGTATGTTCTGGTAACTTACGGTTTTCCTACGGGCTTCTAGGCCTTCAATGGAACACAAAACCGATTTCACACTTTTGAGAAGAGCCTACTTTAGCTACTCCATTTAGAAAACACACAAAGCCCACTACGGCTTTATGATAAAAAAACTCGTGCTTAACTTGGCTCTCGTAGATATTGTCGTAAGCCTCTACTGCGGCTCGGTGGAAATTAGCCTGGCTGCGGCTTGATGGTACTAAGCCTCTCGGCGGCTTGATGGTACTAAGCCTGGCGGCGGCTCGATGGTACTAAGCCTAGATTCGCGTCCTCCGGACCCTTAAATAAGCCGTGGGCACTCTGTCTGTAATATGGCGACGCCGGAACCAAAACTCCGGATACAAACATTTGACCAATCCCGGCGTATCGATAGATTCGGTCGCAAACCCGCACAGCACACTATATAACGAGCGGCTATGAATTTCTGATTAATATACCGCTCGATACAAAAATGAAAAGAAGTACACTATAAAGCGAAAAATCAGTAACATTATATGGTCTTAAAATCTAGGAAAAAATGAATGTTACAATATATGTAAAGACTTATTCTTTAACATCTCAATGGCATATTTACAACTTATCATTTTCTTAATTTTAAGAACTATAACTTTAAAATAATTATCGCCGAGCAACGCTCTATCCAATACATTACTCCTAAACTTCCAGCACCTTTAATAGCTTCAGAAACTTTCCAGACCTTTATGCACTCAACAATTCAAAAGACTAATTACAAAACTCCGAACTTTTAATAACGAGCTTATAAAACTTTAAAATAAAAGAAAACAAATGCTATTTGACGAGGATGTTTTTTAAAAAAGACTTATAGAAAATGTACCGCAGCCTAAATTTAAAGAAAAAAATGGTAGCAAAAAATATGACAAAGACGTTTAACACTGAATATAACATACGAAGCGAACTCTCTAAGATCCTCCTACCCTAATTTATATTTTCTATGAGGGTCCTACCAATTGAGGAATTTCAGTCACCTCCAACAAATATTGTAAACTAGCCGTGCCCGCGGCTCCGCTCGCGCGTTAACGTAATAAAATATATCCTATAATCTGGCGAGAGAACATATGTATTTTATAAAAAAAAAACACGTAAATCGGTGGTTCTCGAATGATAAGCACAGTAACAGACAGAGAGACGTTATGTTTTATACATATTATATAGATTATTATTATTATTATATAACCTGGCCAGAGAACATATGTATGAATTAAAAAAAAAAAACGTAAATCGGATAAGTGGTTCTCGAATGATAAGCACACTAACGGACAGACAGACAAACAGAGAGACGTTGCATATATTATGTTCTTTGCTACATGATACTGTTCCATATTTAATGGTTTAGGCAGTGTATTGCAAGAGAACGCGCTAGCGGCAAACTTTTTTCGGACTTAATTCACTATTATCGTCACTGCTTATTCCTTATGTTACCTAACGTAATAAAATATAGCCTATAACCTGGCCAGAGAACATATATATGTTTTAAAAAAAAAAGCATGTAAATCGGATAAGTGGTTATCCAGTGATAAGCGCACTAACGGGCAGACAGACAGACAGACAGACAGACAGAGAGAGAGAGAGAGACGTTGCATTTTATATACGAGGCTGGTTTGAAAAGTCCATGCAAAGTCCGAGAGATGGCACCGCCGGCGCGTATCGAGGTCATGTTTAGTTAGTAGCATCTCTTGAATGAACGCACACCAAGTTTCAGCATATTGGTCTATTTCTTTGTGTTTGGCATTCGTGTGAATCAAGGAAGTCGAGTGATTTTCAAGAAATGGACGAAAAAGAATTTCGTGTGGTGATTAAACATTACTTTATGAAAGGCAAAACGCCTCAGGAGACTAAAGAGAAGCTTGATAAACATTATGGTGAATCTGCACCTTCGATTAGAACAGTTTATAAGTGGTTTGAAAATTTTCGGACTGGCCATATGGGCACAAGTGACGCTGAACGTTCTGGACGGCCTGTGGAGGTTACGGCTCCAGAAATCATTGATCAAATCCATGATATGGTGATGGATGACAGAAGAGTTAAGGTGCGTGAGATTGCTAGTGCTGTGGGCATCTCGACTGAACGGGTACATAATATTTTGCATAAACATTTGGACATGAGAAAGCTATCCGCACGATGGGTGCCGCGATTGCTTACGCTTGACCAAAAACGGAATCGTGTGAAGTGTTGCAAGGATGGTTTGCCCTGTGGATGAAACATGGATACATTACTATACTCCTGAGACCAAACAACAATCTAAACAATGGGTTACCAAGGGGGAATCTGCACCAAAAAAGGCGAAGACCGGTCCTTCGGCCGGAAAGGTTATGGCGACTGTCTTTTGGGATTCGCAAGGTATAATCCTCATCGACTATCTGGAAAAGGGTAAAACTATTACAGGTGAATATTATTCATCGTTATTGGACCGTTTGAAAACCGATTGGCCCACAAGAAAGTCCTTTTCCATCACGACAACGCACCAGCACACACCTAAGCAGTTGTGGTCGCAAAATTAATGGAAATAGGATTTCAACTCGTTTCACATCCCCCCTATTCTCCAGACTTGGCGCCCTCGGACTACTATTTGTTCCCCAATTTAAAGAAATGGCTAGCGGGACAAAGATTTTATTCAAACGAGGAGGTGATTGCAGACACTAATGGATATTTTGCAGACTTGGACAAATCCTATTATTCGGAAGGGATCAAAAAACTAGAACATCGTTGGACGAAGTGTATAAGCCTAAAAGGAGACTATGTCGAAAAATAAAAAAGGTTTACCCCAAACACATAAGTAGTTTTTATTTTTGCACGCACTTTTCCAACCAGCCTCGTATATTATAGATACAACGTTCTTGCATCATTGTACGGTGGCAGAGAGTTAAAATGAGTCAAAATAAGTAAATGAAAAAAAAATTTTTGTTGAATTTCAAAGAAAGCTATGTTTTTCGATAGACTTACAGGTACCTTTTCACCCTCTAAAACTTTTTTTGTAATACTTCAGTTATTTTGCAAATAATCGCCAGTTAAATATTTATATATAGAACTTTTCATTCATATTTCGGAAACAAATAGAGATAATTGAGTTATTTTTTTTTTTTAAATGAAGCTAAATGTTTACTTTTCGGTTAAATTCATGCGGTTATAAAAATTTAATTTGTTTGTGTGTAGTTATAAACAATTTTTTTCAACAGTTGCGAATTAAACCTTGTTCTCGGTTTCACTCGAAAATGAGATTGCGCTCTTTTCATGCGTAAAAACGCTACTGAGTAAATAAAAAAAAAATTAGTAACCTCTTATAATACAGAAGTTATTAATATTTTTCTGATGACGCGCGGCCTTCAACGCGTCGGTGGACTCCAACGCGCAAATCGTTAACGCTGACGCTCTCGAAAAACTCATTAATTTTTAACGAAAGAATTATAATGTAATATCAAGACCCTTTGCATTTATTATTTAATGAACAATTAAGTAAAAATTATACAATATACAGTCAGTCCAAAAGTCTCCATACACCACCTGTTTTCTACACTATTTTTCTGTTATGTTTAACTAATTAATTGGAACTAAGAGCAAGCATGTTTAAAATAATATTTGAAATTTAACCCACGAGGATTAGTATTAAAAACAACTACGGAACATTTTATTTAAAAATTACATCATTGTTATAAAAATGTAAACAAAATTAATGTCAAAAGAGTCTCCATACACTTAACAATTACCAATAATAGTTTGACGGAGTTTAACGGAAAATAACATCTTCGTTTAAACTACTAGTAAGACCGCCGTTGGCCTTGATAATCTCCTGTAACCTTTTTGTCATGCTTGAAACAAGCTTTCTAGTAACTTCTGCTAGCATGTTCTCCCATTCGTTTAATATTCTGTTTTTTAATTTGAAACATTATGTTTGCGAACGCGCCGTTTAAGTTCCTCCCATAATTGCTCGATGCGATTAACATCGCGTGATTGCAGAGGTGTATGAAGCTGCTGTCGCACCTTATGGATCATCCATTCTCGCACCAAGTTTGCGGTATTTGTCGGATCATTGACCTGTTGGAAAATGTATCTTTTTTCGAGTGCTAATTTTTGGAAACTTTCTCTTAAATTGTCTCTTAAAAGGTTCAGATAAACATGCTGTAAATTTCTAACCACTCCAGCGGACATGCATCCCCAAAGCAAAACCCTACCACCCCCTTGTCTCACTGTGGAACAAATGTTTTTAATATCGAATGCAGTATTCTTATCAGGCCCTAATAATGTTAATTTTAGTTTCACTCACACAAGATTACGGATTACGGATTCCCAAAATTCAGGAGGTTTAGTAACGGATTCCCTAGCAAAAACTAACCGCTTTTTGCGATTACCTTCCGAAATTAACGGCTTCTTCCTGGCTGCAAACCCCTTATAGCCTGCCCTGTGTAAACAATTTCTCACTGTGAACAAACATTTTTCGAAAATAGTTCCCGTACCTCTTCTTTTAATTTTGGTGCACTTTTCTTGGGATCTATAACACAGCCCCACAAAAAAAAAAGTGGGGTATACTTTTGATGCGATATATCAGATCCGTAGTATTTTTGCCCGCTGATCACGAGTCTGACGTCAGAATATCGCCATCACATCTCAATTTTTTTCTAACCTCAAAAAATAGGTAAAAATTAGTAAAAATTAAGAAAAATATACTCCTAAAAAATTGATTCAAGCTTTTTCATGAATCCAAAGATGTATTAATATGTATTCGGACACGCTAAGCTAATATTCATCGGTTGGATTGAGCCATACAGTTCTGTTTTCTTTCTAACCTCAATAAATCAGACAGATATAGTGCTTCTCGAATGCAAAAACGAATTCAAATTAAAATTCAACCGATCCTTACCAAATTTGGTACACGGGGATTTTTTGGGTCGCTGATCACGAATCGATTTGCAAAATTCAAGATGGCAGATGTTTTCGCGCCATTTTGAACGCCGAGAAAATTCATCGGTCGATTTTTATTCTTCTACCTGCATCCAGGGCACCTCCACGTGGTGACGGTGGGCAACGGTGTTACTCCACTAGCCGGCAGAGTCCCTGGATAACGGCTTAGATGCCGTCATGGCAGGTAGAAGAAAGAGAATTACGATGCAGGGACTAGGAAACCCAGTATCGGCGGTTGGTCAGGGTGGGAAAGCGGGCTCGCAGCCGTCGTCATCCAGCGACCGTAGCTCTTCATGTGTGGGTGACTTGGCTCATGTAGAGTATAATGCTACAAGAAAAACGTTCTCACGGTACAAGGACTTTTCATAAGTGCGATAAACACAGTGATTCATTTTGTTATATGTGCTGTCAACACGTATTGAGTAAAATGGGATCACCGATAACGGATAAGATTAAAACCTTATATAAGGATTGTTTTAACATTGAAATACAGCACCAGGATACAGATTGGGTTCCCGATATCATTTGTAGTTCTTGCAAAATAATGTTGTACATCAATAAGAAGGCGATTAAATATTCCAGACCAGCAATATGGAATAGACCATACAGTGAAAATAATTGCTACTTTTGTATGAATGTTGTATCTAGGCATAACCGAAAAAATAAAAGCACTATTACTTATAATGATGTTTCGACAGTAACAAGACCAACTAAACTAATTCCGCCTCCTGAACCACTTGATGCTGATGTTATGGAAACAAATGATTTCACCTTATTAGTTCATGCCGAAAACATTGAGACTGTCGAAAAAGATTCAAACACTGTTACTAATGAATGTTCTAGGTCGCAACCTATCATATACTAGTGACACAGATAAAGAATTTCTACCATACAACCGTAAACCAGAACCAATACTCGTATCACAGTCAGAACTTAGTGATCTAGTCAGAGATTTAGGCTTATCCAAAGATGGTTCAGAGCATCTTGCTTCCTTTTTAAAGAAAAGACATTTACTTAAGCCAGAAGCTACGATTTCTTATTATAGAAACAGAGATGAAGAATTTCGAAAATATTTCACAATGGACGAGGAATTGTCACTTTCATATTGTACCGATGTAAAAGGTCTAATGGATGAATTTCAAAATCTCATACGATCCTGAAGAATGGAGACTGTTCATTGATTCTTCTAAACGGAGCATTAAGGCAGTTTTGCTGCATAATACCAACGTTTACGCTCCCATTCCGATTGCTCATTCCACAGTTATGGAAGAGCAATATGAAAAAATGAAGCAGCTTTTGATAAAAATAAAATATGCTGATCATAACTGAAAAATTTGTGGAGATCTGAAAATTGTAACAATATTGCTTGGCCAACAGTCAGGGTTTACACTTTATCCCTGTTATAAATGTCTGTGGAATAGCAGAGACAGGGAACGTCATTATAAGAAAAAAATTTGGCCAGCAAGAGAATCGTTCACTCCTGATGAAAATAATGTATTGTTTCCACCATTGGTAGATCCAGGAAAAGTTCTTATTCCCCCGCTTCACATTAAGCTTGGACTTATGAAGCAATTCACGAGAGCATTAGATACAAACGGCCCATGTTTCAAATATTTGCATAAAAAATTTCCGAAATTTTCTGAAGCTAAAATTAAGACAGGCGTATTTGACGGGCCACAAATAGGAAAATTGTTTCAAGATTCATTATTTGTTACTAAAATGAATAAAGTTGAAAAAGCTGCTTGGCTTAGTTTTAAAGAAGTCGCAACAAACTTTTTGGGAAATAATAAAAGTCCTAAGTACAAAGAAATAGTCGAGAAAATGGTAAAAAATTTTCAAACATTAGGTTGCTTAATGAATCTAAAATTACATTTCCTGGACTCCCACATCGATGATTTCCCAGATAATCTTGGTGACTACAGTGAGGAGCAAGGGGAACGTTTTCACCAAAATCTGAAAATCATAGAAAATCGGTATCAAGGACGATAGGATGACCATATGCTAGCGGACTATTGCTAGTCGCTAAAAAGAGAAACAAGTCCTCAAAAGCGTTTGGGCAGAAAGCCTTTGAATAGGTCATTCGCGGAAAAAAGAACAAGATACAGCCAAAAAAAGGAAAGTTAGGCGCGGGTCTAACCTTCGCAATTCTAGGGCTTAAGAGTCTACTATTTGAGAGTATATGGTTTAAAAGTCCTGGTTTTGAGTTTATTGGATCTCATTTTTAAAGTTACAGGGTATTGAGGTCTATTTTTTGAGGTTACAGGGTGTGGGAGTCTAAGGTTTCAGGGTTTAGGGTTTAAGAGTATCAGGTTTGAGGATTCCCCAACTGTATACCCAATTTGGTAGGAATCAGTTGGTTTTCAAAAATTTTGTCCGCCATCTTGGATCCGCCATTTTGAATTTTGCAAATCCGACCTCAGATTCATGATCAGCAACCCAAAAAACCCCCGTGTACCAAATTTGGTAAGAATCGGTTGAATTTTAATTTGAATTCGTTTTTGCATTCGAGAAGCACTATATCTGTCTGATTTATTGAGGTTAGAAAGAAAACAGAACTGTATGGCTCAATCCAACCGATGAATATTAGCTTAGCGTGTCCGAATACATATTAATACATCTTTGGATTCATGAAAAAGCTTGAATCAAATTTTTAGGAGTATATTTTTCTTAATTTTTACTAATTTTTACCTATTTTTTGAGGTTAGAAAAAAATTGAGATGTGATGGCGATATTCTGACGTCAGATTCGTGATCAGCGGGCAAAAATACTACGGATCTGATATATCGCATCCAAAGTATACCCCACTTTTTTTTTTGTGGGGCTGTGTAATTACTTGTGGAGCGTGGTCGAATTTTATAGGAACCCGTTGATTTATAGTGGATTATAATGTACTGAACAGTAGCATGCGACTTTTTAACAATTATTCCTATATTTCTGTATGATTTTTCATCTTTCCACCATTTTTTGAACTTGAAATGGAATTTCACAATTTCTTTCGCTCATTTTTAATACTAATTTGAAAATCCACTGCAAAATTAGCAGTAACAAGTGACAGATTATAAAGTATGGCCGAAAATTATCCATTTGTTTTCAGTTTCGCGAGCAACAGATAGCTTGATAAAATGCGGTTGATTATAACGTGTTTTTTTCAGTGCAGTTCTTGAGTGTATGGAGACATTTTTGACATTAATTTTGTTTACATCTTTATAACAATGATGTAACTTCTAAATAAAATATTCCGTAGTTGTTTTTAACAATAATCCACGTTGGTTAAGTTTCAAATATTAATTTAAACATGTTTTCTCATAGTTCCAATTAATTAGTTAAACATAACAGAAAAATAGTATAGAAAGCAGGTGGTTTATGGAGACTTTTTGTACTGACTGTATATTATATTACATTAACTGTTACTGCTTCTTCAGAACTAGAAAATTGGTTATTTTCTTTCAGTATAAACGTATGGAATTGGCGAATCTTAGATATTATATTTACAAGTTTGATAGTTCCACTGATAAACCTTTTTGTAAGCAACTGAAGCAGCTCTGATCACAGAACGTGAAACATTCCAACCCAAGTTTAAGCAATAAATTAAAAGAACAGGAAATTTTTACTGCTTATTATAAGAACTTTAACTTATTAATTATCTGTTGAGTTGGGTAGTTTTCCCGGCCGGGTTTTTGGATGTTCATAATATATTAAGAAAAATCAATATGAATTTAGGTTTGGATTTTCCACCGCCATTTCTCTGACTTCATTTAAGTGCAGTCAAGGATGCCCGATATTGTCTTCAGACAGGGTATCATAAAACGCATTTTGATGAAGCTAGATACCAAAAAGGCTTCTGGCACTGACGGAATACCTGCCATAGTTCTCAAAAACTGTGCGAGGGAACTAACACCAGTTTTATGTAGACTTTTCAACCTATCCTACACAAAGTGAATATTTCCTTCCTGCTGGAAATGTGCCACAGTTCAACCGATACCTAAAAAAGGCAAGAAGACCTTGCCAAATAACCACCGACCAATCGCACTGCTTCCAATGATATCGAAAGTCATGGAAAAGGCTATCAATCAGCATTTTCTAAAATATCTTGAAGGATTCAACGTTGTTAGCGATCACCTATATGGCTTTCGTAAAAAATAGATCAACAGAAGATCTTCTAACTTATATAACACATGTTTGGAACAACGCAATTGAACACTTTGGAGAATCTCGAGCGGTTGCTCTTGACATATCCAAGGCATTCGACCGTGTTTGACACGATGGGCTGTTGGCCAAGCTACGTTCTTATGGTATGTCTGAAAAGTTCTGTTTATGGCTCTCATGTTTCCTCAGAGAGCGTTCTTTACGAGTGGCAGTCGACGGATTTCTTTCTAACACCTTCACTATCAACGCCGGTGTACTCCAAGGCTCCATACTGTCTCCTACTCTCTTTCTCATTTATATTAACGATCTGCTGAAAAAGACCGAGAATCCAATCTACAGCTTGGCAGATGACAGTACACTTATCTCTTCATTCACTATGAACGCTCGGACATCGGCTACTCAGACGAATATCCGCAGACAGCAGCAAGTCATTCAACTTAACAAAGACCTTCTATCTTGAGGTGACAGTAACCAAGTGGAATTTAACGCTACAAAAACCCAGGCGGCAGTTTTTTCTAAAAAAAGTTAACGTTGCTGAACCCGACATAGTTATGTCGGGGCACTCCATTCCTCTAACATCGTCACTCAAGTTGTTGGGCGTTAATTTGGGAGCAAATATGTCCTGGCATGAACATGTTGCAGGCATAGCAAGGAGAGCTTCTCAAAAGTTGGGAATATTATTTCGAACCAGAAAGCTTTACACTCCACAACTGTTAATTCTTTACAAAGCTCAAATTCGACCAACTATGGAATAGTGCTCCCATGTTTGGAGCTTCGCTCCCAAACTGCATCTGTTGGATTCTATTCAGAGAAGAGCTGTTCGTCTGATTGGAGACCCGGAACTTACCGGCGGCCTTGATTCGCTGGAACATCGAAGAACGGTTGGCGACTTGAGCCTATTCTACAAGTATTTTCATGGAAAGTGTTCGAAGGATGTGGCCTGCTTAATTCCTCTCAGAGCGGTGCATGTTAGAAGTACACGTCGCGCTAATACTTCACATCCGTATGAGGTTCAGCTTGTTACTCCTCGTACAACGCTTTTCAAGCAGTCTTTTATATGGAGAACATCATCCCTTTGGAATAATTTGTCTAGGACTGTGTTTCCTACCGAGTACAATTTACAGCGATTTAAGAACAACGTGAATCGCTTTCTCGGCACACGTGTCGTTCCTGTAGCGCTTTAGGGCCTTTCCTGTAGCACGTGTGCTAGACCAGTAAAAAAATAAATAATAATCATAATACTTTTGTTAGGAGTATAGAAGCGGAAAAGTGCACTGCAGTCTTGTGATGTCAGTAGGACGTTCAACTGTATCAAGACGTTTTAATAGAAAATTATAAGCTTAAGGCATTAGAGGAAATTCTACAGAATGGATGGGACAAGATATTGGCAAGAAACCAAGTTGTAGCTTTCAGTTATTCTTGCACTGAAAGAAGCGGTCAGTTAATCTGAACTCAGTAATGGTAGTGTGTTCCGTAGGGCTAAGTTTTGAGCACTGTGCTGTGTTAATTGAATGTCAATGCTCTTGACTTACTGATCCTTACTGCTCATTTTTCACTGTACGCGGATGATTCGTGTGTTGTTTCATCAGATATAATAAATAATTCTGTCAGAATCGTCTTTACTGTAATTCGTCGAAAACTTATCTGATAAGCTCTCACAATAGAGAGAAGGTATGTCATAAGTTGAATGTAGCGATCAATAACACGTAGCCTGAAAAGTTTTTGGTCTAGCTACTCAAAACACATTTTTTTTTTGCAAAATTCGACTTTATTCATTAATAGAGTCTCCTTCAAGAGCGATACAATCGGGCCAAAGCTTTTCTAACATTTCTATACCCTTCTTGTAGAAGAATTTGTCGTTGCCATTAAAATAGGCCTCAGTTTCGGCGATAACTTCTTCATTGGAGCCAAATCTCTTCCCCGCGAGCATTCTTTTGAGGTCTGCGAATGGAAAATAGTCGCTGGGGGCCAAATTTGGAGAACACGGTGGATGAGGAAGCAATTTGAACTCCAATTCATGCAATTTTGTCATCGTAACCATTGACTTGTGACACGATGCGTTGTCTTGATGAACGAGCACTTTTTCTTGTTCATTTGGAGTCATTTTTTTGCGATTTCTGCCTTCAAACGCACCGATAGCTTTATATATTATTCGCTATTGATGTTTTTCTCTTGTCAGCATTGTCAATGAAAATTATTCCATGCGCATTCCAAAATACAGAAGCTAAAACCTTACCAGCCGACTAATGTACCTTTGGTCGCTTCGGGCGGCTTTCGCCGGCTGCTATCCACTCAGCTGACTGCCGATTTGATTCCGGTATGTAGTCGTGGATCCATGTTTCATCCATTGTCACATATCGCATAAAAAAAAATCTTTTTTATTGCTCTTAAACAGGTCCAAACAGTCCTCAGAGTCATCAACACGTTGTTGTTTTTGGTCCACCCAGCAAACGCGGTACCCATTTTGAACAGAGCTTTCTCATGCCCAAATGTTTATGCAAAATATAACCAACACGTTCTTATAATATCTTTAGGGTGTCAGCTATATCACGCAATTTCACTTTATGGTCATCGAAAACAATTTTGTGGATTTTTTGATGTTTTTCGGTGTCCAGAGCGTTCAGCATCATTTGTATCTGTACGACCGCGTTTAAATTCAGCATACCAGTAAATGATGAGTGATTTTCCAGGGACAGAGTCCCCATAACAAGCCACTGCTTTGCTTGAACGGTGTTTTTTCCCATGAAAAAACAGTCTTTAATCAATACACGCAATTCGATTTTTTCTATTGTTTTGAAAATATCAAAAGTAGCGTCACTAAAATCACTGTAACTTGTAAACCAATCGTCGAAATCTCATGAAATTTTGACACGTATCGTTTGAAGGTTGGTACTTCCTAAAAATCATATGGATTTTTTGAAAAGGGCGACATCTATGTGTCAGATCAAAAATTTTCAGCCGACGTGTTAGAACAAGTAACAAAGTAAATTTTTAGCAGTTTAAATAGACCAAATTTGAACTGCCTTTTTAGGTTTTTAAGGTTACCTTTTCCAAAATATGAACAAATGGTTTCAAAATTGCGATTTGGTAGATGTTTATGTGGAAATTTTACTCCACTAAATAAAATATTTTCAATACAAAACAAAATTATACGTTTTAATATGTTTTAGAAGGGCTTCTTGTAGGTCATTGTTAGAAAACTTTAAAATTTTAATAGTATTTCTTTCGGTTTTAAGATGTGTTTAGTAATAAAAATAATTATTGAGGGATTTGTTGGTTATATTGCGATAGAATATTACAATAAAATTTTTTTTTTTTTTTTTTTTTTTATTGGTCTAGCACACGTGCTGCAGGGAAGTCCCTAAAACGCTCCAGGAGCGGCACGAGTGCGGAAAAAAGCGATTCACGTTGTTCTTGAATCGCTGTAAATTGTACTCGGTGGGAAACACAGCGCTGGGCAAATTATTCCAAAGGGATGACGTTCTCCATATAAAAGATTGCTTGAAAAGCGTCGTACGCGGAGTAACAAGCTGAACCTCATACGGATGCGAAGCACCAGCGCGACGTGTATTTCTAACATGCACCGCTTTGGGAGGAATTAAGCGGGCTACATCCTTCGAACACTTTCCATGAAAATACTTGTAGAACAGACTCAAGTCGCCAACCGTTCTTCGATGTTCCAGCGAATCAAGGCCGCCGGTCAATTCCGGGTCCCCAACCAGACGGACCGCTCTTCTCTGAACAGAATCCAACAAATGCAGTGTATGCTTGGGAGCGGAGCCCCAAACGTGGGAGCAGTATTCCATAGTTGGTCGAATTTGGGCTTTGTAAAGAATTAACAGTTGCTGTGGGGTGTAAAAGCTTTCTGGTTCTAAATAATATTCCCAATTTTTGAGAAGCTCTCCTTGCTATGCCTGCAACATGTTCATGCCAAGACATATTTGCTCCCAAACTAACGCCCAACAAATTGAGCGACGATGCTAGGGGAATCGAGTGCCCCGACATAACTATGTCGGGTTCATGTAAAATTTTGTTAATTTATGACTTCTTAATTTACTTTCGCGCATTTATCACATTTTTAAATGCAAGAAATTCTAAACTAAGATGGGTTCTTTTTAGAGGGGTTACACAAATATATAATACTAGCCGTGCCCGCGGCTCCGATCGCGTGGACTTGATTCACTACTATCGTCACTGCTTATTCCTTATGTTACCTAACGTAATAAAATATCTGCCATTATTTCCCCTTATCTCCCATTATTTCTCCTTATCTCCCATTATTTAAACTTATCTCTCATTATTTAAACTTATCTCCCATTATCCAGGCATATCTCGACGTATCTCGCAATATTTCTCCTTATCGCCCATTATTTCTCCTTATCTCCCATTATCTCACCATAACTCCCATTACTTAGACTTATCTCTGCTTATCTCCCATTACTTCTCCTTATCTCCCATTACTTAAACTTATCTCCCATTATCTCACCTTATCTCCCATTATCTAGGCTTATCTCAACTTATCTCGCAATATTTCTCCTTATCTCCCATTACTTTTCCTTATCTCCCATTATCTCATCATAACTCCCATTACTTAGACTTATCTCTGCTTATCTCCCATTACTTCTCCTTATCTCCCATTATTTAAACTTATCTCACCTTATCTCCCATTATCTAGGCTTATCTCAACTTATCTCGCAATATTTCTCCTTATCTCCCATTATCTTTACATAATTTCCATTATCTAGGCTTATCTCTGCTCATCTCTCATTATTACTCCTTATCTCCCATTATTTCTTCTTATCTCCCATTATCTCATCTTATCTCCCATTATCTAGGCTTATCTCGACTTATCTCGCAATATTTCTCCTTATCTCCCTTTATTTCTCTTTATCTCCCATTATCTCACCACAACTCCCATTACTTAGACTTATCTCTACTTATCTCCCATTATTTAAACTTATCTCCCATTATCTCACCTTATCTCCCATTATCTAGGCTTATCTCGACTTATCTCGCAATATTTCTCCTTATCTCCCATTATTTCTCCTTATCTCTCAATATCTCACCATAATTCCTATTATTTAGACTTATCTCTGCTTATCTCTCATAATTTCTCCTTATCTCCCATTATCTCACCTTATCTCCCATTATCTAGGCTTATATCGAATTATATAGAACATATCATATGTATAGATTTATAAAAACACGTAAATCGAATAAGTGGTTCTCAAGTGATAAGTGCACTAACGGACAGGCAGAGAGACGTTGCATTTTATTTATATTCTTTGCAACATGATATTGTTCCATATTTAATGGTTTAGGCAGTGTATTGTAAGAGAACGTGCTAACAGTAACCTTTTTTCCGACTTGATTCACTATTATCGTCACTGCTTATTCTTTATGTTACCTAACGCAATAAAATATATCCTATAACCTGGCCAGAGAACTAACGGACAGACAGACAGACAGACAGAGAGACGTTGCATTTTATATATATTATAGATGTAATAAAAATATATATCTATAACCTGGTCAGAGAACATATGTATGAATTTAAAAAATCACGTAAATTGGAGAAGTGGTTCTCGAAGGATAAGCGCACTAACGGACAGACAGACAGACAGACAGATAAACATTGCATTTTATATATAATATAGATATAGATTATTATTATTATTATATAACCTGGCCAAAAAATATATGTATGAATTTAAAAAAAGAGACGTAAATTGGATAAGTGGTTCTCGCGTGATAAACGCACTAATGGGCAGACAGACAGACAAAGAGACATTGCATTTTATATATATTATAGAATATAGATATTCTCTGCTACATAATATTGTTCCATATTGAATGGTTTAGGCTGTGTATTTATTGCAAGGAAACGCGCTAGCGGCAAACTTTTTTCCGACTTCATTCACTATTATCGTCACTGGTTATTCCTTTTGCTACCTATCGTAATAAAATATAGCCTATAACCTGGCCAGAGAACATATGTATGTTTAAAAAAAAAAAGTACGTAAATCGGGTAAGTGGTTCTCCAGTGATAAGCGCACTAACGGACGGACAGACAGACAGACAGACAGAGAGACGTTGCATTTTATATATATTATAGATTATACACTATACATTTAGGTTTTTTCGGCAAAAATCATTTAATTTCTAAATTTCTGGTAGAAATCAATTTTATTTTCCAGTCTTTTATTAATTATCCTCGTGAAGAGTTTGTAAAGATGAGAGAGCAGGCCTATAGATCGATACCCATAGGGTCACCTTTTTCATATATTAGAATAGAAAAATCTCTACTAGGCAAGATTAGAGAACGAAATAAATATAAACCCAGCGGAAGAAGCCATAGAAGACAGTTGAAAAAAGATCAAGGATAACATTTTAAACGCAGCAAAGGAAGCACTCGGGGAACGCAAAATAAACAGAACATCCAGAAGACCGAATAATACACCTTGGTTCTGCGAGAAAATGAAATGAAAATGCCAAGAAAAAACAAAAGCCTATCTCAAATATAGATCAAGAAAAGCCAGAGAAACATATGAAGAACATAAGACAGTCCGCAATGAAACAAACGCACTAGTGAGTTTGGAGAATCATACGTGGACAACGAAAGGAAATGAAAAAGTTAATAGAAGTAAGATACATCGAAAAAGATACATGGATAAATTATATAAAGCAATTGTATAATGCAACAGAAAATTTGGCACCCGAAACAACAGAAGTAGTAATCAACGAAACATCAGAAATACATGATAAGGTGGAAGAAGATCTCAAAAAATTAAAAAAAACCGAAAATCAGCTGGTAAGGACGAAATACAAAATGAACTATTAAAGTACGGAGAAGTGAAACTGACTAAAGAATTGACAAAGCTCATTAACAAAATAATACAGGGATCGCGAATATCAGAAGAATGGAGAACAAGCCTAATGATACCACTTTTTAAAAAAACCGGTCAAGTGCAAGTTGAACTTGCGCAATTAGTGTTCCGTACGTTGATTGCTTTTCAAATAAAAAATTTTGTTACAGAAGTATAAAATGATCAGTGATTTCACAAAACACACCCCAAATGAGTTTTCAATAATGATTCCAATCTTTACTGAAATCTGATGACCTTGAAATTTTTGTTTTTTTTATATACCAGATAAATTATTAAAGGTAATGCACTCGTGATAATTTTCGTTCAATCTACGCTCCCTGGAGAATATTCCAAAATTTTTTCAAAATTTTTTGATAAGTACTTTTCGAGATAAGGCGGGTGGACAGCCATTTTTCGCGATTTTTTAAAAATAATACAAAGAAAAGTGCGCGCAAGTATTACATTATATATATATATATATATATATATATATATATATATATTTTACTCGTGTTTTCACAAGCTTGCATTTGACACCATACTCGATTACCTAGTAAAAAAATTTTTTTTTCTCTTCCGATTTCACCCCCCAAAACTAACCCCTTAAGTCAAAATTTAACTTTCAAAACTACATGGCTCTGATGAGGCCATCAATTCCTATAGTATTACCAAATTTCAACTTTCTATGACAAATAGTTTCGGAGAAAATCGGGTGTGACAGACGGACAGACAAACGGACAGACACCGAAGTGATCTTATAAGTGTTCCGTACGAAACACTAAAAAGGACAAAAAACCGATCCGAATAATTATCGAGGAATTAACCTCTTGTGCACAACAAAAATTTTTACCAATAAAATAACTCCATTCATACAGCTTTCCGAAAAACAACATAGATTCAGGAGCGGAAGATCCTGTAACGATGCAGTATTTGTAATCACACAAATTACTGAAAAATCAATTGAATATAACCGACCAGCATTCTTATGCTTTAGAGATTTGGTAAAAGCATTTGATAAAGTACAGCTGCAAGACGTAGTGCACACACTTTATGACAAGAATATTCCATTGGATATAATAAAACTAATTGAGAACATTTACAAAAGAAATAAAAGAAACAAAAAAAAGGCTACCAAATAGGCAATGAAGAGATACAAATACTGTGTTACGCCGACGATACTGTCCTGGTCGCTGACAATGAAGATGACTTCCAGAGATTTCAGTTTAATATAACAGCAAAGAAGTTTAATATGAAAATATCGGCTGAAAAAGCAAATTAGTAGTTATCTCCAAAGAACCAATTAGATGCAAGCTGGAAATTGACAGAATATAGAAGAAATAAAAGAACAAATAGTAAAAGCCAATAGAATAGCAGGATGCTTGAATGACACTATTTCTAAAATTAAATATTTGAGAACAGAAGTAAAATCTCGTATATATAAATCTGTAGTTCGACCAGTCATGACCTATACAGCAGAGACAAGACCAGAAACACGCAAAACTCAGAGATACTTACAAACAAGTGAAATGAAAACATTCAGAATAATTGCAGGAAGAAAACTTTGAGATAGAGAAACAAATGACAACATAAGGCACATAAATGAAGTAGAGTAATGTCTTCTACACGTGGATAGGAAACAGAAAACAAGAATGGAACTAACACATAAATAGAATGTCCGAACGACGATTAGTGAAACTAACTCGAAATAAATCACCGATGGATCGAAGGAGTATAGGATGCCCACGAAAAAGATGGAACGACGACCTGTAGCGACGAAACATTAAAGAAAAACAGGCAGGAATGCCTAATATAAAGAAGAAGAAGGATAGTCATAATATTGTTCCAGTCACTTGGCATTAGAGTGTTATAAAGACAGAGGTTGAAGAGATCTTTAATTTTGTCGATAAGGATTTTTTCCACCCGCCTTCACAGCTATAATGTTTATATTTTTTGTACTGATTGAGATAGTGAAATGAGAAAAACAACTAAACCAATACTAACAACAATTAACTAATAATTCAGTCGCTTGGAAGTTGTAAATTTAAATAAGTTTGATTTTTAGCCAGAGAGATTCATTAAAAGCCAAATAATATATATAAACAAGTTTACACAATCGCGGCATGGCAGGCTAAAAAATAGGGTTTTGAAAGGGTTTCATTTTGGGGGTTTTAAAAATATCTTGAAAAATATGCATAATTTGTGAAAACATTACATGGAAAAAATATAGATCATGTAATTCTACACAAAAAAGGTCTCTTTATATTTTCCTGTTAAATGCATCGTTTTCGAGAAAATCGTAATTTAAAACATGTTTTACTCGGATATTTCAAAGCGCGCCAAGCGAAATTCTGAAAATTTCATCGCGCCCGGAAAACTGCCATAAATTCCTTAAAAATAATCATACTAAAAAAGAAAAAAAGCATTTTAAAGGGGAAAGTTTAACCTTTCTGATGCATTCATCAAATTATTTTTTTTTCAAATTAAAATCTGGAAATG
This sequence comes from Pachyrhynchus sulphureomaculatus, assembly GCA_019049505.1. NCBI lineage: Eukaryota > Metazoa > Arthropoda > Insecta > Coleoptera > Curculionidae > Pachyrhynchus > Pachyrhynchus sulphureomaculatus. Next base: position 1,095,359 of record CM032452.1, on the reverse strand, counting down.
CATTTAAAAGGAAAACTTTTTTAAGACGGACCCTTCTATTTTTATATACAATTAATCCAAAAAATCTCCATACACCACCTGCTTTCTATACTATTTTTCTGGTATGTTTAACTGATTAATTGGAACTATGAGAAAACATGTTTAAATTAATATTTGAAAGTTAACCAATGATGATTAGTATTAAAAACAATTACGGAACATTTTATTTACAAATTACATCATTGTTATAAAAATGTAAACAAGATTAATGTCAAAAAAGTCTCCATACACTTAACAGTTACCAATAATAGTTTGACGGAGTTTAACGGAAAATAACAACTTCGTTTAAACTAATATTTAGTGAGACCGCCATTGGCCTTGATAATCTCCTGTAACCTTTTTGTCAGGCTTGCAACCAGCTTTCGGTAATGTCTGCTGGCATCTTCTCCCATTCGTTCAATATTCTGTTTTTTAATTCGTCTCTATTTGAAACATTACGTTTGCGAACGCGCCGTTTAAGTTCCTCCCATAAATGCTCGATGGGTTAAAATCGGGTGATTGCGGAGGTGTACGAAGCTGCTGTCGCACATTATGGATCATCCATTCTCGCATCAAGTTTGTGATATGTTTCGGATCATTGTCCTGTTGGAAAATGTATCTTTTTTCGAGTGCTAATTTTTGGGCATTTTCCCTAAATTGTCCCTCAAAATGTTCAGATAAACATGCTGATCCATGGTACCATTAATAAAATGTAAATTTCCAACCCTTCTAGCGGACATGCATCCACAAAGCAGAACACTATCACCCCTTGTCTCACTGTGGAATAAATGTTTTTAATATCGAATGCGGTATTCTTCTTTCTCCAAACTTTAGTTCCGCCATCAGACCCAAAAAGGTTAATTTTAGTTTCATCACTAAAGATTACGGATTCCTAAAATTCAGGCGGTTTAGTAATGTATTCCCTAGCAAAAGCTAATCGCATTTTGCGATTAGCTTCCGAAATTAACGGTTTCTTCCTGGCTGCACACCCCTTATAGCCTGCCCTGTGTAAACAATTTCTCAGTGTTTGTGAACAAACATTTTTCGAAAATAATTCCCGTACTTCTTTTAATTTTGGTGCACACTTTTCTTGGAATCTATAATTATTTGTCTAACAATACTAGCCTCTTCACGTGGAGTCAGTTTCTTGGGACGAATTTTATAGGAACCCGTTGATTTATACTAATTTACAATGTATTGAACAGCAGCAGCGACTTTTCAACAATTTTTCCTATATTTCTGTAGGATTTTACATGTTTCCACAAATCAATTATAATCTTTCGAACTTGAAATGGAATTTCACAATTTCTCTCGCTCATTTTTAATACTCCTTTGAAAACCCTCGCAAAATTACTACAAGTAACAGATTATAGAGTATGGCCGAAAATGATTCATTTGTTTTCAGTTTAGCGAGCAATAGATAGCTTGATAAAATGCGGCTGATTATAACGTGTTTTTTTTTTCAATGCAGTTCTTGTGTGTATGCAGACTTTTTGACATTAATTTTGTTTACATTATTATAACAATGATATAATTTCTAAATAAAATGTTCCGTAGTTGTTTTAAATACTGATCCTCGTTGGTTAAATTTCAAATATTAATTTAAACATGTTTTCTCATAGTTCCAATTACTTAATTAAACATAACAGAAAAATGGTATAGAAATCAGGTGGTGTATGGAGACTTTTTGGACTGAGTGTATTAATATCTTTGATAAATTTAATCTAATCAAAAAACCCTTCAGACATTTCCTTCTTAATATATTTCTTTTTCATTTAAGAATACACATTTCATTGCCTGATATTCTCATTTTAAATGCGTTGAAAATAAAAAAATGTGTTTTTTTTTGCTATTTTTTAGGGTTGGTAATTTTTGTATTCGAACTATCTTAGAAATGTTGAAAATAAATACCGTAAATTTATGTATGTTTTTTTCTTAAATATCAAACATTTCTCTTCGAGAAAATCACTTTAGAAATACAATTTCATAACATGTTTACATTGATTTTTCATTTTTTTTGTTTAAATCTCTGAATTGGTCTGTTTAATTTGTAATTACAATTAATTAATTACATTAATTTAACACTTTTGAGGTCGAGTTAAAGTTGGAGAAGGAAGTAAATGCTTTAAGCTAACAGTAGTGGGATCTTCCTCAGGAGTTCAGGTAGAAAATACGCTTTTTTTTTTTTCGTCTCGGAGAAAAGTAGAGGAAAGTGCGGCGCACGCAGCACCACTACTTCACCAAATTGCCATCTAATATTTACTAACGGCATGCACGTGGATATAATTTCATAGCAGCTGTAATTGTGGTTATATTTTATGAAATAACGACTATATTTTCAAGTAAGTTGTTTTCTGTAAAGTGTACTGCTGCTCTTTCTAAACTGTATTGATGGTACAGTGATTATGGTACTGAAGAATAGGGAGAAAAGATTAAATACATTATTTTATTGTGTCTTGCCCGAGCCTCTGAATAGTTTTCAACAACCAATTGCAGACGAGGAGGATTTGGAAGAATTTCTGGAATCAGAAGTTTCTGGCATACATGAAATTTACGTAAAATTTTGAATATATAGTTTTTAATAATGTATGTTAAACAAATTGTGGGTTTTTATATAATATATGTTCTTTTTGTATTATTTTTTCCATATAATTAAATCTTGATCCATTTTTTTCTGTATTTATAAATTGTTTGCATTATCTTAAGAATCATAAAGATGAATCTCAAATACTAGGTAATAACACAACCTTACTGGGGGTATACGCTGTCAACGACGACGATCGGGCTAATAACAAGGATTCATTTTTTGAACAACTAAAAGAGGAAATACGCAAAATTGGAACATCAAGAGAGATATTACTTTTGGGTGATCTAAATGGAAGAATAGGAAGGAAAGAACTCGATAAAGTGGTAGGAAAATATGGCGAAGAAGTTACTAACGACAACGGAAGAAGAATTATAGAGATATGTGAACAAAACAACCTTACAATATTAAACGGACACTACCAGCATAGGGATATTCATAAATATACGTGGAGACAAACAACAAGAGATTTAAAAAGTATATCGACTATATCATAATACGTCAGAGATCTAGATTAAACTTCCTAGATGTAAGAGTCCAAAGAGGGGCTTCATGTGACAGCGACCACTACCTCGTGAAAGGAAAGATAATCTCACGAACAACACGGGAAAGCAAACTGGAAGATACAAGTACACAGCACACAACAAGTGAAACAACAATAAGATATAATACAGACAGCTTACAAAATGAAAGTATCAGAAATCTATATAAGAGTAGACTGGACCAAAAGATACAACGGACGGGATTTGTTAATATAGAAGAAGAATATAAGTATATAAAGGAATGCCTACACGCAGCCGCACTGGAAGCATTAGGGTACCAAGAGAAAAGGGAAAAACAGCAAAAACCATATTGGTGGGGATGAAGAAATTAAATACGAAATTGAAGAAAAAAAAACGGAAAAGCTATCACAAATACTTCAGTTCAAAGAGTACAAACGACAAAGTATAATACAAAGAATCCCAAGCTAGAGTACGCAAAATGATTAGTGACAAAAAGAACCACTAATGGGAAAAGACATGCTCAAGACTCAACAGTTACATAGGAGGAAGAAAAAGCACAGAAAGCTGGAGACTTCTTAAAAATATGAGAGTAGAACGGAAAAGAGAAATCTTCTCACCAATAACACCAGAAAAAATGGAACCAATATTTTACAAATATGCTAACAGAAGATAGACCAGAGTTCAAAAGTACCCAACATGGAAACCCAAATATAGTTATACGAGGATCTCCAATAAGGATAACAACATCAGAAGTTAAAGAAGTATGTAAAACGCTAAAAAATGGTAGAGCTCCAGGACAGGAAACATCCCAGGAGAGATAGTAAAATACGGAACTGAAAAGCTATTTAGCGCTTTGAGGAACTTATTCCAAAGATGCATTAACACATCAGAAGTACCCGAGGAATGGAAAATATCATACATATCAACAATTCATAAGAAAGGAGACAAAAATAATTGCGATAACTATAGGGGAATAACGGTTACAGGATCTATTAGCAGAATATACGGAAAAAATACTTAAAAATAGAATAGAAACGGAATACGCGGACGTAGAAGCTGAAGAACAGGCAGGCTTTAGAGCAGGAAGATCCACAATAGACCATCTCTTCTCACTGACACAAATCCTAGAAAAGAAAACCGCATTTGATCAGGAAGTCCATGTCTTGTTTGTTGATCTAAAAAAGGCCTACGAGAGCGTGCCCCTAATGAGATTGTGGGAAACACTACAACAGAGTAATGTAAGCACCGAAATAATTAAAGCCGTAAAATCCTTATACCAAGACGCAAGAAGTAGTGTGAGAACCAAATATGGTATAACAACAGGGTTCCCGGTCACAAAGGGTCTCAAACAGGGCTGCTGTATATCCCCAATGCTATTTAAAATCTATTTGTAGAGTGCACTGAAGAACTGGAAAAGGAAATGCAGCAGTATGGGATTACCACTGGATGAGGATACTACATTGTACACGCTATCATTCGCAGATGACCAGGTAGTAGTCGCTCAGGACATCGATGATATGGAATACATGACACGAAAACTTATGGATGAATATGAAAAATGGGGCCTAGAAGTCAATATTAAAAAAACCGAGTACATGTGCGTCGGAGGACAACAGCAGGACTTGAAACTGGCCACAGGACACACCATCAAACACTGTGCCAGTTATAAGTATTTGGGAACGAGAATATCTAGGGACGGAACACTGGAAGAAGTAATATTCGAGAGGAATATCCAAGGACGATTGCAATGCTTAATAGTATACTATGGGACAAAAACATAACCATTGAAAATAAGAAGAGAATTTACAATTCAATAGTGAAAAGTATAATAACTTACAGCTCCCAGTTGTGGCCATTAAAGGAAAGAACAGAAAAAAGTACTAAAAGCTACAGAGCAGACGAGCAGCCAGAAAATCCAGAAAAGACCGCATACCAAATGACACGATAAGGCGAGCTTTAGAAATAAAGCACTATAGAGTGGACGAAATCAGAACCCAACAGTGGTATGGTACGGACATGTACAGAGAATGTCACAAGACCGACTGCGTAAAAAGATTTTAAATTGGAACCCTCATGGAAAAAGAAAGCGAGGAAGACCACGCCAAAGCTGGAGAGCAGGAATCAACAAGGCAGTACTAGAGAGAGATCTGGAGGAGGAGGGATGGAGAAACCGGGAGGAGTGGAAATTAGGCATCGGAAGAAGGAAGACGTTATAAAACCGATT